>JAQQZT010000012.1:26187263-26197887 GCA_030068275.1 Clarias platycephalus
CCAGAGTCCCGCGGAAAAAGTGATTGACAGGTGGTAATTTGTGTGTAACTTATCTTTATTTATTTATGGTTTGGTTAGTTATGGTTAATTATTTAACAACAACCCCCCACCCCCACCCCGCCTACGACGCCGATGCCATCGTCCATCGCGATGCTTCACATTAGACATCGTACGATGCCAAATTGGTCGACATCGCCCAACCCTAATTCAGCCACCAAGTCCTGAATCTTAAAAAAAAAATTTTTTTTGGGAAACCCATCGGTCTAATTCCTTACAAAAATAGCACATCTCACACCGGGGGTGTTTGCTGTGGCTTTACTGGTTGCAGACTGTAAATTACAACCTCACCTTAAAAACTAAATTACATAGACCACAGAGTGTTCAAATGACGAGCAGACTGTCAATCACGTACAGTAAGTGTATGGCGGACGTGCCATTATCCCACATTAGAATGCTTTCATTGATAATCACGCTAGAGATGTATTTCTGATTAAAACAAACAAATAAAAAAACGGAAAGTAACAAACTTCTACAGTCCCACTGAGCTAAAGCTACTTTTTCAGATATTCAGATCAGATATTGCACCACAATTTATAACATACTTCAGATTTTTTCTATGTCTGTATATGATAGAAGGCTATATTATCCATGCCTTGCCCATTAGCACACCCCACTGCAAAGCAACCACAGGGAATTTGTGAACATACACTATATAGACATAAGTATTTAGCCAAACCTGCTAATAATTGAATTCAGGTGTTTTAATCAGGCCCCTTAGATCCAGTGAAGGACAATCTTAATGCTTCAGCATACCAAGACTATAAGACTGAAAGACTATAAAGACATGGTTCGATGAGTTTTGTTGTGTGAGGACTTGACTGGCCCGATAAAGCCCTGACTTCAACCCCATTGAGCAACATTGGGATGAACTGGGACAGAGATTGTGAGCCGGGACTTCTCGTCCAACATTAGTGTCTGACCTCATAAATGCTCACAGAAACACTCCAACATCTTCTAACGAGAAGAGTGGAAGCTGTTATATCTGCAAAAGGGGGACCAACTCCATATTGAAGTGTATGTATTTGAATATAATGTCACTGCAGGTTTGGACAAATCATTTTTTTCTCCTGTGTTTCGTACTAGCATCTGTTAAAGAACGTCCGGCGGTGGGCGGGACCAGGGCGGACACACGTCGTGACCTCAGATGCAGAAAGTCTATAAAATGATTGACAGGAGACACAAACAAGAATCCCGGAAACAACTTTTTTGCATATTCAGAACGAGTTGTCCTCCCAGCATAATACACTTTTTCCCCAAGTCCATTGCTTACTCGGTTATTAAATAATAATAATAATAATAATCTACACATTCTCCCGCTTAATTGTAAACAAAAGAAACGGAAGAAAAGAAACCTCGACTGCACCTTTAAAATAAAAGCTCCCGAATCTAGATGCTTAGCTAGCGTTTCGGTTGCATGATAATTATAACTCATATCACCTAGCACGTTTATAACGAATATTAGCCACACAATCCACCTATACAGTCAAATAAGCTTAAAAGTTATGAGATACATAAACAACAATAACCAAATACGCCAACCAGACGTTAACATTACCAAAAACTAGCAGGGACGTTAAACTAGTAGGCGTGTTAGCTAACATCTAGGAAGAAGTGCTAAAAACGTCAGCGTCCATATTCTACTTAATGATCCAAACAACAACACTATACGGGTTTTCGTCAGTAATGTATTTGCAAAGCTAGATAGTTCTGACAAGTAAGTGTCAGTGAGCACTGGTTAGTGAGCGTAAACCCGCTCGGGCTGACTCCAGGCCGCCCTGCCGGAGAGGTTTGTATGTAAACATTGATCAGACACCAGCAACACCGCTATCATTGACACCAACAAGCACTGCAAAGCAACAAAATCATCCAGAGACGATGCATTCGGTTACGGTTGTTCAGTACAAATCATCTTACCTTCAAAAGAAGCAAAAATAAAACCATGCGATAAGGTAGTTTTAATTGGATGCTTTACTCGTTTCGCTTCCGCTAGCTTCCGTTGCTAGTTAGGACCCCAAAGTGGATCATTTTGAGCGCCTGATCAAAAATCAGATGTCCTCAGTCAAACCTGCGCGCTGTCGTGCTTGAAAATAAAAGTAATAAACACCAGGCCAGCATTGTTTAGTATTTATTATTCATTGTTTCAATATTTATTTAATAATTTCCTTAGATCAAAATTTTAACCATATTAGAAGGACAGTGAAAGAAAAACAGGAAAAAAGCAGGGCATGCTAAAGTCTCTCTCTCTCTCTCACACACACACACACACACACACTAAGTACAATGTCCATAAAAGAATATATACAATAAAATATAAATTAATACAATGAATCAATGAATGTACCAGTATGTCAATTAAAGGAAAAAATGGAGAGGTGGTGAGAGAACATTAAAAATAGTGGCAGGTAGCAGTGTCAGTTTTCCACTGGGGTCTGTGTGCAAGGAGTTTGCATATTCTCCCCGTGCTTGGTGGGTTTCCTCCAGGTACTCCGGTTTCCTCCCACACACCAAAAATATGCAGGTTAGGCTAATTGGCATTCCCAAATTGCCCGTAGTGTGTAAATGAGTGTGAGTGCCCTGTCATGGATTGGTACACTGTCCAGGGTGTACCCTGCCTCGTGAAAGTCTACTGGGATGGGCTCCATCCCCCCGCGATACAGAGTACAGGATACAGTATAAAGCAGTACAGACGATGAGTGAGTGAGTGAGATTTAAAAATAAGCAAAGACTCTACTCAAGAGGAAGTTATTTTGGTTTGTTTGCAAAATAATTTGATCGCCACCAGACCGGGCCAATATGATCAATATGACCTTAAGACATTAAGGATGCAAAATTGTGAAGGGATTTTTGATATCTCAAATGGTTCAGCCATGGAGGTGCTTTAAACTTATGGTGAAAAGTGGCTAATAACTTCTTGAATGATATCATACTGAGCGACATCATAGTGTGATGCTTTTTTTTTTCTTCCAGAATCTGGGGATCTTTGGAGGGCTTAACACACTCAAAACGCACACAGATTATATGGTGCGCCCGGGTGGCGATGACACAGGTGCTTGGGCCCGATCAGTGTTGCTTTGCAACTAAATTTTCTCTTGTTGCCATATCAGTGAGTTTCAGTTAACTGCTGCTCAAACATTTTTATCATGTTTTCTCTTGATGCTACAAGATAGAAGACCAGGATATTCCATACTTTGGTTCTGGGCTATTGTAATCTGTCTGAATGTGCACAGAGAGCTCACAAACATCAGAATTATGATATGAGCTGTTCTTCACTCTAAGAGTGTAATGACCTCATGAGTACATTATAAGTCATGATCAACAGCTAGATACAGCAGTATTATCATATGATTTTACTTTCCCTTAAATATTACAGGTGTACTTTTCTAAGCAATACATATGTTTGAAAATGTCCAATAACATCAAATTATAATTTTACATTACTCTTTTTTTGTATAAGATAAGCAAAATGTTTTGTGTAAAAGTTTAATGCAAGGATAAAACCCCAAATACAGTAAGTTAGTCATGAACTAGCATTTATGTTTTATGCCACAGAATGTTATATATCAACAAAATAATTGCAAGAAAGCTGATTACGTAATTAAAAAAAAAATCTTCATGTCCCCAACTAGATGGGAGAAAGAAGTCAATAAAACTACACTGTGTGGCCAAAAAGTTTGTGGACACCTGACCATCAAACCCATTTGTGGTTCTTCCCAAACTGTTGCTATAAAGTTAGATGCACACAATTGCCTAGATTGTCATTGTATGCTTTAGTATTACAGTCTCCCTTCTATA
The DNA here is from genome assembly GCA_030068275.1 of Clarias platycephalus. Taxonomy (NCBI): domain Eukaryota; kingdom Metazoa; phylum Chordata; class Actinopteri; order Siluriformes; family Clariidae; genus Clarias; species Clarias platycephalus. The sequence goes on from JAQQZT010000012.1 coordinate 26,191,116, forward strand.
GGATTAAGGTGCCCAAACGTGTTGTTTTACAATGCTCCTGTGGACAAACCGATCTCCCTGAAGACATGGTTTGCCAGGTTTGGAGTGGAAGAACATTTTAGAACCTTGACTTTAACCCCACTGAACATCTGTGTCTGATCTCACTACTCCTCCTGGAGCTAAAGGAACACAAATCCCCATAGCCATGCTCTAAAGTTTTGTGGAAAGCCTTCTCTGGAGTTTATTATTTAACAGCAAAGTGGGAACAACTCTGTGGTAATTCTTTGGTTTTGGAATGAGCAGATAAGGGCTTATGGTCAAGTGTCCGCATATTTTTGGACATATAGCCATGCTCAGTACCTGTTAAGGGCGGCCAAAAGTACTTGCAATCAAACTCGATTATACCCTAGGGAGATTAATTCCTCAACAAGATATACTGTATATTGTCCCAAATTATTATGAAGTTATAAATTATTAGTAATGATTCAATTAGCCGTTGGACAGAGACCCTTCTAGGGGAGGGAGATAAGATTAAAATATTAAATAATATACTATTATAAAATATTACATACTATGTTATAATTATATTATGTCAAATTATGAGAGCTGTACTGAAAGCAATGCAATTGTGGAAATAACATTTTGTTTTTTTTGTTAACTGACATATCAATTGTTCAAAGGAGATTATTGCATTTTAAATGCCCTCAGAATTGTTGTACAGTGGACAAAGAAGTAAAAATCAAGAAAGACCATTCAATTAGAAGGTGATTCCAAACTTTTGACTGGTAGTACTGAATAAAACCTTAGATAGATTTTTTTTTTTTTAATGTCTATCCAGTGGTAACATTCATTGTTTTCAACGGAATTTAGAGAGTTTAGAGACTCGTAACACCACACCTTCGGTGAAATCACGACCAAAATGACTGGAAAGCTCCACAGACATTTAGCAATGCATTCGAATTATGTCAGAATATGAAAGGATGTACTGAAAAGTTGCGAACTACAGAAGCTGCTTATGGTTCAACTTGATATGCAGACAACACAGGTTCATCCCCAACAGCCTATGCCTGGACTCCTCTGTGGAACAATCAGATCTGGCCCTTCAATCACATAGTGAGACAGGTTAATTTCACAATCGATGCACTGGAAGGAAAAGTTGACCAGATAGTCCAGGAGCTGAATTCACTTCTAGCCAGCTCAATCATGTGGAAAAACATTTACGTGAAAAAGGATAACTAGCAAAACGCTCCAAGGGCAAGGAGCCACAGACACACTAATTCTGAGAGAGAGCTTATCCAACTTGAAAATAATGTCTGAGACAAGGAAGTGAACTTTTCAGTAACAAAAGGACAGCTTTTTATCAGTAGTAGGCCTCATTACAGTCAGCCATTAGAGGAACCAAACTGATGGAACCACGGTCACAGCAACTCCGGGTGAAGGTATTAGCTGCTCTTGTTAGTGCACTTCCAACCACACCATCCAAAAAAAATGAAGGCAGCAACATTTCTAAAATGGGAACATGGAGATGCATGGTTGTCCTGAACATGGAGAACTACCATGCCAAGGTTGCCAGTCTACTCAAAGACCCTGCTACATATGAGGCTTTAAGGTGAGATCTTAGTAGCATCTATAGAAAAAAGGTCATAGACTGTCAACAACCGGGAAAAGTAAAGTAATTTACCAAGCCTTATACTATCACCTGTAACCTTGAGAAATCACCCTATTCACATATGGACCTCTGAGTGTACACTAGAACTCCACTCAGACCCATTTTCAATAGCAACAGCTCAGGTACTGTAATTACACCAATCCCAAACATCTGGCCACAATAATAGCCTCCCCTTGTTGGCAACACTATACGCATCAACAACTAATGTAAACAATGTTCAAAAACCTAAACTGGACTTGATAAAACCATGGTAACCTATGATGTGACTTTACTCTTCACATGCCTTTCCACAGCTGAGGCAGTCAAATCCATGATAGATATTACATGACAGTCCATTTTTTCCAACAGAACCAAACTCAGCCGCATAGATGCCCCCCGGGACCTTTACTGGGCTACCACTTGTTTCAAATGCCTTGAGGGGAGGGTTTTTATAGACAGAAACAGAGCTGTGCCATAGTTTCATCTCTACATGGAAGATGTAGAGAACAAAGCCCTTTCCCTGGAATTACACTAAATCACTGGTTCACCTGCAGTATGTGGATGACACTGGGACCAATAATTAAAAAAGAAGAAGTGGAACCTTAAACACATTAGAGTTATAACATCAAGTTGTAACATTAAGTTCACTTAGTTGGGAATTATCTGGCCAATTTCACACTGAAGGTGACAGAAGCCTCAGTATCGAAGTATACAGGAAACCCACACATAAATCAATATTTACCTTTTGACTCTTTTGGAGCAAGAACTAGGAGTGAACAGAACTCCTCACTCAGAATGCACCCACAAGGGTGGAGGGGAAGGTGAAGGAACACAAATACATCAAAGAATCTCACAAAAGCTGTGGCTATCCAAACTAAGCTTTTTTTCAAATCCACAAAAAGATCCAGTAGGAGCACTTCAGCAACAAATGGGCAAGAAAAACAAATGGAACATAAACATTTCCTATGTTGCTTATCAATGCAGTTTTTTTCTGAAGAGGTTTTCACAGTTATTCATACTCTGTGAACTGTGGAAGACTTCAAGAAAGCCCAGCTGCCATTGAATATCATCTTTGGGATACTATGACCTGGATGACTGAGGAACCCACAGACATAAAGATCCTAATTTTTATTATTTTTGGGGGGATTTCCCCCCCGATTTTCTCCCTAATTTAATCGTGTCCAATTCCTCCCCGTCACTAGGGGGCTCCCACATTAAGGCTACTACGACCACTCAATCGGGAGGGCCGAAGACTATCACGTGTTTCTTCTGAACCACGTGACGCCAGCCGACCGCATCTTTTCGAACTGCTCGCTCACGCACCATTGGGGGCGGCGTAACACACTCGGAGGACAGCGCTATCCGCACCTTCCGCTAGCGTGAGCTCACAGACGCCCCTGATTGGCTGTAGAGCCGGGATTATTGTGGGAACACGAAGTACCTCTCATCCCTCCCCTCTCAGCGATCCCTGAATGATAGGGCGAGCACTTTACCACTGCGCCACTCAGAGGCCAATAAAGATCCTAATTTGCCTGTCTTTGGACTGGGACAGGAAACCTGGAAGAGACTCATCAAGCACAAGGAGAACATGCAAACTCCATATGCACAGAAATAAAAGTGGGACTCAAACCCTCGACCCTGGAGGGGCGAGGCCACAGTGCTAACCACTACACCACCGTGCCATCCATTTAATCATTTCTACATGTTTCCATAATATTTGTTTTAGAAAGAAATGCATAATTTTGCATCATTAAGATTTTTAACCTTTGACTAAACAAAGGACTGCAAGGACAGCTTTGTTCAAAACTACTGGAGAGTTCAGGTGCAGTTTCTATATATATTTTTGCAAGGTACAAATAACAAAGTTCTTATCTTATGCCTCAAGTGAGTAACTTATAAAAAGCGTCATGTCAAACTCCTACTCCAGCCCTTTTCATCAACCTGAGTGATCAACATGTCCTGGTTGTCCTCCAACTCTTTTCAATTTTATGTTCCAGGGACAATGTTATAAAACTCTCAATTCTTAAGAATTAATGTTTTATATACTGCGCCAGGGCAAATAAGATAAAAGTTATTACACAATGACAGAATTCAGGATCTTACGTTCAGATAGGAATAAAAAAAAAAAAATACAGAAACATTGCCAGAATCCCTTAAAATGTTTTACCTTGAGGAATCCTCCCTCCATGGAGTATGTGTTTTTCTTCTATTTATAAACTGTTTTAAAGCTGTTTCATTATTCTTGCATGGAAACAGCTTAGGTTTGCTAGCATCAACTTCCAGGAGGACAAAATGTACACTGGCAACCAGGTTTTAGGGCTGAAATATCCTGGTGCTCAGCAGGAACATTCCCGAAATTAGCCCCTTTGATATTCTGTGTACAGCAGATAATGGTTGAGCATAATCATAATCATCATCATTTAAAAAATGGTTTTTGGTCTCACACGCACTACTGACTGTAATTCTGCTGTAGTTCAGGCATTACATTTTAGTAAATACCTCTGGTTGGAAACATTTCCTAACATCTCCAGAGCTTTTATATTTAAACCACACAGCATACAACATATGAAAAAGAAATTTTTGGAAACAATGTATGTTTATTTAAAATGTTCCTTTGGAGTGTCAATAATCGTGGAACATATAGGCCTAAAAAAAAAAAAAGCTTGACTTTTGCTCATTTTTCTGTGAAGAGCACCAACACTCAAAGGAACTATAGATGCCTACTGTATTATCTGTAACAGCTTGTTATTACTATAAATGTTTCTAGATGTCATATAAATAATAAATGATTATAACATGTTAACATATAACATATTTGAAAAAATATTACAAAGAATTTAGCTGTTCCTAAAGATAGACAGGAATAGAATTATAACAGCAAAAGAAGTGCATTAGGTAATATATATCCAAAAGCAAATGCAATATACTGTATATTGTTATGTAATCAGCATGGTAAAATGCTAAAGTGGTTTGGAGTTGAGAAGGTGGCTTGGAATTCCTAAAATGACTGTTGATGACATTTTTAGCTAGAAAATAAAAAAAATGAAACCTATTAACAGGGGTGGGGTGTTTTTAATACAAAAAAGAATAAATATAGTGGAAATGAAATATTTGGTTTTACACATGGGCAAAACATAGTAACTGTCTTGACAAAAACTCACTTTTTAGTTTTCTTAAAAGTACAAATCTCATGAAAATTTTCATGCCACAAACTTTCTACTAGTTTCTCCTTATTATCTTTCCCCAAGGACTTGTTATCAAAAATATCCTTTTTGCTCGTTATAAAATTTAAATTAATATAAGGAAAAAATAGAAATCTTTCAAATAAAAGTTAACATTTTACCATTGTAAGAATTAAGTGGACTACATCATATCCGAGGCTTATAGTCAGCCTATAGTCAAGCGTACTGACATGGTTGATCAGAATGTGGATATTATATTACAGCACACAGCCCTATTCATTAATATTTGACACTGATGTGAACAATAATTATAAATAACTCTTACATCACCAACACTTTGTGATATTTGTTGCCACATGATTGTCTGCCACATGCTCCTGTTATTCTGTCCGGTAAGTGCAGATCAAGGCATTTCAACATCTAGGGATGAATGTTTCAATAGGGAGAGGTAGATTTTATCTTATTATTAATTGTGCATAAGGGAAACAGGAACATTGCTAAAAATAAAAAATAGAAACTACCAGAAGTCAGGTTAGGTTGATCTGGTTTAAGCTGATGATGTTTTTCTCCTGGTGCTCCTTAAAAGGGCTGGTGATGCTAAGTTAAACTTGTTTTTGTCTTGTTCAAACTTATGACCTCCTACTTTCAGAATCAGTCAGTAAGTGAGAAGAATAGCGTCAAAATGCCCACTATTAGCTTTTAAAGATATGCTTCTTAAACTGGTATACAATGTTAGCACAGTGGAATAGAGGCTTGCTATTTTGACATATACTCTTGTGCATTCGTGTGATAGTACACTATTGTGGTTGTTTTTGTGAGTGCCGTCACTTTGCTCCCAGATCTTTTTTAATAGTTTTATAAAGCTGCACCAGTGCATCGGCCCACAGCTCCCTCTGATGGGCGAGGCTGCTCTGTGCTAGCCGCTGAGCCGTGTACACCATAGTAAGTACGGTCCGCTCAAAGTCCTCCTTGCTCAGACGTCCCCGGTGCTGTTCCAGATGATGGCAGAGGCGGCGGATGTCTGAGAGTGTTCTCGGGAGAATGTCCTCACACACTACCTCTAGAGGCTGCAGCCTCCTGAGGGATGCAAGTTCCTCATCAGCCACACGGAGCACGCTTTTCTCTCCATCCACATTCAGCCCCGACCACACCACCTGACACACACACACGCAAGAAGACATCCTTTATATAAGGAAAAAAATGATGAATTTGAGTAAGCAGTACACAGCAGATAAGTGCAGGAAGAATTCAACAGTTTGGTAGATAAATAATTACAGAGTGAATTTTTTTTAATCAAAATACTCAGGAAATATAGTCAAAACAATAATTTAAAAATAACTCTCTCAAAACTACTGTCACAGAGAAGCGTGATGGTAAGGCTAATGCAGAAAACTGCTGTTACTGAGTCTGGTGTCCTATAAGCGATGAAGAAGTTGACTGACATCAGTTCTGACATGTTAGTCATTCACAAACATGTTATTCCTCTACAGTACACTCTATCTCTGGTGTAATTTTGCAAATGATGAACAGTTCAATATTTACCAAGTTACCAATATTTACGTAGCAGATATGTTGTTAATACCTATCTCTGACTTGCAGATACTGTAAGCTCTGGTTTTAAAGCTGTGCTGCAGCCCTGTGGAGAGAAAAGCCAGTGTGTGCTGTAGTGCGGCATATGTGGAATGCAGGTGGTTGCTATGCTACAGGTCTGGTGTTAATTATAGATAGTGTCGTGGGTACCACGGTAAGTTCATAAGGGCTGAATGATATATACTCAAGTTTGACATCTGTTATCTAGACAATCCCGATATAATCATTTGTCTTTAAGGTTAAAAAGAGGACACTATAAGACCAAATGTTTGTGCACACCTGACTATCACATCCATATGCGCGGGTCGGGTATTTTTCCAACCCGCGGGTCCCGCTTTTATGAAATTATTTGGCCCGCCCCAGCCCGCCCCGC
>JAQQZT010000012.1:26221989-26229489 GCA_030068275.1 Clarias platycephalus
AAAGTATTTTTAATAACATAGGTAAGACATCGTAAGTGATTATTTGTCTCTTTTAGGGCTCCGCCATGGGAGACTGTCTTACTGTGCTTTGCTGTTACCCTTGTGCCTAGTGCCAGATGTCACGCGAGTTGAAGATCCGTGGCTAACAGATTGTTCGAGAAATTGTCCCTTTGCTTTTTAAAGTTTCAACATGCATGCAACTGAAAAAATGACTTGTGACTTAAAACAGTAAATCAGTCTATAGCACAGTTTCTTTATCATTTAACATAAACATCACTCACTATAACTCTGTTCCAAATATCATTTTAAACAGTATTAGCCTATATTTAAAAAAAAAAAAAAAAAAAAAAAGACATCTAAAAGTGTCATTAAACTTGTACTGTAGTTCACAGTATCTTTTTGTTGGGTTTAATTAGTGTGGTTTTGCATGTTACTCTTAATAATAAATAAAGCAAATAAATCATCAGAATTGCAGGTATTCCAGTCACATGAACTGTAATGTTGCGTATTTGAATAAGCGAGTGACTCGGTCTGGCCGCTGTTCCTCGATAAGCTTTTCTGGTGCCAGAAGAGACAGAGTCAAACGCACAAATGTGTGGGTGTGTCAGAAAGGACTCTGTTTATTAACAGCAAAAGATAGGGTTTTTATATATTAGATCAAACACCTGTGCCATCCACGCCTGTTACTACAACAAACATGTAACATTGTAAAATGTCCTGTTGAAATCCTGAAGAAGTGGAAGTTGGACAGGTGTTCGTCCAGAGACGAACCAGGAGGTGTTGTCTTGAGGTGGGGGAGAAGAGGAAAGAGAGAGAGAGAGAGAGAGAGAGAGAGACATAGAGAGAGAGAATGAGAAAGTGAGTGTGGGAGCTTTAGCACATTAAGAAGAGATGCAAGAGGAGACTGGAATGTAGTAACATGAAAGATTTAACACGTTAATATCAGATCTATGAGGATGAGAGTAGAATTAACTTTTATGTAAACAAATCTGGGGCATGCAAAAATAATGCAGATTTTGGATCTTGAAGCACTTGTTTTGGCCTGCGCTCTGACCCAAGTTACGTGTGGATATGCGAAGAAAGAATTTCGCTGTGCTAAATAAAGGCTAAACTTAACTCTGCAGGCCAGTCAAGTTCTTCCACACCAAAAGCGCTCATCCATGTCTTTATTGGCCTGGTGTGCAGTCATGTTGCAACTGGTCTGGGGTTGTTTTTCAGGAATTGAGCTCTGCCCCTTAGTTCCAGTGAAAGGAACTCTGAATACATACCAGAAGCATACCAGATATTTTAGACAATTTTATGCCCTTCCTCTTCCAATATGACTGCGCAACAGTGCACAAATCAACGTCCATAAAGACATGAACGAGCTGGGTGTGAAGAACCTGACTGACCTGCACAGTGTCCCGACCTCAACCCGATAGAACACCTTTGGGATGAATTACAAATGCACTTCTGGAAAAATGGTGAAAAATTCCCATAAACACACTCCAGAGTTGAAGCTGTTATATGTGGCAAAGTGTGGGCCAACATCATATTAAACTCTATGGATTAAGGATTAGATGTTACTCAAGGTTTACAGTATATGCATGTGAAGGCAGGTGAGCGAATACTTTTGGCAGTAAAGTGTAGTGTATGTTAATATGAACTCCTTTTATATGAAAATAGCAACATTCCAAGATTTTTTTATTAGATTATGGTTTCTGTAAGGACATTTAAAAAGAGGCTGCGAGTGGATATAAACAAAGCCAATAGCAAAAGAGAATTGGAAATGGGGGAAAAAGCTGATATTTTACCCTCCTTCACACTCCATATCATCGATTTCAGTCTAAATCTGCCTTACTAGGCCTTTTATAAGAGGCATCTGATGAGAGAACATACTGGAAGAAATGACTTAGTAATAGGAAGTAGGATCTAATTAGTTTATACCATATGGTAATCACAGAGGGCTGTTCCTTACAAGCGTGCCTGTCACTAGACACTAAACGCTCCACACTGCATGCTATTATTATTTAAATCTGTTAATGAACTAAGTGTGTGCTTTTTTTTTTCAATGCATTTCATCATCTCTGTGCTTCACACTAAGCTCTGGATGAGGGCCACACTGCAAAAAAGATTTAGGTTTTTGTTAAGAGCTTGATGGCAAGGAGGTCAGTATGATGTCCACAGTATGATGCTGATGTTGGTTATGCAAAGATTTGACAAAACAACAACAACAACAACAACAACAACAACAGATAAACATGACACAGAACTAACTGCAGTTATTAAAGCATTAGCAAATAAAAGGAAAAACAAGAGATTGGACATTTTTTCTTCAGTGCCTGCTACATTGTCATATGAAAAGAAATATCAGGTGCCCAGAGACACCCACAGACTAAAGCGAATTAAATAATTCTGCTGGAAATAAATAAGTCTGATCTGGCTTGGTCTGAGACATTTCTCACTGGTATTGCTGCTCAGCAATAGACAGCAATAAAAACATCTCAGTTAAAACATAACGTGAATTTAGTCAAATATGTCTAGTATTTTCTGTTATACAATTAGAGTGAATCAAATATGAGATTATATACTTTTTAGTCATCTTTTCTACTATTACTACTACTGCTACGACTACAATGGGGGATGTTCAAGTCAAACCGGGACTCGTGAATGAAGGTGTAAAACCGATTGACATCATTGACTTCACGCATAGTGGTGAGACTCTTAGTCACAGTGAAGCATTTGAACGGTGCAAACGTTTTAAAGAAGGATACATCCATGAATTACGATCCTAGCAAAGAAACACCTGATCATTGAACATTAACAAATAACCTGTGCAGGAGAGATATCTGCCTGAACACATCTGAAGTGTACCAGAATCATTCAGGAACTTGTCAACATAGAACAGGAAATTATTATTCCTTTTTGGCTAATATTATTTGACTATATTCACGATATGTTCACTAGTTAAGGTGTTGTCTTTCCCAGCATGCTATATAATCTGCATAAAATTTCAGTAATGACCTATATGTTAAATAAAATGAGTGGTTTATGTTTTAAGCTTATAAAAAATACATCTAATAGAAAACACAGGAAATTGATCAAGGGATCCTAGCTTTTTAAAAGTGCTACTACTCTTCTAAACTGAACCTTTGGTGGTTTTCCCAGAGGGAAAAAAAAAAGAAAAAAAAATGCTTTAACAAGCACATATTCCATCATGTGAATTTATTTCCTGCCTTAGACACCATTAAAGCTGCTTTATTTTAATTAATGAAATGAAATGATGATAAAAAAAAAAAAGTGGTACTGTGGTGCCTCAGGCAGTGATGTTGCTTCAAAGCACCAGCATATGAGCTCGAGCTCTGACTAGTATCTGTGAAGAGGTTTACAGTTTTCAAATAGCATATGTCACAAACACCATACTCCACTTCAACATACTGTACATAGATCAGCCAAAACATTAATACCACCTAGGTATTGGGGATACTCTTGTGCCAAAACCATTAGAAAGTGTCCAGTTTGGAGGCCAGATTAATGGCCTTGGGATTTTTGCCTGATGGGCCCTGCATGCGGTAGATTGTGGTGCACTATGTGTTCTGGAGCCTCTGTATCATGGCCAGCATTGAGTTTTATGATTATTTGGGCTACTTTGTGCTGTCTTTATTGTGGGATTGGGCTGGACAGGTTGACCCTTGGCTCCAAGGACATGGATGAGCCTTGGGTGCCTATAATCCTGTTACCATTGTGATGGGCTATAGCTATGATGGTCAATGCTGCTCAGGTCAAATGGCGGGGTGTTGATTTTATGGCTGATTACCTCAGTGTATTACCTCAGTGGTTCCTGGAGAACCACCTACCCTGAAGATTTTAGTGTTTTCTCTGCCCCCAGCACACCTGATTTAACTAATCAGCTAATTATGAACCTTTTCCAAATAGAAAAGGGTGTGGCAGAGCAGGGAAAACTAAAAAAATGTGTAGGACATAATTCCCACAATTCCCACTTGCCTCTATGTTAGGACACTCTCCAATCAAGGTAACAACTACCAACTAGGGAGGTCACATGCTTCCTCTGAGCCCCATGAGGTCAGTCATGCAGTCACACAACAGTTACACAATGATAGCATGACACCTTCTCCTTGCGCCAAATGATTGACTAGTGTTACTATGATTTATGGGAGAGTGTGTGAGAGAGAGCACAGTCTGCTGTCCTGGCTACATAGGGCTGTAGCATCACCTGGGAATTGAACTCATGATCTCTGGATGATACTCTGGACAGAGTAATTTTTTCACAAAACACATTTTACTTCTGCATTGAGAGAAATAATGGCACTGCCCTGAAACTGGAGAAACCCAATGAATTTACTGAGGTGTTGAGTAAAAAGACGAACAGAATACTAATCATCCATAGAAAATAAAATCTGTATATTAATAAATATTGGGCTTAGCTAAGACGTATACAAGTGTGAATCTTACATACTGTACAGGGTGATTCACTTGAAAGAGTATATTCTGTAATAACTCGCGCTAGGACAAAGAAATCTGAACGAAACAATGTGATTCATAAATACTCCGGGTCAGCTGGATAATGTAGGCGCCAGACAGCCATCGCACCATTTAACACCACTCAGTCACTCAACTTCTGATGGTGATACTTTCCCACGTTGGAGGAATATGGAACACGAAGCACTGCGTCAAACTGTACAAACATGTACTGCAATCGATTATAAATACATCAAGGTATGTACGTAGGGTATTTTTTGGTTCAGGTTGCTTCATCATAGTAAGAGTTATTAGAATATTTGTGGCCTCTTTCGGGTCAATCACCCTATACACTATTTAGTTGATGGCTGTAAATAGTGAACTGAACAAAAAAAAATTGTGTTTTAGATTAGTAAAGTAATTTTTTAACACAGAAATGGTTGATTATTTGTTTAGTTTTTTTCATAGGGGTCAGTGGGAATAGGGAATTCTTTGTATTCTGTGTGTTAGCTTACTAAACTTGCTTGCTTGCTAGTATGCTTTTATATATTCCAGGAAAACTGTGGCATTCTTTTTCAAACTAGCCTGTCACTACAAGATTTACCAACTAGTACCTGTCAATGTAATTGACCTCAATGTCTTTAATGAAAACTTTCGATGAAAAAGCCTTTATACGCAAAATATTTAATTCAGCCAAGAACAGGAATCTGAAGTTTGACTGAGTCCATACCCATGACAGCCTGCATTCTTGCCTGATGGAAAGGAGCCTGATGTGGTCTTTTTCTGCTTTTTGCTGCTACTTAAAAAGTTTATGAGTTGTGTGTTAAAATGATAGTAGATTAGCATTCTTTTACGCACTTAAACATGCCCATCTGCCACCAACAACCATGTAACGGTGCAGAGGTCACAAAGGTCACAGATTCATAGTGTACTTTTACTTTATTCTGACGTTTGAAGTTTGAACATTAACTGAAGCTCTTGATCTGTATCTGCATGATTTTGCAAGAAAGTAGCACTTTTATTTAAGAAAAAAGAAGCCTTTTTCCATTTTGTATACCTAATCTGCATGTTTTTGGACTGTGGGAGGAAACTGGAGAACCCGGATGAAAACCACCAAGCACAAGGAGAACATGCAAACTCCGTGCACACAGATCCGATGCGGGATTCAAACCCGGGACCTGGAGGTGCAAGGCGACAGTGCCAACCAATAAGCCACCTTGCCACCTTGTTTTCATTATTACGCCAGAAATTGTGTTTTTGGTGTTAGGGGAAGAGGAAGAAAGATTGAATTTTGCACACTGATTGAGCTGAAGATTAGATTAATTAGTGGAGCTCCTAAGAGAGCCTGACCATCATGGATATGACGCAGGAGCTGTAATGTTTACCAATTTTTCCTATTATCTCTGTGGACAAAATCACTGAAGATTATTAAAAGATGCAGAAGGCAGAAGCACCTATCTCCAAGTACTGAAACCCAACTCCTGTAATAGTATAAAAGTCTCACCAGTCTTCTAAAAAACATACATGTATAATAAAGGTATACAGTAACACTATGCTATAAGTTACATTAATAATTAAGAATTCAGCACTAATGTGGAGAATCGTTCTTCCAACAACAGACTCACAGATGCTCTAAGAGGGAACTCAAGTATCTTCAGGGTTTTTTTTCTTTTTCACTTAGCCAGAAAGCAGGAACAGTTTGTGAATTCTGCTCCAGTTTGCAATGAACAGCAGATGTTAAGCAGAAACTGTAAGTGTGGACAGGGAGTCAAATGTGAACCTAGCATGTCTCTAAATCCCTCTAGTGCATGCATTGCTCATTGTGATTCCTAAGATACTTTGCCATATTGAGATTACAACTAGCAAACTGAAGTGAGTAAATTAAAAATCATGGCATGAACTACGGCAGCTAACACTAACTATAATTTATAATAATTTATTGATCATATGACCTTAGCCAACATGTGAAGTAGCAGTCATTTACTGTTGAAGCAAACTACTGGCTCCTGCAAAGGGCGCATAAAAGAGCAGTTTTCTATTCAGATGTCGAAATTACTGCAGATTTCATAGATAAATTAAAATTATGGAACTTTGTTCTTAAAATATAGTTTGTTTTGAGCGTAAATGTTGCTGCTGTTTGGCAGTATACCTTCAGTTCATGCATTACATTAGCTACTTAAACTGACATTACAGTGCATCTTGAAAAATTACGATAGCAAGAAAAAATAAAACTCATATTTTCTAGTTTCATTCCATGTAAAGTAAAATACACTGCCCAGCCAAAAATAAGTAACACGAGCTTTCATTGGACCACCTTTTGCTTTGATTATGGCACGCATTCTCCATGGCATCCATTCAATAAGCTTGTGCAATGTCACAACATTTATTTCTGTCCAAAGTTGCATTAATTTCTTTCCAAGATCTTGTTTTGATTATGAGGAAGTTAGACCTCTGCTTGAACTCTTCTCCTGCACATACCAAATTCTGCACCGATTCTCAATAGGGTTAAGACCTGGACTCTGCAGTGACCAATCCATGTGTGAAAATAATGTCCGCTGCTCACTCTTTCACAATTTGAGCCTGATGAATCCTGCCATTGTCATCTTGGAATATGCCTATACCCTTTTTTATATGGGAAAGAAAAAAAAAAACATTGATGGAAATACCTGGTCGTTCAGTATATTCAGATTGTCAGCTGAGCTCGTTTTTTGGCCACAGAACATTTCTGAACCTACAGTAGACCTGACCTACAGAAGCAACCACAGATCATAACACCGCCCCCCACAGGCACTAGGCATGATGAGTGCATCACTTCATCTGCTTCTCTTCTTAACCTGATGCACCCATCACTCTGGAACATGGTCAACCTGCACTCATCATTCCACATGACCTTTTTCCAGTGCTCCACAGTGCGTTCTTTATTCTTTGTTAGGGTGGTCTGTTTAAGTTCACAACGGTTTAGTCCAATGAGTTCTCTTTGCATTGTGAATGTGGAAATGCTCTTATTTTCACTATTAACTATAGCTGTGAGGTATACCATGA
>JAQQZT010000012.1:26232565-26246653 GCA_030068275.1 Clarias platycephalus
TGTGTGTGTGTGTGTGTGTGTGTGTGTGTGTGTGTGTGTGTGTGTGTGTGTGTGTGTGTGTGTGTGTGAGTGAGAGAAAGAGTCTGTGCAATACTGTGCAAAAGTCTTAGGCACCATATGTTAATTTGTTTATCATGTCCACATTATTATGTGGAAAATCATTCACTATTTCCAAAAATTACTTACAAATGAACAAATAAATAATCTTACAGAAAAAGATGTGCATTCCTGTAAAGACCAGGTATGAGTTCTTCTGGTAATGTTGTAACACTTGCTCCTTTCTACAGTATTTTTATGCATAACCCAGAGGCCTACATTAGGTTTTTTTGCTTTCATTTAAAAACTGCTTTGTCATGTACAGTAATATGTTGCTTTCTTTAAAGGTATACTTAAATATCCTTCTATGCCGTTATTTATTTGTGGAAATAGTGAATGGTTTTGTACATAATAATGTAGACACAATAAACAAAATTTGTTCTGAAGATAATATGATGCCTAAACATTGTGCCTTAGGTGCCTTATGTATATGTAGCATATACAGTAGCACTGTATGTAAGCAATACCACACAAGAGGGAGTGCTGTTGTGCTTGAGTATCAGCCCGGCCTTGAGTACGATATTGCTTTTATACAACAGTTCCACAAACTTGTTATGAAGGAATTATGGCAGAACTAATTAACTACACCTGGCAGAGCTGGTGACCCAGAGTTAGGAACCGATAGTTGGCGTAATTAACAGGGGTGAAAGTACATCTCATAAGTTTCTCTTTATGTTTTCACTTATTCCGCTTCAGAATATCAGCTACACTAACTTCTGCTTCACTTGTTCCACACACAAAGTAGTACTCTTGATCAGGGGTTAAAGAGTCAGTTGGCAGGCAGCTGCTCTCTCTTTTTAGTACTGCAAACCATACTGACTTACTTTTTTTTTTTTACATTTGTCTTTTGTTACACAGTGTATTATATAGTGCATCTCAAAGAATATACTGTACATTAATGTAAGAGTGAGACAGCAAAAGGGTGCAAGCATGACTACAAAGACTAATAATGATAATAATAATCGTTCTAATCATTCAGATGTGACACTTCATTAAGTGCAATTTCGAGCTAGCCTTGTGCAGGATGGCATCACCGTGGCAACTGCATGAGATTAGCGAAAGAAAACTGTGGTAGTGTGTGTGTGTATGTGAGAGAGAGAGAGAGAGAGAGAGAGAGAGAGTACTAATTAGCACAGCTGGCAATAATATCTGGAATACGGACACTTAGCAGACAGCCTGCCAGTCCTCGGTGGTTCACCCAAGTTGGGAAAGAGAAATAAAATCAGTTAGAAATCACCATATTTACACAAGGTTTCACTTACTTTCTCACTCATCATCTATACCCCTTAATCCTGTATTCAGGGTGACGGGGGGCCTGGAGCCTATCCTAGGAGACTTAGGGTACGAGGCAGAGTACACCCTGGACAGGGTGCCAATCCATCACAGGGTACACAGACATACACACACACTATGGGCAATTTGAGAACACCAATTAACCTAATCTACATGTCTTTGGACTGTGGGAGGAAACCCACCAAGCACGGGGAGAACATGCAAACTCCATGCACACAGAGACAGGAATCGAACCCGGACCCTGGAGGTGCAAGGCGACAGTGCTAACCACTACACCACCGTGCCCACAAGGTTTCAGTTGTTTTATTTTATTTTGACATTTGAGCTATATGTGATAAAACGTGTAAGATTTACAGATGTGGCGTCACTCCTGGATGGATTTGAGACTTCATCCAGCAACAATCGCATGCCAAACAGCAGGGGGCAGTAGATGTAAAGGTACACAGACTCGCAAGTTTTTAACCAAAATTTATTACACGGTTTAGCAAGTGATATTTAGCTGTTAATACATTATTTAGTACTTCTCTTAGTGCCATAGCAATAGAGCATTAGAGGTCTTTTAGGCGGAACGAGATGAACAGGTCTATACTTTTATGATTCTGTTATCAGTAGAAAGTTATTTCATAGTTATTTGTCTTTGGGACTTGACCAACAATCTGGCTGCTTTAACTTCTAAGCCTGCTTAAAGCTGAGGCTATTTCAATCTGAAAAGAAGGAAACAAACAGTACTCGTAATAATACCAACACATTTTGGTGCATACATTTTTATCATAGAACTCTGAGCGTCTATTTACTTCTTGTTTACCATTTACTTCTTATTCCTGTGTAGAGGTTTGAACAAAAATCCCCTAGCAAACAAGGTAGATAAACCTCACAACCAGAAAACAGCATCACTATAGTCTGAGGACTTAATTATTAAGCCCTGATAGGTCCATAGAGGGAGGGACTGATAAGGAATCTGTGAAGATTCCCTGGCTCGCTCCTTTGTCCACCAGCCCCATGCGAGCAGGCCAAAATGAATTGAGAAGACAATAAATCACTTTTAACAACATTCACAGCTTTTTTATTTTTCCCTCAGACTCTGTCAAGCACATTCAGTGGTGTGGTGAAGACAATGGAGAAAAGAGTTTGTATTTGCAGAATGTGTCCTATTCAACGGTACTTCTTCACATGCCAACTGGCTCATTTTAAAGGGTTTTAAATGTGTGTAGGCTGAAGGCTTAGAGAGGAAATAAAAAAATCCGAAACATTTTTATTACGCAATTGCTACAATAACTGATTTGAAGCTCGGGAAAAATAGAACACAATTGCCCACATTGTGCTCATCTCACTTTTCGAGGGAGGTTGGATCACTATGGCAAGGTGGATTCTTTTTGCCTCTTGGAATTTTATTGTCTTGTTAAGTTTTACTAAGCACAGCCATCTGCTTGTTTTAGCATGACCTATTAATTGAAAATGTCCAACTTACACTGGTTTAAAGCACCACATCAAATGTAAATTCAAACAGGCATCGTTAAAGTAAACAAATCATAATAATAAGCTATAATAATAACAAAAGAATAGAGATGATGAATGTCTTCATTTATTCACCTGTAGTGACATGAAAGCATAATGTGTTCAGGTTGTCTGTTCAGTCTGTTCATCAATTCAGCGTCTATTTAGGTTGAATGTTTGACCAATATAAACCAATCAGTCATACTCTTTAAACCACTGACAGATCAAGGGAATAGCATTGATTATAGCGTAACAGGGCCACTCTCAAAGGGATATAAAATGCAGCAACTCAGCATGAGTTGATGTGAAGCATGTGGAACAGGCAAGCTTTAGGATCTGAATGACTTTGACTTTTTGACCAGAGTCAAACTGTGATGACTAGACAGCTGGGTCAAAGCATCTCCAAAACAGCAGGTCTTGTGGTTTACAGTATGCAGTGGTTAGTTCCTACCAAAAGTGGTCCAAGCAAAGACAACTGCTGAATTATAGGATTATAGGGCCTTAACGCTCATTGGTGTGAATGTGGAGTGAAGGCTAGCCCATCTGATCCGATTCCACAAAAGAGCTACTGTACCACAAATTGGTGTAAAGGTTGATGCTGGCACAGACTGAAAGGTGTTAGAACACACAGTGCATGGAGCTGAGTAAATGAAGACTAGTCAGAGCGTACTTGCAACTGTCCATCACTTAATGCACCTACAATGGGCATTTGAGCATCAGAACTGGACCATGAAACATAGAAGAAAGTGGTCTGGTCTGATGAATCATTCGTACTTTTACATAATGTGGACACTTGCATGTGTGCGTCACAGAAAGATGTCAACAGGATGCACTATGTGCAGAAAGCAAGCCAACAAAAGCTGTTTGACACTCTTGGCAAGATTCTGATACGAAGCTTTGGTTCCTGGCATTTATGTGTATGCCCACTTACAGTTGAAACCAGATGTTTACATCCACATTAGCCAAAAACATTTCTACTGTTTTTTTTTTTTTTTTTTTTAAATAATTCCTGACACCACAAGCTTACAATAAGTTGCTGGAATTTCAGCCCATTCTTACTGACAGAACTGTTGTAACTTAGTCAGGTTTGTAGGCCTTCTTGCTCTCGCACACTATTTCAGTTCGACCCAGAACTTTGCTATTAGATTGAGGTCAGGGCTACTACAACCACCTACCTTGACTTTGTTGTCCTTAAGCCATTTTTGCCAGTGGCAACTTGGAAAGAATGATTTGAGACCAAGTTTTAATTTTCTGGCTGATGTTTGAAGATGTTGCTTCCTTATGACGCAATCTATTTTGTGAAGTGCACCAGTACCTCCTTTAGCAAAACAACCCCGAGAACATGATGCGGCCACCCCTGTACATCCTGGTTGGGATGGTGTATTTGACTTGCAACCTTGCCTTTATTCAATTTGTGTTTCATCAGAATGGAGGACTGGATTTCTCTCTCTAAAAAAAAAAGAAGTAAGACCTTTGTCCCATTGTGCAGCTGCAAACCCTAGTCAGTTTTTTTGGTTTTGGCCAAACAGTGGCTTCTTCTTTCAGCCTAGTCTGATGTTTCCTGATTTTCAGATGATGCCAAACAATGAGGCACTGAGTTTAAAAGTAGACCTTAAAATACATCTACAGATTAACCTTCGACTTCTATCAAAATCTTCTCAAGCCATAAAATAATTTCCTTGAATTTTCCAAGCTGTTTAAAAGATCAGTCAACTGAATGTACAGTATGTATATTTGACCCACTGGCATTGTGATATAGTGAATTCTACGTGGAATAATCTGTAAACAAATGCTGGAAAAACGTAGATGACTATTCAACATGCCAAAACTCTAGTTTTTTTTTAAACATGAAATCTGTAGATTTGTTAAAAATCAGTTTTAATGACTAAAGGTCCAACTGCACCTAAGCATTGTTGCAGAGCAAGATTGTTCCCTGATCCCTATAGGATAATAGGATAATGCACACGATACAGATTGTTCAGGAATGGTTTAAGGAACAAGTTAAGGTGTTGACTTGGCCTCCAAATCCAAACATCATGACAAAGGTCAAATGTCATTTGTGCAAAATTCTTTTTAATATCTTCCTTCCTGTTTGTCACATCTCTCTCCATTGGCCTATCTATCCACACATCTAAAGGGTCATACAAGATCCTCATTGGGAGTGTTAGGACTGGTAGGGACTATGATGTGCTTCCTCCAATACACATGAGGCCAGTCAACCACATCTTTCCGAACTGATGCTCATGCAGTGGGCCTGCATGATCAAACTGCTCTCTAGACTTCATACTACAGATGTCTGAAGCACCACCTGAGAACTGATCTCACGATCTCCAGATGATCTCCCTCTAGGGAAGCCTGAAGTACATTTTAAGTATTTTATGTATACAAGATAGTTACAAGGACTACGTGTATTAGTGGGGGGAGGGGCTTCCTTGTTGGTGCAGTTAGCATTAAGTTCATCTTGTTTTGGCAATATTCCTTCGGTCTCCCATTCCAAAGTCCAAAGATACACATTGTGGGTTGATTTCAAGTCATTTCCAAACCGCCCGACTGGTTGTGTGAGTGTGTGCCAAGAGGTAGCCAGAAGTTGGGGTACCCAGCAAGATAACTTCCTGTACAGCATTGACTGCTAGTGTGAAGTCATATGTCATAATGACTAAACATCGATTAGCAGAGACGGCTATGAATGGAGGTATGTGAATGGATATAAATGGATGTAATTGCTGAAAGTCTGATTTCAGCAATACGAGTCAGTGGCTTTATTACGGATGGTGGCAATCAAAGAATATCTCTTTTTAAATGACACATTTTCCCTTTCTATCTGTAGTACCTACACTGTTGTTCTGCAGTTTTGAATCAATGTCATACTAACCTATCCGTGACAAGACTGCACCTCGAGAGCTCAACACAAACTGATAATACATGCTGGGTTCCCTGCTCTTAAATAAATGATGCTCTGATTACGCTATGACTATGATTAATGCACCCAGGACAGCCTTTTTTTAAACCTTTGTTTTTCTTCATGCTAGAGGAGTATATTTTGAAATATAAAACCGTTGCTTGTACAATATTCGAACTCTTTTATAACAACATATTTGAATTCATTTGAATGTATGTATATAGGAGTTAATTCCTGTTGCTAATGTCTGTCTCCTCTTTTGTTCTAAATGCCATCTCTTTTATCACCTGCCTCCTCAGTTCTACACTTCTCGCTCTCCCCTGCTGTTTCCAGGGACAAATTATTATTTATTATAAGCTACAAAAACAACCACAGGCATGACAAATCAAGCTGGGAAACCTATTTAAATGACTAGTCTCAGCTCATCTGGAGTACAAGAAGCAATGATCGTTTGTAAATGTCACTAGAACAGTGATATGAATCTGTTTCTGTGGTCAACTGAAAAAAAAAAAAAAAAAAGACTGCAAAAGTAATGGTCCTGCAAAAAAATGACTAACACCGCACAATATCAAACAATACAAGGATTCACTCACTAACTCTCACTCATCATCTATACCACTTTATCCTGTATACAGAGTGGCGGGGGGCCTGGAGCCTATCAAGGATTCATGCCTATAAAAAATATTAGAGAAAAAACAGGCTGTCTCTGTCCGTGGTCATGAATTTAATAGTAGCAAATGTCCATTCTCAGTTGTGCCAGTTCATGTTATGGTTACTGTCATTTTTTTGACAAGCCAGTCAGGGCATCTACTTAATTCATATCACAGATGACAGATTTTTCAGCTTTAATTCACCACATCAGAACAGGAGTTTCGCAAATGATCAGCAGTCTTTTGGAGGCGTGTTCGCTGGTCAGTGGGAACGCTAATATTGAGATAACGTTGAATAAATGACCCAATCACAATTCTGCAAATACAACCGCAAAACAATGAACTTCTAACCTTTATTCGGAGCATTTATGCTGATGAACATCTATTCGCGCAACATCCGACCACAGCAATGGTCTCTTAAGTTTCTAACAGGGTTGAGAATTCTGATCAGAGATTAAGATGGACACAACATCTTCCTGTACCTAGCGTATGTATTTAATTTCATGCATTGTAATGCTACCTCTTTGTTTCTTTTTCTTTCAGAAATATTACTGTGTGGTACTTAGCTCCCAAATTACTGTGCTGTAATATGGTGCATGTGGAGCCTGTTGTAATGTCTGAGCTTTATTTATGAGCTATAACGCTATGGCCCCTTATGGTCCAGTGATCAGCAAACAGTGAAACAGAGTTCAAGGGCCCCCCAGGCCATCAGTTTAGTATTAATATTTCTTTGACGTTGCTTTTGGACCTTTGGTAATTAAGCAACAATTAAGAAATATCGCACTTGAGAAAGCACTTCGTGCCTGCGACCACATCACAGCCATGCTGATATTTAGTACAACAGCACTCCTTCTTGTGCTTAATTACATATAAAAACTCAAATCTAGTGTTACTAGACATATTTTGCACAGAGGTGCTGATTGTGAAAAATGGCGGTGTAGTGGTTAGAACTGTTGCCTTGCACCTCCAGGGTCCGGGTTCGATACCCGGCCAGGCTCGATTCCCATCTCCGTGTGCATGGAGTTTGCATGTTCTCCCCGTGCTTGGTGGGGTTCCTCCCACAGTCCAAAGATATGTTATATATTAGGTTATTTTAATTGGGGTTTCCAAATTGCCCATAGTGTGTGAATAGGTGTGTGTGTCCTGCGATGGACTGGCACCCTGTCCAGGGTGTACTCTGCCACGTGCCCTAAGCCTCCTGGGATAGGCTCCACGTCCCTGCAACCTTGAATGCAGGATAAAGCGGTATAGAAGATGAGTGGGTGAGTGAGTGAGAGTGTCTGTACATTGGTCACAACTCAGTCTTTCAACGATATCTTTACAAACATCAGAGGAAAAATTTCTGTATGTCTTTATGTCTGTCCGGCTGATTTTGTCACAGCAATCACGCAAAACTGGCTTGACAGAATTGAATAAAACTTTGCCAGTTCTTTGATATTTGCCTGAAGTTAAACCTGTGCCATAAATTAAATGGCTCAGGTTGGCACAAAGTGTTGAGTGAAAGGGACGTTGTGCCAGATTATCTCACAGCCGGCATTGTTTTATTTTTTTTAACGAATATACTGTAGCACTTTTCTCCTCAAAGTGGATGTGGCTAGATGCGTCATACGACAGAGCCAATCAACGCTATGTTGTTGTCTTTCGGCTGCTCCCGACAAGGGGTCGCCACAGCGGAATATCCAGTCCGCACTACAACTTGGCACAGGTTTTACGCCGGATGCCCTTCCTGACGCAACCCTCCCATTTTATCCGGGCTAGGGACCGGCACTGCATCCAGTGGCAATCAACGCTATAATTTCCAGTACTACGAGTATACGGTTTGTCTCATATGTTACATCACTCTGAGGTGAGGGAATGTGAAATACCCCAACTGACAGTGATATGTGCTTAAATCAAAATGTTGTGTTAAACTGATGTTATGAACAGTTACATGCCGGACGTAAGAATCTGCTTTAAACAGGGAGTGTATTTGGATGACGACGAAATAAGAACTTTATTGTCATTCTCTTCATATGTTAGTCATTTGCTCTGATGGTAATTTGCTCTGAGAAGCTGCAATTGCCAAAACAAACTAAGCACATTTATATAACGGTCATGATGCTTGGATTTCTAACAAAGAGATTATTAACATCATACGGAAAAAATAGCTCAAAAAACTTATTTCCAATTTGATGTTCCAAAACTTTATTAATTTTTTTGTTAAGTTGTTGTTCATACTGCAATAGTTAACTGTAAAGGTATTTCAGACTCCCGGGTATGTCTGGATATGATAAAATCCCGTTTAAAGGAACTAGAGGTGAGAGTTTTGTATTACTCTTTTGCACTGTCCCTCTTTTCTTTCAACATTATTTTGGTTTAGAACTCATATCTTCTCTGTCCTAGGACAATTCTTCCAGACATCTGCTTATATTAGCACACCCTGCAAACACTCTTCACAGGCAGCTCATACAGTCAGGTTCATACATTTTGGAAATTTATTTTGGTATTTTGATTCTGTACACCACCTGTACAGGATTACCTTTAATACTTGGATGAAAATCCATTGCAGTCAACAACTGCCTGAAGACTGAAGCTTATGGACATGACCAAATGCTGAGTTTCCTCCCTTTGGATGCTTTGCCAGGCCTTTAGAGCAGCTGCTGCATCTTTGTGTCTTTCTGTCTTCATGTTTGTGTTCATTAAGTGAACAGCACGCTCTATTGGGTTGAGAACATGTGATTGACTTGGCCAGTGAGGAAAATCACATTTGTTTGCCTTGGGTCGCTTTCACTGCATGTTTTGGGTCATTATCCATCTGCAATATGAAGTAGCATCAAGTGACTTTTGCAGCATTTGGATGAATCTAGCTCTACACTTATGCTTCAGAATTCATCCTGCTACTTTTATCAGCAGTCAGGTCATCAATAAACACCAGTGACCCATTTCCATTGGCAGCCATACACGCTTGTGCCATAACACTGCCCCCACCATGTGTGACAAATTATGTGATATATTTTCACCATGAGCTGTTCCTTTCCATTTATTTTGTTATAAGATAATTTTGGTTTCATCAGTCCAAAGAATCTGGCAAAGTTTTCTCGCAAAGTCTAAACTGTCCTTTCTTGAGTGTTACCAGTGGTTTGCACATCACACATTATGTACAGTGCTGATCTGTTACATACTCTAAATAATATTTATGGTTTTTATTAAATCTGTATAGAATGTATTATTGAATGTTGTGTAATTACAGTGTATAGTAGGTGTATATAACAAATATACAGTGTTTTATGTTATTCTGTACTTTGAGAGCCACAAACAGCCGGAATCAAATTCCTTTTGTGTCCACATACTTGGAGAATAAAACCCGACTCTGATTTTGAATTGCACCTTGTTGTAAAGCGTCTTTATTCTCTTGACTGTACACTTTGTCAATGATGCATCTACCTCCTCAAGAGGGTTCTTGACTTGGCTAAAATGTTTTTCTTCATGGACAGAATTCTGCGGTTATCCACTTTTGTTGTCTTCTGTGGTCTTCCAGTTCTTCCGAAAAAATGTTCTTGCAATCTCTCTCATGTTGTCACTTGTATAGACACCTCTTTGGATCTCAAGTTGAGAGTTCAAGAGAACAGTAACAAAATGTAACACTCAGATCCACCACCAGGCCTTTTATTTAGCTGTAACTCCCGAATAGTTATTTTTTATACGCCTTCAACTAAATCGGAAAGTCTTGACTTCTCTCACATCTGGAGAGTTTTCTTTAAAATCTATTGTGGTGGTCAAAGAGGCCAAATGCTAGAAATCTTATCTTTGCTCCAGAATTCAGGGATCTGACTGAAGGAGGGGATCTCAAACTAAAAACTACTTTCTCCAACTTGGTAAAGTACTGGAACACCAGAGATGTTAATTATTAATCAATTAATTGTCAAAAAAAATGTAAACAACTGAAATGTATTAACCAATAAGGTTTGTTTTTTATGTAGTGGTTACCTCTGCAACATAGCTGTAAACTAACTTTAACCAGGCTCCTTAAATGCTTGCTACCACCTTATTTAAATGAATCTTTTGGGATTCCTTTCATAAACAATAGATAGAGTTGACCTGCTTACATCCACTTACTCTTCCGCCACCTTTTTTTTTAAATGGAAAATTTTGTCCCAAAACTTATCGCTCGGGTTTGCGAGCATTTCACATGTTCAGCCGATGTAGTATGCACAAGGAAGGGAGTGGCTATTTTCAGACAAGTCTGTGTGCGTTTGTGCAAGAGAGGATCTGAGTGAATCAATGCTTTACTTGCCATTAAATAAGATTTTACCCATGTAAAGAAAATTTAACATAGACAGTATCTGCAAATACTCTTGCTTTGCGAGAGCATTGCTTCTTCTTTTGAGTTTCAGAATAGTGGATGCAATACCACAGAAGATTGGCAGAAAAAAGATTTTCTTTTTGTATGAGACATGACGTTTAAATAATAAACACTACAAGTTAAATAGCTTTTCAGTGTTTACTAAATACTTTTAAATACTTTAAAACATAATAGCAGTATAGCTACTTGTGACAAATCAGACAAACACTGGTCTCATTGAAGTGAATCGAATTGAAAATTGCAACATCGAAAAAATGAATAAATTCAGTCATAGCTTTAATCTTGACCCTGGATAAAATGGACCAAATTCATTCATCCATCTATGAAGTCAGTGTTTGAATTTTATAATCCTCTAATGTCTACTAAGAGGTCGGTTCTCAATACCAGATTTTTAGATCAGTAAATAGGCTTGAATGTAAAGTCAGAGTTTGAATTTGATGACGATGCAAAGTTTTGAGAGAGAAAGTTTAATCTCTTTAAAGGTCACCCACAGTTCACTTGGAAATCTGGATAGATCGAATGCTCTGAAGTATTCTGACTGGTCAAAGATATACAACGAGTGTATAAATAACATCACTCATGTTAGTTATGCTACTGCATATAAACAAGCTCATACATCATGCATAAACCAGACTCTGCTGGTCTAGTTGTAGTTCACCTCCCCGGTGTGGATTAATTTGCTCCAACACAACCCTTTATACAAGTCTGGGAAGTTAGTGCAAGGAATACAGCTTGTTTATTTTTAGTCACATATTTATGCAAATAATATAAAATGCTGAAATCTAATATAGCAGAGTTATAAAAAGTCCATGATTTTTATTATTAGGAAATAATGTCCATTTAGAATCAAACTGTTTGAAAATCCCTGTATATAGTAATAAACAGACAGAAAGCAAGGTGCTCAAATTAACCTTTTTATTTTTTTTCAACAACCTTTCTCACAATGAAGCCAGATAGAAAGCTCTGAACTACTGTTTTTTTTTGTTTTGTTTCATGGTTGAATTTGCAACTTCAAAGGAAAAAACAAAAAAAATGAATCCAGGAAGCGAGCAAGCAAGAGAAAAGCACAGTTTTTTCCCCCCCTCTCCTCCCAGAATGTAAGAGCAGAGGCATTAGCATGCAGTCGGGTAAGCAGACGAGTCCATCGTTATCAGTGACAGGAGTGCTGCTTGTCTCGTTCCACTCTCGCTCTCTTTCGCTCTCTCTGCAGGAAACTTGGAGCCTTTATTTTATTTTTATTAACCCATTATTTCAATAGTACGCACGTAACTGAGCAGATGAAAGGAAAAGTGCAGGCTGTCATGACACTGTTTCATTACCTTTTTTGACATTATTAATTCTTAATAAAGTTATTATTATAAGAGCTGCTCAAGACTGCTCTGTGGGAATGTAAATTTTTTTTTTTTTTTACAGGAAATAGGTTGTGATGTTTTTTATTTTTCCATTAGGAAAGGGGTAATCATTTATGCGCCACTCCAATAGTGCCATACACCACCCCTGTTCACTTACTTGTCTAGGGACTAGACATGAAATTTTTAATTCTAAATTTTAAAAAAGGTCCATCAGTCTTACAGTACAAAACACATTTACATTATTCCTCTCTACTGAATCTTTGGCTGGGGATCGTTTGCGAAATGTGAAAGCTTTGTTCTGTAAATAAGCGCTCTAAGTGTGCGTTTAGTGATACACAGGGGTGGATATGATAAACAGCTTCCTCACAGCTGCTGGTCCGTGTGGATGGAGTGACTGATCGAGAGGTCCGCTAATTCAAATATGCTAGCAGAGTAATCATACACCTGCTCCCCCAAAATTATGTTTAAAAAAAAATATGAAGGAAAAACATGTGGAAAACAAAAAGAAAACCCAGCAGACGACAAGGCAGCCACCGGGCAGAGGCGAAAACGTGTGTAAGAGTGTGTGATCTGTCTGGTGGCAGCCAGGTGTCTGCTTGCACCTCAGAGCTGCAGGGCTTTTACCCGAGCCTCACTTCAGCAGCTCTTTAATGGCCTCGCTGTCGGCTGCCTCGTACGCACTCAGCCCGTCTGGTCCTTTTCTCTCCTTGTTGGCGCCCTACACACACACACACACACACACACACACACACACACACACACACACACACACACACACACACACACACTTTCTCATATACCACACTCAAGTAATGTATTGTAAACATTTGTATACTGTACTGAAAATCAGCCGGATGCTGAGGAAGTTATCAAAACAAATGAGCATGATCATCATACACGCCTTTGTTTCTGTAGTATTATTTATACTCCGCATGTCTGATCATCTCGACATATTTACATAATATTTTCACAGTGATGCACAGACTTTCATTATATTACATTATTAGACCAGCACATCCTGAAGCACTTGTAGAGCAGGAGCTCAGCAATGCAACGTTACCGTAAGCTAGCATGAAATACATAAACTAATCAAGATAATCAATTTAGGTACAAGCCTCGAGATCGTTGACAAGATATGGAACTTACCAGACTTATTGACAACTAGATTATGCAATTCAGTGTCAGCTTGCTACATTTATTAGGAATGCTGCAGAAATATTTCATTTGAAAAGAAATGGTCAAAAACAGCAGCTTAATGGAAATAATGCTAGGCCAAAAATTACTTGTTATAGGATTATATTGTGTTTTTAAACACGCCTGAAAAACTCACCATCGTGGCAGTTGCAGGCAAGACAAAATAAAAATCTATACAGCACACGCCTGTTACAGAAGCAACTAAATGAGATGAACACGGAGAAAGAGAAAGGACTGCAGGAAGCACAAGAAGGGTCAAGCAAATGTAACAGCCTTTTGTTTCTGTGGGTATGCTTCACGGAGAACCTATAAAGACTGAGGGAGCTGTGGCACAAGACCAAACAGCTGGATAAAGAGAATAAAAAGGAGCGATACCACTAGACAGACAGAGACAATGACGACAATTTACCGACAGAATAAGACAGGCTCTGCACGGTCTAAGAGCACTCCTAGTGTCTAACATTTTACTCATCTATTCTATCTTGCTGTAGGCAAAGAAAATCTGCACAGATTCTTAACCGTCTTTATAGCACATTTGCTATAACAAGTTATATAGTACAGTTAAAAGGAATGCTTGATAAAAAAATAATAAAAATCACAAAATACACTCAAATACACACCATCATGGGTATGTTCCTCAAGTGACCAGCTGACTGGATAACTCAAGGGTATATAGACATGCCTATTAGTATTAGGGAGTTTTTCCTTGCCACTGTCGCCGCCCTCGGCTTGCTCACCAGGGACAAACTGACCATTTTGACTCATACA
>JAQQZT010000012.1:26277596-26288812 GCA_030068275.1 Clarias platycephalus
CGTCTGCATTTAGGGGTCTAATAAGAAATTGGGACAGATCCGGCAGATTACTTGTGAATCTGTCTTTAGTAGTCGGAAATACATTTTCAAATATAATTTCAAATGTATTTCTCAAATACATTTGAGAAATACATTTTAATTTAAATAAAGGTACTCCTAAAGCCTTCAAAATGTCTGCATAATTGAAATCAAATCAAATCAAATTTCAAATGTAAATAGAATAATTGAATTTGAATCTGAGCCCAAAGTTTCATGTTTGGAAATATATCATTTTTGCAGGATTTTCATTTTCATCTTATCTGACATTTTGGCTTAGCTAGCCACATGCTTCAACTGTCGCTTGCATTTAAATGTGTCGCATGCCAAAACTATTCCAATAAATTCTGATTGTGTAATGGTGCCCGTGTGGGTCACTTGATATTCATATTTTACAAACTTGAAAATTAAGTGATACATGGAAAATTAAACACTCACTCACTCATCGTTTATACCGCTTTATCCTGTATTCAGGGTCGCAGGAACCTGGATCCTATCCGAGGGGGCTTAGAGCACGAGGCAGGGTGCCAATTCATCGTAGGGCACACACATGCACACACTCACATGCTCATTCCCACACTACGGGCAATTTGGGAACGGCAATTAGCTTGACCTACATGTCTTTGGACTGTGGGAGGAAGCCGGAGTACCTGGAGGAAACCCACCAAGCACAGGGAAAACATGCAAACTCCATGCACACAGAGATGGGAATCGAGCCTGGCCGGGAATTGAATCTGGACCCTGGAATTTGAATCACAGTCACCAAACAAACCATTGGTAACACAATAAACATCCATAGATTGAAATCGCTTAGCGCTCCAAGGTCCCCCTCCTCAAGAACGTACATGCACAGGCCCGTCTGAGGTTTGGCAATGAAATGCTGTGGTCAGATGAGACCATAGTTAAGTTCTTTGGCATTGAGAACTCACGTTTTTGGAAAAATGCTGACTATGACCCTAAGAACACCTTCCCTAGAGTCAATCACAGAGGTGGAAATATCATGCTTTGGTGCTGTTTTGCTGCTAAAGGTACAGACTGACTTGAGGTGCCAATGGGTGTAGTCATGGGTCTTCCAGCATGACAATGACCCAAAACATACCACCAAGGCAACAAAAGGGTGGTCATGGAGTGGCCAGTCTCCAGATCTTAATCCTATAGAAAATGTATGGAGGGAGCTGAAACTTTATGTGCAAACCTGGTAAACAACTACAAGAAACATCTTACCTCTGTGCTTGCCAACAAGGGGTTTTCCACCAAGTATTAAATCGTGTTTTGTTTGGGGATCAATGACTTATTGTGCTGATTGAAATGCAAATCAATGTATAACCTTTGTATCATGTGCTTTTTCTGGATTTTTGGTTGATATTCTATCTCTAAAATATACAAGATCTGAATCTAAAGATGCATCCAGATTTCTGTAATTCTGCCTTTTGACCATTTTTAAAAGCATTATAAATTATAATATAAATAAAATGGAAAACATTTATAAAAATCATTCAGTCTTGGCCTTCTTTGTGCTAACACATCTGATTGTGTTTTCATTCTAGCAAATAAGGTTCTGCCATGCTTTTTTTTTTTTTTTACTTAATTTGAGCAAGGGTGTATGCAGTCAGGAAGGAGAACTCACTCTCACTCATCATCTATGCCACTTTATCCTGTATGGAGGGTAACGGGGAGCCTAGACCCTATGCCAGGAGACTTAGGGCACGAGGCGGGGGACACGCCGGATGTCAATCCATCGCAGGGAACACACATGCTCATTCATACACTACAGGAAATTTGGGATGCCACTTAGTCTAATCTGCATGTCTTTGGACTGTGGGAAGAGACTGGAGTACCCCGGAGAAAACTCACCAAGCATTGGGAGAAAATGCTAATTTCACGCACACAGACCCAAGGTAGGAATCAAACCCAGAACCTTACCTAACCTAACACTCAACTTTCATACCTACTGTAACACTCATAAACTTATAAACATTGCTACGGTCATGGTTTTAGTGTGGATTCTCATAATTACTAATAAGAGTGCCTGAAATTTTTAATCCATATGAGGCTCATAATAAAACAATCTGTGTACACTGTTTGTGTATCATGAATTTGGAGAAAATTTTAAAGTCCAGATAGAATAATTATATTAGCAATAACATTAATGGACAAAACAAGTTAATAAAATTCAGTAAATCAGTCCTTTCCAAAGGAACAATAACTCAATCTACATTGTAATTGTCGTAGACTATATATTTTACTGTACTTAATATATACTATATTTAGTAATGCACTGAAACAAATGGGAACTTTACAGAAACTACAATAGATCCTATACCAACATATTTTCTCAAACAAATAGTACAGCAAAATCGGAAGTAGTTAACTCTTTACTCAGCAGTGGGTATATTCCAAAATCTTTTAAATTAGCAGTTATTAAACCAGTAATTAAGAAACCTGACCTCAACCTCTGCCAGCTGCCAACAACAGGCTGATAGCAAACCTCCCATTTTTCTTAGATCTTAGAGATCTATCTCTGTATCAGTTAGGATTTAGGCCCTCATCACAGCACAGAGACAATGCTTGTCAAACTAGTAATTGACCTACTATTGGCCTCTGATCAGGGTTGCATCTCTTTGCTTGTGCTACTTGACCTCAGTGCAGTTTTTGACATCATTGATCATAATATTCTCCTTAAGAAATTAATCCAATTTGCATGACCGATATTAGTTTGTCAATTTAAATGTTGGCTATTCTGCATGATCACAATAGAAGTTTGATGTTCCACAGGGTTTGGTTTTAGGCCCAGTACTTTTTTCCCAGTACTATTTTCTCTTTCCATGCTTCCTCTGGGCAACAGAATTCATAAGCATGGTATTAGTTTTCACTGCTATGCTGATGACAGTTATATGTCTCAGCAAAGCCAAATGAGAAAAAAACAGCTTAATAAAGTTGAGCCACATGTGAAGGACATAAGAGACTGGATGTTAATTAACTTCCTTAAACCTGACAAGACAGAAGTTCTGGAACTAGGACCACAATCAGCTAGAATTAAGCTTTTTTTTTTTTTTATCACACAGTAACTCTGGATGGACTTTCTGTTTTATCATGTACATGTACAACAGTAAAGGACCTTGGTGTGATTATAGATCCCAGTCTTTCAAAATACATTCATCTTTTTCATCTCAGAAATATTGCCAAGGTGAAGAATATATTGTCACTTAATAACGCAGAAAAATTGGTTCATGCTTTTATCACCTCTAGGTTGGATTATTGTAACGCCTTACAGTCTGGATGTGCAACCAGGTACAAGCTCCAGTTAGTTCAGAATGCAGCAGCGAGAGTCCTCACTAGAACTAGAAGATACAAGCACATCACCCCTGTTATCCACACTCCATTGGCTCCCTGTGAAATTTCGCATTGATTTTAAAATACTACTTTAAAGCACTAATTGGTCTCACGCCACAGTACCTGAGTGAGAATCTAGTGTCTTACGATCCACTACACCTACTTCGATCAAAGGATGCAGGCTGCTTGTCAGTACTACAGCAAGGTTGAAGAGATTTTTCTTACAAAGCCCCAAAGTTATGGAATAGCCTGTCAATTAATGATCGGGACTCAGACACAGTCTCAGTGTTTAGCCAAGCATTTTTGTTAATAGTTTTGCCTTATAGTAGGTAAAGAAGCAGATCTGGGGGACTCACTGGGGTCAGAAGGTTACATATTAAGTTTAGCCCCTTTCTCATTTCTTGGTGTATCTGAGTCAGGTTTGTATGCCTCCTTGCTCACACACAAACATTTTCAGTTCTGCCCACAAACCTTCTATTGTGTAATGGTTAGGAATTTGTGATGGCCATTCCAAGATCACAATTACGTTGTCCTTAATCTACAGTATTTTGGAAATATGCTTGAAGTCATTTGGAAAAAAACTCATTTGTGACTAAGCTTAAAATTCCTGGCAGATGTCTTGAAATGTTGCTTCAATATATAATATAAATAATAATCCTTCTTCCTGATTATATTATCTTTTTTGTGAACTGCACCACTGTGGATATAGATACTTTTGTATCACAATGTCATGTGCTGTTCTGGGATTAATTTGTACGTTTTATACCAAAGTATCTCATCTCTTCCTGGGCAGTATGATGGATATGCTGTCCCATTTTTTTTTAATTCTTGCTTAGCATTGTTTTGTAAAGGAGCAGATCTGGGGACTCATGAACATAGAGTATTATGGTGAACTGGTATGTTTGGATGCTGTCTTCCCCACTGTCATTGATCCCTCAGGGTTGTTGACGATGAAGTGGCTGGTTGCTTTACATGCCAGTTCCCCCTCATGTCTGTGTTTCCTTCTGGCTCTCTCTTTTAGTAATGCTGTCATTAACATTTATCAGCACTAAATATACATTCACCTCATACATTATATGATTGTGACCATACCTAACTGTTATCTCTCTTTCTCTTCCCTCTCTCTCTCTCTCTCCTGTGGAGTTACACATGCCACTACAGAGATGCAAGTGATCTAGACCCCCTCTGCCCTCTTGACCTGTTTGACTCATCCCAGTGCCCTGCTTCTGGCTGAAGAACTCGTTGTATTGATGCCCCATGTAGTCTTGGTGCTTGGGATGCGTGTGGTGACTGGGGATGGTTTCACTTTAAAGACTAGTTTAGGACTGGAATTTCCTACAGTTTTGGACATAAGTCTCCAATAACAAACTGGACTCCATATTAACGTGAACACATTTTCTGTTATATTGAACAGCCTATCACACAGTATGACTGCACAACAATTCCTGCTATCTGTTATCAACCAAATGAGGATGGGTTCCCTTTGGAGTCTGGTTCTTCTCAAGGTATCTTCCTATTGCCAACCTTAGTTTCTCCTTGCCACAGTTGCCCTCGATTTGCTCATCAGGGACAGTCGATTCATTTTGATTCATACATATTTTCCCACATTTCATACTAATTTTCATATATTTTTTTTTATTATGTGAAGCTGCTCTGTGATGATGACCATTGTTAAAAGTGCTATACAAACAAAATTGACTTGACTTGACTACAAAAATCAGTTCCCTCTCAGCAAACTCTAAATACTTTATTATACATTTTAATCTTCCGAACATAGAGCGAAAAAAAGTTAATAGATAGAACAACAGTGAGGGCTGAGTAAGGAGTGCTGTGCAAGCAAGAAGAAACAAGGACAAAATATTTAGAGCTGAGTATAAAGCATTTTTCAAAGGCAGAAAATGAAAGTAAAATGTAAATGATGAAATTTTGCATCTAGGATGGTTCATTAAAATTGCATGAGTTTGGGTGTAGAACATACAATATGTACGTGTGTGTGTGAGAGAGCATTCAAGATAAGTTAAATGCATGCGTGTGTGTTTCTTGTTTGAGTATATGGATTTTTAATGCAAGTCTGTGTGAGTGATTTTATGTAGGTTGTAACCCTTAACTTGTGGCAGTACCTTCAGACAATGTTTCTTACCCATACTACTCTGTGGAATTGTCCAGGGTTAATTATATTGTGTTTATGACACTCCTACGCACAAAGCTAAGATCACTCTAAAGCAGCTGGAATTAATGTTCTATTTCTCATTATGCTTGGTTGTTTCACAGTGTCAGCAACCAGTAGTATTGTCAGTAGAAGGAAAATCACTCAGCTTATTATCTCATCATATGAGTCTATTCTTCCTAACAGAGCCACTTTGATCATGTTCTTCATTAAAACTGACACTAAGCCAAGCAACCTACAGAAGTCCTTGAGCTAGGCTAAACGTCATACTTAAGGGTATTTGATGTCACTTTTGAATGATTTTTTTTTTTTTTTTACAGCCCTCTTACTCTTTTAGAGTGGTATCCCACTCACAGGGTGTATTTTGGCTCACACCCAGAATCTGAGTGGGGAAAGAGAATCTGGTTTCCTACTACAGACATTATCATCTTTTACCATGCAAAATCACATACACAGTTTTAATTGGAGCTTTGATAAAAAAGGGAAAAGATACAACCCTTAACCGTCATGTTAGTTATTTTACCTCTGTTTTCTAACGCCTCTATTGTGCTAGGGTAAACAGTCAGACGTAATTGTATAAAGAGAAAAAGGATTTTTTTTGTGTGTTTCACCAGTGCAGCACTTTCAGCTACACAATATTAGTACAATCAGGGGAGTGTAGCTGTAAGGGATTCAGTCTGACCTCACCTCAGGCACACATGATTTTTCCTTTTCCACCAGGAGCTCTCCCTCATGTTGAATTAATAGTGCAACAGACAAAATGGTCCTTTGGCTGAGGCCTGGCATTACATTTTCTGCAGATTGGTGGTTCTGAGTGGGCAGCAGGAGATGGTGCCTGTCTGGAGTATCTCTATTGGTTCAGAATACATTTTCTGTGTATGCACCTCAAAGCTATTCTTACCCCCTGGTGTCATCATCAAATCTGAGAATGCAGACATAGGCTCCTGCAGTTCATTAAACCTGTTCTTTTGGTTTTTTTGGATTGTACTTACTCAATTAACAATTGCTTCATACGCTTAATATGAAACTCATGTCTATTATTAGCTGACAATAAGAATTTAAATGAATTTAATTGAAACATTTTGCAAACAAAAACAGAAAAAGCAGGATGGTAGTCAGCACTTTTGTTGGCCTTCCATTGGTGTTCTTTTGTCCACATACTGTATGAGAGAGTAAAAGTTCCAGTTCTGTATCATGTTGGTATAGCTGGTGCACCATACTAACAACTCTAGCACTTTTTGAGTCCAAATATTTTAAAGCCTGAGCAATACCAAAAGACAGACCCATTTCTACCTGAGGTTTTTTACCATTCCTGACAAATAATCCTAGTAACCATTCCCTGTCTTAGGTCAGTAAGGATCACTACTTTATTTTATTAATGTAAAACATGAGAATTATAGTACAGTGAAAGATTTATTTCAGCAATGAATTACTTTCATCACGTTCTCTGTGGGTCAGAAGTTTACACATTAAGTTGAGCCCATTTCCCCTGACAGAAATTGGTGTATCTGAGTCAGGTTTGTATGCCTCCTTGTCTCACACACAGACATTTTCAGTTCTGCCCACAAACTTTTTATTGGGTAATGGTTAGGAATTTGTGATGGCCATTCCAATATCACAATTATGTTGTCCTTAATCTACGGTATTTTGGAAGTATGCTTGGAGTCATTGTTCTTTTGGAAAAAAAACATTTGTGACTAAACTTCCTGGCTGATGTCTTGAAATGTTGCTTCAATATATAATATAAATAATAATCTTTCTTCCGACTGATATTATCTATTTTGTGAAGTGCACCACTGTGGATATACGTAGATACTTTAATATCTGTTTCATCCAGTGTCTTCACAATGTCATTTGCTGTTCTGGGATTCATTTGTACATTTTATACCAAAGTACTTATGTGCATCGTTAGGAGACAGAACATGTCTTCTACCTAGGCAGTATGATGGCTATGCGGTCCCATGTTTTTTTTTTTTATTTGTTTTTTTTTATACTTGTTTAGGATTGTTTGTACAGATGAATGCGGAATCTTCTGGCATTTGGAAATTGCAGGTATGCTGTACCTCCAGTTGGATCAAAAGCTTCTAAAGCCATGATATAATTTTCTAGAATATTCCAATCTGTTTAACAGACAGTCAACTGTATTTAAACGTCTGACTCACTTTTATTGAAAAGTGTCTCCACAGAACTGTGACTCGCTCAGTGTTCTTTTGTTTTTCACACCGTTCTGTGTAAATTCTGTACATTTTGTGTGAAAAATCCAAGGAGATCAGTAGTCTTGAGATATTTACAACAGTGTGTCTGACACCAACATCCATGCCTATGGTCAAAGTCAAAGAGATGACAACAACTGCATAAATGTCCAGGTGTCCAAGTGCAAAACTCATTTAATGTGCTTATGTTTAACCTAGAATCAAATGTAACATGGCTCGCTTTTTAGTAGTTTTGTATGTGGTGTAATGATTAAATTCAATGCTACAGTTATTCAGAAATTACTGAAATTTGAATCAAAATTCTCCACTAAGTAAATGTACCTCCTCTTGGAATACAGACCTACTGTATATTTACTTATATTAAAGTAAAAAAAAAGAAAGAAAGAAATATTTTTAGGGTCAACTATAAAAGGCACTCTATGAAGATTTCTAAGCTTTCGTTTAATCAAGTCTCCCTTTTGAATGCCCTAAAACTCAATATGGAGTTCATAAGCAAAAGTGATGCAGTTGCCTTGTTAGCTGACTGGAGAGAAATAAAATAGGGCTGTCCACCCACAAGTTAGTACCACACGGATATCTGTGTAAATAAAGACAGACAATGCATCAGTATAGTGTTGTGGAGTACTGTTTACTTAAGGACACAGCACGTTCTTTTGCTGTCAATCAACCTTTCTGATACAGAAAACCAAATTTAGCTTCATAGCTAACCAGTAACACAAAAATACACATATCTCTGGTTTATCTCATTCTCTGTGGAAATCAATTCTGAATCCTGCTATAGGGACGAGAGGAGCCCAGCTCATAGCTTCCGGCTAGAACATTTCCCGGCCCACTCATGATCTATATATAAATATGCCAGAAAAAATAATAAAATATATCCCTGTATAAACATTCTTCCTGCTCACAGGAGCATACTTATCATATACAGCACATTCATCAAAAATATACATAGGCACTTACGTTCACATTTTTTTTTCGTGATTTATTATTTAAAGGTTATGTGGTCAACACCAGAGGACTAACAAAGCCAGCGTCTGGAGCACAACCCTGATAGATTGATTTATTCTCCCATAAGTGGGAGGGTTTATGTGTGTAAGAAAATGAAAAGAAGATGGCAATGCATACTTATAGTTATATTGTATATAACATATTCACTCAAAACTGCTAACTGTGAGTATTTACAGTATTCATACCTGTAGCCTTTAAGGAATTAGAGTGAGTTCTGCTACTGTCTGCCCTGCACATATTGCATATGATTATTGTATACTTTGACAGTATGAGTTTTGCTTTCTGGCTGCACTGTGCATAATTACTAGTAAAGGTGTATTAGATGGAGTTCATGCATAAATCTTGACCTATAAGTCCATACATCCATGTGTAGCCACATGTAGATACATCTGCTCCGCGCTTTTTAATCCACTACAGCGTTTCCAAAGCTTGCAGATATTGGAGAGCGTAAACAACAGGTGTTGGATAAGAATTGTGGGAAGACTCTGACCAATTAGTAGGCCATCTGGAGCCAATCTCCAGCATCCATGTTTATGATTCCCTCTTGATCTTATCTCTGTGTTTCCTGTTGTCCTTTTTGACAGCTTTCCATTAAGATTTGCTTGTTAATTGAAACTTCAGTCCATGTGTTTTGTTTTGATTCCCAGACTTTTTCATCACCTACTGACATTTTTATCACACTGACTCATTTTTGTGAACAAATACTCACATGACTGGCACTAAACAGCTGTGTGGCCATAAGACGTGTGAGGCTAAACAGACAAAAGGCTTTGGTTTGCTACTGAGCATAAATATTGCACTTTGGATCAATGTAGTAGGGTTAATTTGAAGTAAGGTTAATCTGATGAGTACAGATTAACCCTACTACAGTGTGATGGACATGTCAGAGTAAGAAGGAAAGTGCATAAAGTGATGCAACCACCATGCATAGTGCCCACTGTATAAGCCTCTGAAGGCAGTGTTATAATGTGAGGTTGGTCAAGTCTAGGCTCAGCAATGTTAAGTGGCAATAAAATGAAGTCAGCTGCCTACCTGAATGTACTGAATAACTAGGTTATCCCATTATATAATTTTTTCTTATTCCAGGAATTAAATAATCGCAAAAATCAAAGCTAACGTTACCCAAAGTATTGGAATGTGCCTATTTATTTTAATGTTGTTTTTTAATTTCATTTACTTTATTTATTAAACAACAGTGGACAACTAATTGAACTCCTGGTAGGTCCCACAATCCTGCTTTCTGAAAGTAGCTCACTCCAGCTTTTCTAACCAGCCCCCTGTTTTAAAAATTATGTAACTCTCACATGTAACCAGACTTATTCCTGAAAACAGAACTGCAGGGTGATTTGCATGTACCCATTCGATTAGATTAAAAGCACTTTTATTGTTTTTAAGCAAAGTACAAATTCCATTCCAATATAAAAGTGCAAAACATCAAGTTGCATGTGTAAATTGCACAGAAACAATGGGGTTGGTAGTAAGATGCAAGCAGCAACAATATTTTTGCTGATACCCCTGATCAGTACACAGTACTGAGAATTACTGATGCCACTGTGGATTTCTGTGCAGGATTGGTGATGAAGGTACTATAAAAATGCAACTGGAAATAAGAAAGCTCTATACTCCATTGACCTGATAGTGTTTCGCTGTACCAGGAGCAAAATGGAAGCACCTGCGGTGGGATAGTTATGGCTCAGTGATCAAGGCATTTGGTTACTTATTAGAAAGTAGTGAGGTCAAATTCCAGCATCATCATGCTGCCACGCTTTGTCGCTTCAGCAAGGGTGAACTCCATATAATCTGAGCCAGATAATCTGAGTGTAAAGTCTTAATGTTCTGAATCATCTGAAGGAGTACAGCTTCAGGATTTTATTAGTTTTCAGTTCCTTTTCATTTTCCATACTATGCTAAAACAGGTATAGCTACACAACCAAAGAAGATATGGTTTTGCAATTTTGATTATTAACAACACTCAATCTTACATTGTGTTGTACCACACCAACCCAGTGTGGACTGTTTTCACATAACCACAAAGTCTACATTTATTATACGTTTAAAAATATTTTAAGTCCTGACCATTAAAGACTGGGAACATCTCACAAATGCTGCAGTTTTTAAGTTGCCCGGATGTATTAATTTACAATTTAGCCCTTGTAAAAGTTACTCAAATCCTTACACCAGTAACCAGTAAACTAGTGACAGAGTCATAGGCAGCCAAGGCTCACTGTTGAATGGCTGGCAGCAAAAAATGACCTACTCTGTACTCAATGTGGGTGCTCATAATGTTATGGTTGGTCTGTGTATCTATGTCAGTCATTTTCTATACCGCTTTATCCTTATATACAGGGTCGCGGGGACCTGGAGCCTATCCCAGGAACTTATGGCACAAGGCGGGGTACACCCTGGACAGGGTGCCAATCCATCGCAGGGCACACACACATACACATACACACACTCAT
>JAQQZT010000012.1:26321837-26334692 GCA_030068275.1 Clarias platycephalus
AAGCTTTAATAATTTAGAAGAGAACAACAGTCTTTCCGTTAATGTGTGTGTGTGTTTAATTCAGACGAAAGGAGAAAGTTTTACTATGTTTACTAACCTCACACACACACACACACACATACACAGCGCCTGCACGCTTATCCGTCTGAATTTATTTTTTACTTTATTGAAAGGTAAAGTGCAGGTTCATTTGTTTTATTTTTACTTTATATTTTGTATTAATTATTTTTATGTATTTTTTTTTTGGGTTGCTGTAGAACGAATAATTAAAGTTTCCGAGGTTTACGAGTGTTTTGGAATACAAGCCCACTTCCGGAACAAATTATGCTCATAATCCGAGGTTCCACTGTATATATCAGCAAACTGGTGACAGGATCATCAACAAATGACGAAGTATTGAGAAGATAACACAAATTGCTGAAGAAAAGTCAATGCTGGCTGTGATTGAAAGGTGTTATAACACCCACTGCACCACACTCTGCCACATGTGAGGTTAACCAGGCAAAGGCTACAAGGTTCTTGATCCAGTTTCCAACTTCCTCAGATCTCTGCTCAGCTGGCACTAGGATGTTAGTGGTGCATCCTTTGGTTGGTGGAGGTTGCAGGGTGAAGCATTGATAGATGCGTGCTAACGTCTTGTTCCCAGACACCACAGTACACCCCAAGAGGTCTTGTGGAGTCATGCCCCGAGGTTCCAGAGCACCAGAGTATTGTGGCTGATCTTCACCTCAACACCTCTGAAATGTTTATAAAATACTGCTTTATCTCACAGAAATTATTTTTCATTTCCAGCAATCTTTTTTTCTAAAAGGCCGAGCTGACAAAAGTGTCTGTGCAGTAATAAACAATCCACAAATTGTGTCCCCCCTTCCCCCCTCCATTTGGTTTAAAACAAGCCAAATCAGTTAGTGCCAAGGATTCCAGAATGTTATAAGTTTGCTTGCCAATTGATTTCTCTCTCCTCACTGCAGGTGGTGAATCAAAAACATCCCCCTTCCTGAAGCTCCTTGTCAGATTGACTAAGTGTAACACATTAGCTGAATGCATGTGTGTTCATTTATGCTTCACTTAATGTTTGATGCAAAACAGTGAGCCAGAACAAACTTCCAAACAAACGTCAGGTAAGGTGGCGTTGTGTTTCTTTCACAGAGAGAGTTGAAACTGTTAGCTAGATGTACTGTTTAATGAAAACATCTATACAACAGTTCTGACCAAGTAATCTGATTGGAGGTTAACATTCCACGAGTGGTGTTAATAGACATTTAACCATATGCATCACTTCACAGTACAGTCCGAAGTATTGAGAAGAGAGAAACTACAGTACATGCCAAAACGAACATTCAAAAACAGTGTTGGTGGAGCAAAATAACTGGTTAAATAAACACATAAATCATCTGTTGATAACAAATAGTGTTTGTGGAACTGCGCAAATGCATACTGTACAGCTGAACTGATATCCAGCACAACAGCACTCCCTCTCTTTTGATATTGGTTAATTAAATTTGTGTTTGAGTTCTTGTTAGTAACATGGTGGATGGAGCAGAATGCACTTCACTTGAGCCAAGAAGACCAGATTTGTGTTTGTCTGGGAGATGGAGTAGGGGTAAATTAACAGGAGGTCTGTCTAGACCATAACTGTCAATCATGAGACTTATGGGAAAAATATTAGCCCACTGCTGCTGAACATTTTGAAACTATTCAGAATTCAGAGTGGATATGCAGAATAACCACCACCATTATTCAGAGAGCTCACCTAAAACGGGGTTTTGGCGATCCCTAGTCCTGTCCAACAACCTTTTGCCCAAGGGCAGTTACA
The DNA here is from genome assembly GCA_030068275.1 of Clarias platycephalus. Classification (NCBI taxonomy): domain Eukaryota; kingdom Metazoa; phylum Chordata; class Actinopteri; order Siluriformes; family Clariidae; genus Clarias; species Clarias platycephalus. The sequence goes on from JAQQZT010000012.1 coordinate 26,323,654, forward strand.
GTATCATATGCCGCTGTGTATTTGTACAGTCTGAATGGATCTGTAGTGTCCGGCTTGACTATAGCCTGAAATGAGGGCGAAATTTGATGTCTGTGTACTGCACTTCATGTAAGTCACACTTATATCGAAAAACAAGGTATGTTTGTTATGAGTTATTTTGGCTATGACTTAAGCAGAGCCATTAATTAATTTTGTTAGGATGAGCATATATCAAATCAAATCATATTTTATTTGTCACGTACACAACCATACACAGTATGATATGCAGTAAAATGCTTATACGACTGTCCATACTGTGTATGGTTGTGGCGTTTGATACTATAGATCACAACATTCTTATCTCATGCCTTGAAAACTGCTGTGGCATCCGAGGATTAGCTCTGAACTGGATTACTGTAGGTGGTTTTCCTTCTTCAGAGGCTCCACTAACTTGTGGGGTACCACTGAGTTCCATCCTGGGTCCCATCCTCTTTACTTTATATATGCTGCCTCTGGGTTCCATCATAAACAAACATGGTCTCTCATTTCACTGTTATGCTGATGACATTCAGATCTATTTGCCTTTAAAGAAATAACACAATAAAAATGCCATCAAGTCCCTGATACTGTATCTTGTTTAGATTACATTAAAGCATGGATGTCTCTAAATTTTCTCAAATTAAATGAAAATAAAACTGAGATTGTGGCCTTTGGATTTCTTGTGTGCTCCTGGCAGTGACTTTGCTCTATTAGCGATGTACTGTAAACCATTTGTTTTGGAATTTAGGCATAATATTTGATAATGATTTTAAATTTGATAAACAAATAAACTCAGTGGTTAAATCTACTGTAGTTTCTTCCAACTGAGAATTTTAGTTAAGATTAAGCCTTTTTATCTTTCACAAATTTTGAGAAAGTAATTCACGCTTTCATTTCATCTCGACATCATTACTGTAATGCGCTATATACAGGAATCAGTCAGTCATCGCTCTCCCGTCTACAGTTTGTCCAAAATTCTGCTGCTCGACTTTTAACCGGTACATGCAAAAGTGATCATATCAATCTGGTATTAAAGTCACTTCACTGGCTCCCGGTTCGCTAAAGGATTGATTAAAAAATTTTATTACTTGTTTTTAAATCACTGAATGGTTTTACACCTCTGTACATCTCTGAGCTTTTACAACCGCATACAATAACAAGAAATCTCAGATCCTCAGACCAGTTACTCCTCTCTGTCCCAAGGTCTAGATTAAAGCTCAGACGTGACCGAGCGTTTACTGTCGCTGTGCCTAAATTATGGAATGGTTTACCATTTATTATTGGAGCAGCACCTACATTAGAAACTTTTAAATCCCGACTGAAAGCTCACTTCTTTTCAGTGGCTTTTACACCTGGCTGAGACATTTGATCCCTTTTATTATTTTCAATTATTTATTTTATTTATTTAAGTTTAATTGATTACGTATTTAAATTTTATTATTTATGCATGATTTCATTTGATTACTGTTTTTCATTAACTGTCACTAACTGAACATAGTTTTATTTGCTTTCATTTTATGCTGTTTAATTCTGGTAATTTTACTCCTATCATTGTACAGCAGTTTGGTCATTTTATAAATAAATTTGACTTGACTTGACTTGACTTTGACCATCACATAAAATAAAAAGATTTCACTTCAATGAAAAAAATTAGAGTACAATTAAACTAAAGATAAAATATTCAATAAAAAAATTATAAATAATAATGAAAAGAAAATTATTATTAAAATAAATGTTTAAATGTATAAAAAAAAATATATAAAAATATATTCAGCATATGCAGTATATATTATATACAAAATGAAACTGTGAGGTATAATATATAAAAGGGTAAAAAAAAATATATATATGATGTGTGGGTATGGTGGCAGAAAATCATGTTCGCATTCCTGATCTGTAAAAATCTTTGTATGTTGTACTTTTTAGGTGAATGTTATAAAGCAGTAGGAGCATTGATCCCAAATTTTTTATTATTTAGGGCAACATATTAAGAACATTAAGAAAAAGTTACCACGAAAAATATTTTTAAAAGGTTAACAATTCCACCTTATCATAAATCCTGATCTTTTTTGCCTTTAATTTCAAGAGTCCTCACTGGCACACTGGAAACAGAAACATGCATCATCTTAATAACTGTAGGTAATCCTGTTTTTCAACAATCAGTTTCCAAACAAATGCAAATAAACTAATCATGACACTGATTAAAATAACTTTATTATAATTACTATAATAAAAGTTACTACAGTGCATATACTTAAATAATTTCCTCTGACTCTTTTTTTCAAAAAAAAATTCTTTATTTATCTTTATTTATCTTATCTTATTTTACCCTCACGCATATATGGGAGGGTGCATAAAAAAATATCCACACTCTGTTTATATTAAAACTTCTGTTAGCTGTTCAAGTCTACTTTCTCCCCAGTTACTGCTGTGCAGGTGTAAGCGTGTTACATCAGTTCATTAGTAACTGCGGTGTCAGCAAAAATCCCTCAGCTCCGAACTCAAGGTTGCCGCTGCCACTGCCTGGCTATGATTAAGACCTCAGCCTTGTTGGGGACTCAACCCATGGTCTGTGCCGGGTGCCCCATGCCTGCATTCTCCACCAGTGTAAGATCTTTACTGATCTTTAACCCACAAACACAAGGTCTTTCGGGAAAAGAGTAGTTTTATTAGAAAAATAAGGGAGCCTGTTCGACAAAGTCAAGCTCTAAAAGATGTAAACAAAGTAATTGACATATATTAGTTCGGAATGGGTTATAAAGCCATTTCTAATGCTTTGGGACTCCAGCAAATCATGGTGAGAGCTAGTAGTTAAAGTAGTGGAATAGTAGTTAACCCTCGAAAGTAGTGATCAGCCTACTAAAATAACTCCAAGAGCACAATGATGACTCATCCTGAGGCTCATTAAAGAATCCAGAACAACATCTATAGAACTGCAGACCTCACTTGCCTCAGTTAAGGTCAGTGTTAACGATTTGACAATAATAAAGTGATTGGGCAAAAATGACATCCATTGGAGAGTTCCAAGGTGAAAGCCACAAGTTTAAAAAAAAAAAAAAAAAAAAAAAAAGGGTTTTGAAGTGGCCTAGTCAATTCCAGACGTAAACTCAATTCAGGTCCTTAAACAAACCCTTCATCCTCGAAAAAACCAATGTGACTGACTTAAAACAATTCTGTAAAGAAGGGGAGCAAAATTCCTTGCCAGTTATTGCAACCACTTGACTGCAGTTGTTGCTGCCAAGGGTGGTACAAACAGTTATTTGGTTTAGGGGGCAATTAATTTTTCACATGGGGCAAAACACTGGGGCAAGACAGGTTTGGACAACTTTTCTCCTTAATAAATGAAATCATCATTTAAAAAACTGCATTTAGTATTTACAGTACTTGGGTTTTTGTGTAATGTTTTAACATTACACAAAAACCCAAGTAAATACTACAATACTATAATTAATACTATAATTTGTGACAAATATGCAAAAAAAAACAAAAAAAAACAGGAAAAAACATTTCTAAAAATCATTAGATCATATCAGAACTTCACCCATAGTACCAATCACATACTATCACTATGCCTTGGATCATTATCCTATTGCAGGACAAAATTAAAATTTTAGCTGTCAGACAGATGGCCTCACATTTGCCTCTAAAATACTTTGATATACAAAGGAGTTCATGGTCGACTCATGTTCTGTTGCTGCAAAATAAGTCCAAAGTATCACCACTCCGGTGGCATGCTTGACATTGGGTATGAGGTGTTTCTGCTAAAATGGTGTTTGTTTTTCCCCAAACACGGAGCTGGCCATTAAAGGCTACAGTATATTAAGCAATATATGACTATATTAGGCAAACAACTCCATCTTATCTCTCCATAGGACATTGTGCTTTAACCAGATGCATGTTATTCTTAGATAGAGGTTTTATATCATTGATGCATGTTATTTTTGGATAGAAGTTTTCCAACTATTGGCCCAACGTTGGCCCTTCAGCAGTGTGCTATCTGGGCCTAATTTAATTTACAACCTTGCTATTACCTACTGAACCAATGTTGTGCCAACACTAGGCCAACCATTTAATTATCTACTAAACCAGTATTGTGCTATCGCTGGACCAACCTATCTTTGGCCCCACATTGGGCCAATGGACAAAATGACCACTGATGCCAACAGTGGACCAACATATGCACTGCCATTGGCCCAGCGTTGGTCTTTCAGCAGTGTGCTATCTGGGTAAGACCCATTACGATCAGATGATTTTTTTATGGTCTTAAGCAGAAAAATTAAAAATACATATAGAATCATACAAGCTTTTGAACATGACTGTAATTTATAATCATTGTTAACTTGTCAATGTTTTGTGGTGTTAATGTTATGGCTGATTATGCAGATGACTATATTTCCACTAACTCCGATATCACTTTAACAGTGATGTCTCATGGCCCTAATGAGAATAAGAGTATATGTTCCACTAAAATAATAGAGGAGTGGAATAAAATCCAAAGGGTATGTTACCTAATTATTCAATCAGCTTATCATATGGCAGGAGTGCAAAGCATACATTCATTCAGATACAAGAGTCAACAATTAATATTTGCACCAAACATTAGAAAGGTATAAAATGTTATCTCTGTGCCTTTGACCATAGTGTGTTTGTTGGTGCTCTAACGGATTGGTTGGGGATGGACGCAAATTGAAGGAGGTACACATGTAAACAAGGACTAGGCGTAAGTAACATAAAGACAAACAAAAACTAGACAAGCATGACTGTTACCAGATGGTCTTAAGTATTTCAGAAACTGTTGATCTCCAGGGAATTTGCCACAACACAGTCTATATGGTTTACACAGATTTTTAAGTAAAAATAAAATAAAAAAATAAAAACACCCAGTGAGTAGCAATTCTGCAGACAGGAACATAATATTAAATATGAATAGATGTGGCCAAGCTGACAGGGAGGATGCTGTAATGTGAATAACCATTAATAACACTTAAGAATCCTTTTTTTATGATTGTGATAAGCAGAAAATAATTTCAGCATGCACAACATTTTGAGGCAGATGGGCTATAACAGCAGAAGCACTCATTGGGTTCTACCTCTGAACAGACTGTCAATGTGGGACTCTGTCTTCAGCTGTCAGCATCACTTTCTTTAAATGGTTATACCTGTCTCAATTCCATCAGTCCCTTCTATCTCATCCCATTCCCTGTTTCTGCATGGATGTCTGAAACCTTATAAAAGCTTTTATTTTAAGGTTAAAATTGTGTCTTTTGTATATATAAAAAAAGAACCCTTTGCTGATTAAATCATGTGATGTCTACCTGTTTGTATCAGACTCATATTTTTCATGTACAGGAAAGAGAGATAAAAATGCAAAACTGTGGTTATAAGAAATGCAATATATTTATGATCAAATAACCCATCCTCACCATACCACCTTGGTGAGAAGAAAAGCATTTCAGTAGCATTGTTCCTTGCCATGTGTCAACATGTGAAGGTCATTGTGTGAACAATTCCTTGCCATACATTGTGCCTATTAATACCAGTTTATACCAGTTTAGCATATCAGAATATCAGCCCACAGAAGTTAATATATTCTGAGCACATCCTGGCGTCCTACAAAAGGGGCAACCTCAGTTTCTGAAAAATGAGTACCTCAAAGGTATACAGTACCAGAGCTCCCACAGTTGAGCTTCCAACCTGCTCTTCGGAGGATTTGTCCAGTTCTTACGAAATCTATGGTCTTACTAAGTTCAGTATAGTGTCTAAAAATAGAAGCAATATTAATGCTAAAAGTCAAGTCTAATACACACTTCAGAGAAACAGGACTTTTTGAACAATTGTCCTCATCAGCTTGTGTTAGCAAAGAAATTCTGTTGCCGTTGGAGATGAAACAACGGTGAAACTCCCCTTCATCAATGACAAATACAATAAATAAATTAATATATGCAATATAAAAAACAAAGCAAAATGTACATATATTGCAAATGTTTCTTATTACAATTGGCTGAGGTTGAGCAATATTACAGTTCTACTGCAAAATTTACATTAAGGTAGTTATGACTATACTGTAAATGCTATATTTTTAATGGAGCACGTAATGGACTGATTAAGAAAGTTTATGGTTCTTGGGATAAAACTGTCTCTTAATTCTATTGATAATGCTTCTTGAAAGCAAAATTTTTTATAGCCAGAACTTTTCTTGATGGCAACAGTTTCTAAACTGTTAAAATATATGTAAAAATATTTGGTAGACCTTAGCCAATCGTATGAAAACAACCCCAACCAACCCTTTCTGGGCTAGTAATCATATAACTCTTAGCCAGTACATGAAGGCACATACCAATAAATTTTTCCCCAAAAAATTCAATACCATGTGGTTTATTAGCTCAACTGTCCAGCGGTAAAACCCCCAGTACTCCCAATGACCAGTCTACCTATGATCTCATCAACAGCATAAGAACTGTCCAAAACATCCTATTTCTCTGGAGACTTTGTGTACTAATGTGAAATACTCTGCATTTCTTTCCATACTTTCTTCTTCAGATTGACACATTTCTAATATTGACATCATAACTACAATTTATCAAATATGTGCTTTTTCATGAAATGCTTTATGAAATATGATGTGGTCTGTATATGTTTTTTTATGTTTTTACTTTTTTACATGAGGCCTTTTACAAAGGTATATTGGCATGTTAATCAAACTTGTGTCTGACTGCTTTTCCCCCCATGTAGTTACAGAACACTTTGCCAAACATGAAAACAGCAGGTAAGCTTAAACTCAATCCTGAAAAGAAAAAAAAAAACATTGGCTTAAAGTAAATGCAAGACAACAAAAAGTGAGGGATCCAGTGTGGAATTAGTGGAGTACATTAGACAGTAATAGCAGACAATGTTAGACTGTCACGGCTTTCACCTTGCACTGAGTGCTGCATGGAGTGGCTCTTGGTGCACACAGCAGTTCACAAATGTTTGTATATATCACCACAGATTCATTTCTCAGGTCCTACCTGTCATTTTAATTGTTGTCCCAATGTATTATCATTGTTCTCTCCTGTTTTTAATTTTCTCAATTAATTTTTGACATCTCAAGAGAAGTCATGCCACTTCAGTGTATTTGCTCTGATCATACCTGAAACACACCTACATAAACCATACGTGTTAAATTAAAATGGACTAAATACTGCATAATTGAAGGTTACCTAGGTTACCCCAACTAAAACATCACACTAATACTAGTACTACCCTTGCGAGAAGAATTTTGCAGAAGAAAGACAACAGAGTATTTTATAGTACATCTGATTTTTAAAAATGGACTTTAAATAAAGCTAGTATCAAGCAACTTATTTTCTTGCCTTGACTTGCTCAAGTCAAGTCCTTGGTTTATTTTTCATCCAGCTTTTTGGCTCTTTTTCAGATAATTTTTTTTTATTATTATTACTGTTTATATCATTTCATGTCATGTTCAAAAGTTAATTCCTCCTCTTTTAGTGTGAGAAAAAAAAAAACATGCCATCATTTATTTAACAAAAATTAAACCAAAAAGAAAATGTATGGAATACTAAGTACACTGAAAAAAAAAGCTGCATCATAAGTTTAGTAACAAGTTGCACAGTTTTAAGTTTACTTAAAACTTAACTTTTAGAGAAAATTTCTGGCCAAACGAAATATTTCGCATAGCTGTTTAGTAGACAAAACGTGTACCCAGTTCAAAATCTCAAGATGACTCAATTTGTAATGTAAATATTCAAGTCAGCTCAATTATTATTGGTTGTGGACTCAATTAATTACATTTCTCGAGGGCTGACATAGTCCAACTTTTCATCTACTCAAAAAGGTAGGTTGTCTCCCATTGTACTGTAGCCCTTTGATGTACAGTAGGTGGTTCAAGTGATTTGTTGTTCTATAAAAACTAGTTGGTCTAACAATACCACAACAATTAAAACACAGGAGCACTACTTAAAAACTTTATTCTTTTAAAACTAGTCAAAGTTAAAACAGTGATTTGCATAAAACAAGAGAATACACGTTCTATCTTGTTTAAAGGTCAATAAAATATCTGTTTACCAATGTTCAGAGCACAGACCTCACACAGACCAATCATCACTCCTAAAGATGCTGCATAGTCTCCCAGGCCATCAAGGACTACTACAATTTAAGTAAGTAAAGAGCCTTTACTCCTTAACTGTTAAACACTTCAGGATTTTTCTACTCCCGTGGCCTTGAGTGCTGTGTTGGAGCATGACACTGTTGCTGGGCAAAATGTCATTGTAAAATCAGGTGATTTAATCTCAGGGAAGGTAAATTACTGGCTCAACTTGAGTTTTTACTTTATTTAGTCTTTGTCTTCAAAGTTTTCAAGAACACAATTTTACTTGTTGTCTCCACAAGTACCACTGTGAGACGTTGGGCCAACAATACAATATCAATTCATTTAACGTTTATCTAGCTGGATTTACAGTGTACTCCCCATAATTCAATTGCTTGTAGAGCTACCTGTAGTAGCAATAACCGAAGGAGTTCCTTCATGAATTTATTAGTTATTACCTTATTACATCATTGTGGTCGAGTTTTGGCCCATTTTTCTTTACAAAATTGACATGTGCTTATTCACAGCTCTCTTAAGGTGCCACCACAGCATTTCAATTCAACCTCTCCGATTGAAAAATAATAAAATTTATTAGTGTGCTTCGGTTACTGTGCTGTTGCATGACCCAATTTTGCCTAAGTTTTAGCTGTTGGACAGATGGCCTCACATTTGCATCTAGAATATTCTTGTATACAGAGTAGTTCATGGTCTTCTTAATGATTGCAAGGTGCCCATTCCTGTAGTTGCATTACAGTAGGTAAGAGTTTCACCTGAAATGCTATTTGAGCATTTAATTTTCCTATTTGTCTGAGCATTGAACAGTCTGACCTTAGGGTGATATCTGACCTTGCTGGGATGTTCACTCCTGGGAAGATTGTGTCTTGAATGAAAATGCCTTGAATGATTTACTTTACTTGTGAATAATATTCTCAATGTAGAACATTGAACTTCAGATTGTTTGGAAATGGCTTTGTAAACCTTCCCAGATTGATGTGCAGCAACAATTGCTTCTCTAAGACCATTGCTTAGGTCTTTTCCTCACGGCATTGTGTTAACAAACACTTGAATACTCCAGACCAGCAAACTGCCAAAACCTCTACTTTTATAGACAGCAACCTGCTGCTGATCAATTAATCAAGGGCTGATTATTAGCAACACCTGGCTGCAACTTACCCCCTTAAATCTGGTGGAAGCAGTGGGGTACTTAGTATTGCCCACATGTTTTTATTTTCTTTTTGGCTTTTTTGTAAGTCTTCTGCACTTGTGTCTGACTCCCTGGATTTCATCACACCTTATGCAAATGTCTAGCATGATAAATGGTGCAAATACTGTATGTATCATCACTCCAATGCATTAAACACTTCCCCCAAACAGTGACACATTAAACTTACTTATTGCCTTCTGCCAGTATGTAACCATCCACTCTCCCCTTTATCTGATGATGCCAGCTTACCCAATAAAGAATTTTTATCCGACCCCACCTCAACTGTCCTAATTATTATACTGATACTGGACCTCATTTATCAAACCTTTAAGTAAAGGTGTGTAAATGGTTGTGTAGGCTAAACCAAATTAAAATTTCACTTGCTAAGATATATTTACTGATTTTTTTGCTGATATAGTTGTAGTGATGTGTATATCCTCACAAAACTCCAAAAAAAAAAAAAGCTAATGAAGAGCTGAATAATAACTAAATAATGACAGCACAACACCAATGTACTGCATGGTTTTAAAGTCCTCAAATATTCTGCTCGAACTTTAAAATGCTAATTAAAGGTATGTGTGTAAATGAATTAGTTGAGCTATTTATTTAACCTTGACACTGTTATCTACAGTATATAAAAAGAGCAACCATTAATAGAACTCGAAGCCTATGAAATTCATTTGGATCCAGCTTGCTTAATGTAGTCCATTTTGTTAATTGCAATATGACTTTTATATGTTACAGATTTGTATCTGTCACATGCAGAACTCCTTCCTGTGCTCAATGCCTCTAAAGGTACATTTCTCCTGCATGCAAATTGCATTTCCATTGATTTCCAATGGAGTGTAGTGAGAAAACACACAAGGGAATGTGGGCTCTCGGGAAGAACAATGGAATGCAGTGAGAAAAATACAAATTAAAAGTGATGACCATTCTGACAAAAGTTGTATTTCAGTGGTTTGCTCACAATTGTGTAAATTCAAATAGTGCTGCCCTGCATAGAATCCTATCTGGCCAACATAAATAAAAAACAGTTAAGAATGCACTGTTCTGTTCCCTATGATATGAATGTAATTGAAAGTAAATTTGCACTATGTAAAATTTCTTCTATCACTCAAAACAACATCCTCCACTTGCCAGGCAGGTGCCAGGACAGCACATCTTCTGCATCCGTATCCTTGTGAACCACTAATGGCTACTACTTGTGACTAAATGACTACAGGGTAGAGTTATCACTCCTCTTTTCCTGCATTTCTTAAATAAATGAAAACTTTTTTTTTCGTATCAGTGTCTCTGCTTGTGTTCTATTCATGAGAATTTCATCAGGTCTGCTATGCAGAGAGCATGCCACAGATTATGTAACACCTTCTACAGCAGCATGCACAAGACTGCATACCTGGCCCATTCATAATACTCGAAAGCTGCCACTGCCACCTGCCACTCCTTAAACCCCACTGAGAATTCCAACTTCTAACAAAAATTTTGAGCTGAGGATGACATGGAGTCTTTTATGAGAGAGCTGTGTGGCAAGAGGGCTGAATGGGCCCTTGCTTCATTCCTTTACACAACACCTCCAGCAAACACAGCCTAAGTTGGTCAAAAGCACAATGACTTATAAAAGATAAAAACAAGTGAAATGCATTTGCATTTACAAGTGGGTTTTGTGTGTGTGTGTGTGTGTGTGTGTGTGTGTGTGTGTGTGTGTGTGTGTGTGTGTGTGTGTGTGTGTGT
>JAQQZT010000012.1:26334739-26350081 GCA_030068275.1 Clarias platycephalus
GTGTGTGTGTGTGTGTGTGTGTGTGTGTGTGTGTGTGTGTGTGTGTGTGTGTGTGTGTGTGTGTGTGTGTGAGATATAGTTAGGGTAGGAAAATTTCCTAGCAACCCTAAGCTAGTATTGAATTAGCTATGTTTAATAATGTTCCATTAATGCTTATATATATGCTATGAATGTCTGAATGGATCACACAAACTCTATTAATATTACCTTTCAATAATATTGTTTAGTATTTAATATTTTAACCAAATGTAAATGGAGACCACTGATATGCTGATATATTCAGAAAACGCATATTTACTATTTCTAAAATCTATGAAACACCATGTACGGTATCAAATCAAATTTCAAATGTATTTATTGTGTAGAAGCTGGGGTGGAGTAAGATGAATCTGACTCAGGGAGGCAGAAAATAATCAAGAGTTTTTTTTTTATTATAGTGTGTGACAACATAAAAAGAAAAAAGAAAAAGAATGGAGGGTTTTTTACTTCAGTTTCCATGCCCAGCCAGTGGAAATGATCACAGATTTTCAGCAGAGTGCTCCTCGCTCTGAGGTCTCCTCTGAGGGGATTCACATAAACCACATGCATGACTGTCAATTTTGCTGCAGGGACAAGAGGAGATTGCATTCTTCCCCCCTCCTTTGTGTGCAATAATATAACTGCCCTTTTTTTATAATGACGTACAAGCCCGGCCAGGGTTTTCCACCATCTGGTTCCTCTCACACTATCTCTTGCACCTGGGTCCAGCAGTATTTCAGGCAATCATTCTGTTCTTGTTCTTTCCTGAAGTTACCTTTTTTGGTTACCTGCTGAGACAGAATAGAAAAACAATTAGATGGAGAATCCTGCTGATCTGCAGCCAGACACATGGTAAAAGGGAGTTTCCAAAGATCCTCTCTGATGTTGTTGGGGTCATCTGGTGATGCTTCAGGGTGGTAAGAAGGCTGCCTTCTCCTTTTGGGAACCATTCCTTCCGAAAAAAGAGCTGGGTAACAGGCCAGAGAGATATACTTGGTATATGTTGTATAAAGGAAACTGTCTACATACTGTATGTTGAGTTCTGAGCATCAGCAAGCGATATGGCTCAGGAATTTAGGCAATATTTTTACAACATGGTCACTATGATGGACAACAATGTGACCAGTTCTGGATCTAAAAACAATGAAAGGATACTGATTGTTGAAAAAGCTATAAAAAAAAAAAAAAAAGCAAGACGAGACTTACGTCAAAACTGTTGTGAAATTTGCAGCAACCAGATAAATGAAGATGTTACGGACTACTGGACCTTTCACTCGTTTGTGGAACCCCCTGACCAGTCACATACAGGGAAACTTTAATTCTGAATACAAGAAAGATCTGAAGACTGAGTTCAACTCTGCATACTATGTGGCATGGCTCCAGCAGGGCCATTGGCGGAAGGACGATAATGAGGGTTTGGGTGCCAAGGAGGCAGTCGGCAGTAGTTGGCAGCCAGGTGTCGGTAGGCAGCTGAGGGTAGCAGCAGAATCACTGTCTGGGAAAGAAAGAGCGAGTACAGCATGAATGTACATTTACAGGCCTATTACCCAACTGACACTCATCTTGGCATCCTTTTATCCTCTCCCAGTGAGGTGAGGAGATTATGTCCTTCCAGGTGTGTTGAATGAGGACACCCCAACAAGCGATAGCATGTTTTTCTGTTTTCCAAAACATCAGGAGTGCTGAAAGGGTACTGTCCATCCTACACAATTCCACTGCCTGTATGAGGAGCAAGAATGTGTGTGGTTGACAGCCAACAGTGACAATTGTCATTAGTTGTTACTTTAGTTGTCAGATGTTCCTCAGTTGTGTGACATCCAGTCACTTTCACTTTCTAAATTACTAATTTTTATTTTCAGTAAGAATAGAAAATATACAATTGAATCATAGTTTCCCTGATTTGCCATATGGAATGTACTTACTTATAGTGACCAGGAAGGGGGAGCACTGAGCTTACAGATGTCAGAGCAAAGGGAAAATGGAGGACAGGAAAAATGAGAATAAACAGCCATAGAAGTAGGTTTATGTGCATTCATGCTCTGCTGGACTATCAAGGCATATAGCACAGAAGATACCATGCATTAATGAAATCCTCTGAGAATCCTTATACACACATATACTGCATGAAACATTTGATTGATGCTAATTATATATTACAAATAAATAAAGGTTTAATAGTCCATTGATGCACTAATGTTAAAACAAACTTTTTGTGAGGAATCTGCAGCTCTTGTGCCTTCAAAGATACACACATTCTCTAACAGGACAGTAAGGTATCTGTAGTGCATTTTGAAGTGATAGGGAGCATGGAAGATGTAGGAAAAGTGTAGGTGTAAAATATGTAGAAGTGTAGGCCAGATGGCACATCTACAGAGAAGAGATAAAAGATTGACCCTTATATGTGGAGGAGAGGATCTCTATCACTTTTTCACTCCCATTTTTGCTTTATTCCTCTCCCCACTCTAGCTCCAAGCAAAAGAGGTAGGAGACATGAGAGGGGGGGGGGGGGGGGGATACAAAACTGAAGTTAAAATGGAGTTGGAGGAGACTATAAAGATTAAATATTAGGATCAAGGCAATGTTTTCATTTTACTCACACATACCTATATTATAAAAATAACCTATAATCATGGAATCTATAATATTAAATATTACTACACTCTAAGGGAAAAGTTGCATCTCTAAGATTTTGCCAGAAATTTCTTATTGAAAACATTATAGCTTGAAACCCATTGTATGTTACTGTACACTGAACACTAAAACAACTTTTTTCAATTAAGAATCTTTAGAAATGTCAAAGACACCCACATAACAAGCCATAAATTACTGTTTTATTGTTGAAAAGTTGCACTAGAGGAAAAAAGGTTTTACAAGGTCATTTTGAGTGCAAATAATAAGGTCCATATGGCACAAATGCTAAGCAGGTCTTTAAAAAGCCTATGGTGTAAGGACACAGAAAGCAAAAGGCCACTCAGACAGTTTCCTGGGAATTCCATTATTCCTTGAATGCCACAAGAAAACAAGGTGCCACTTTCATACTACAGAGAGATGTTGATGCAGAGCTGCTCCATTGTGCTTTTACTATAGATGACTTTTCATCAGATTGGCAGGACAAATGAGCTTTTCAGATTTGATCACTGGATCATGTGACCACATTAGCACATCAAACTGATCTATTGGGAAAAGGTTTCAGATCTCTTACTATCATTTATTCTCCTTCTCATAAAGTCTTGCATGCTGTGCTTTTGTGCTCACTCCAATGCAAATGCCAACCTCCATGTTGTCTTGTGCTTGTTTACGTTTTCATGTACATTTTTTACCTTTACCCGTTTTCAGTATTTCTCTGTTTAGAGTAATGTAACACTCAGTTTGCCACTACTTACCAAGCCTTTTTTTGTGTTTAAATTTTCTAGAAGTCTTCTGTTGTAGTTAGATTGATGACATTTTGTCTGGGCGGCACGGTGGTGTAGTGGTTAGCACTGTCGCCTTGCACCTCCAAAGACATGTAGGTTAGGTTAATTGGTGTTCTCAAAAATTGCCCGTAGTGTGTGAATGAGTGTGTGTACATCTGTACGCGATGGATTGGCACCCTGTCCAGGGTGTACCCCGCCTTGTGCCCTAAGTCTCCTGGGATAGGCTCCAGGCCCCCCGCGACCCTGAATGCAGGATTAAGCGGTATAGAAGATGACTGACTGACTGACATTTTGTCTGTTCTTGTTCATGGTTTCTGCCTCAACTTTTTGGATCTGTTAGTCAGTGTCTGTAACAAAAATGTTAAACTGAATTTGCCCCTATCTCTGACACATTTCTTTGCCTGGCTCATGAAGGCAACAGGTATATACAGTAGGACTGACAAAAAGCCATGATCATAATGTCATGATTATGTATTCAGTATTTGACTGTAGGATTTCCCCAAAATGTGTCCATGGGTACCCTAGCTCGCTGTGAGAGTACTGAAGAAGATCAAGCAAACATATTTGAAAAAGACACACAAAGTGCTGTAGGATGTCATCACAATTGTACATTATACGTTGGAATTGCAGCATCAATCTGTGTTTCCATCATAATGCAATCCACATTCCTTGGTTATTTTTTAAGCTTCAGATAGTTCAGAGTACTATGAGTCAGAATATCCCATTTACAAGAACAATTACAAATTCAATCTTATTTCCTCAGTAATCAAATAGCATTGAGCGATGGGTGTGTTACACAGTGTTCTGTTCTCAGGTGATTAATATGAGGGGAAACATAGATTAGCATTGCATAGATGATGGTCTGCAGGGCATCTGGTCTCATGCATATCTGTGTGTCTTTTTCATCCTTTATTATATAGATATTGGCCAAACCAGTCTATTGGTGACAGACAGTCTATTGGTTTCTGTTTTATTCAAAATACCTTTTTTTGTCACGAGCCACCTAGCTCAACCCAGCACCTCCAGATCCTAAAGTCCACTTCGTATTTTTCTCCTTACTCGCTCACCTATCACTCAGACACACCTGAACCCTATCTGTCAATTATCTCTTAGCTTTATAAGCACACTGAAAGAACCACTCGGCGCCGCAGTGTCTCACTCGTGTGCCTCGCGTCTTGTCTGCAAAGTGTTTTTCTCTTTACTCTAGCCCGTTTTCGACCCTGCCTGTTCTCTGGATTTTTCTCTCGTCTTCGCCCCCTGGTACCTCGACTATTATCAGATTGATTAACGTTTACGACCCTGCATGCTCTCTGGACTTTGTTGTAGTACTCACGATTTGGATTTGTTCACCCTCGCTGCTGGATTACTGGATACCGACCCCCCCGCCTGGCAAAACGATTCCTCTCAGCCTTCGCATACTTCTCCACAAGCCAGCTTTTCATCCCGTGAGACGAGCACTTCCGCGTTTGACCTCCTCCGCGTTCGCGAACTTCGCGAAGATTGCACGCATTGTGAGCCGACCTCTGTTTCCACCGAGGAAATCAAGCTGCTGCATTCTGCTGTTCATCCACGGCGCGCTACGCGGCTCGACAGCGAGAGGCGCTCACCTAACCGGAGAGGATTCCCCCGTGTTTAGCTTCCGGGTTTGTGGAAGTTCCCTCACGTAATAGCCCCGCCCCCCCTCTCGTCGCTGGAGGCTCCCTCACTCTCTCATTCCAGTCACTAAGCACACACACGCACTGCTTCTCCCCTCTGCTCCTGCTGCGTCTGCCCTTCTCAGACTTCTGTGTTGTCATTAAAGCTCTTAACATCGCCATTTGTTTGCTATTGGGTTCACTCCTGTTCAGCCCCCCCGGTGACAGTACACTGCGGCCATGACGGACCCAGCAGACATATTTTACCCACGGCCAAGCCTCCGAACAAAGTTCCAGCTTAGGTCTAGGACCCGTTCCAATGTTAAATTGCGTCACACTGTTGCCCAGCAAAGATTCCTCATAAATGCTCATCAGCAGGGCCTCCAGGAAATTCCCAGACATTATCTCAGTTATCAACCCAGCTTTTACAATTTTGTGCTGCTCTTCCATCCACTCTAAGACCCCCAGATCCACACGAACCTCGTCTGCCCAATCCTCAGCCGTACAATGGTGATGCCGGATCCTGTTGTTCCTTCCTGTTTCAAAGCTCTTTGTTACTCAAGCTCCAGCCATTAACCTTCCCCACTGAACGTTCAAAGGTGGCTTATATTATCACCCTCCTCACGGGAAGAGCCCGTGAATGGGGGACGGCCATTTGGGATGCCAACTACCCTTGCTGCTCCACTTTCAGTGCTTTCACAGAGGAGATGAAGAGGGTATTTGACCGCTCTCACACAGACCGGGAGGCTGCGAGACGGCTACTGGAGCTTCACCAGTATTCCAGATCTGCTTACGATTATGCTGTTGAGTTCCGAACCTTGGCTGCCGCCACTCAATGGGGCACCCAGGCCTCGTAGGACACCTTCCTGAACGGACTTTCAGATTCAGTCAAGGACCAATTGACTTCTCAGCAGCTTCCTGAGGACCTAAACGGTTTGATGAATTTAGCAGGACGGGTGGATTCACGCCTCAGACAAAGGCATCACACACCTAACCGTCCCCAACTCAGAGCCAGCGTCTCCACCCACTTCAGCCAGCCCTCCAGCCATATCCATGCAGGGTGGACGCGCTCAGATCTCTCCGGAGGAACGGCTACGTCGAATTCAGGTCGGGGCGTGCTTTTACTGTGGGAAGATCGGACATCTGCACCTTCATTGCCCGTTAAAGGAACGGCCCCCATCAGTGAACCTGGGCACACTGCAGGGGGCATCCCAAGCACAGCGGCCTAGTAGCCGCTCACTTTTCCCTGTCATGCTTCTCCTGGATAACCATTCCGGCAACCTTCACGCCCTCATTGATTCCAGTTCAGACCAGAATTTAATCTGTGCTGCGAATGTCAAAGAACTGCACGTGCCAACACTTCCCCTAGAATCTCCATTGTCAGTCCGCGCCCTCGATGGTACGCTCCTTCCTCCAATTACTCAGCGAACTGCACCAGTCACCCTGAGGACATCGGGTAACCACTCGGAGGAGATTTCATTCCTGGTCATGCAAAGGGCTCAATCCCAGCTAGTTCTCGGGCACCCTTGGCTTATCCGTCACAACCCACAGATTTGATTGGAGAAGTAACGCCATTCTTGGATGGAATCCACTCTGTCTGACCTCCTGTCTTAGGTCTACTCTCTGCCCTACGCCTATTTCGGCCCCTTCTGAGGAATTCCCTGACCTTTTCAAGGTTCCGCAGGATTATGCTGATCTCAGGATGGTGTTCAGCAAGTCTCGGGCTGTCTCTCTTCCTCCTCACCGCCCCTATGACTGTGCAATCGACCTCCTTCCCGGCACGACTCCTCCCAAGGGACATCTGTTCTCACTCTCCCAACATGAAAGAGGGGCCATGGACAAGTACATCTCGGAATCCCTGGCTGCTGGGATCATCAGACCATCATCATCACCCGCTGGGGCGGGCTTCTTTTTTGTGGCTAAGAAGGATGGATCCCTACGTCCTTGTATCGATTATAGGGGGCTTAATGATATCACAATCAAGAACCGCTATCCCCTGCCTTTGATGTCTACAGCCTTCGATCTCCTACAGGGGGCCCAAGTCTTCACCAAGCTGGATCTCCGCAGTGCCTACCACCTGGTTAGAATCAGGGAGGGGGATGAGTGGAAGACTGCCTTCAATACGCCGTCCGGCCACTATGAGTACCTGGTCATGCGTTTCGGGCTGGCGAACGCCCCGGCAGTTTTCCAAGCCCTGGTCAATGATGTGCTCCGGGATTTCATCAATGTCTTCGCCTTCGTTTACCTGGATGATATTCTCATCTTTTCCTGTTCCTTAGAAGACCATAAGCTCCATGTTCGTCAGGTTCTTCAGAGGCTTCTCGAAAACCAGCTCTTTGTCAAGGCTGAAAAGTGCGAGTTTCACTGTAGCACGGTCTCCTTTCTGGGCTTCATCGTCGCCCCATCTAAGATCCAGATGGACCCTGCCAAGGTTCGAGCAGTGACTGACTGGCTGGCCCCAACCACCCGCAAAGAGCTCCAGCGTTTCCTGGGTTTCGCCAACTTTTACAGGCAGTTCATCCGTAATTATAGCACAGTAGCCGCACCACTCATCTCTATGACCTCGGTCAAGGTCCCATTCGCTTGGATTGAGTTAGCCGCCAGGGCGTTTAACGAGCTCAAGAAACGGTTCACCTCGGCCCCGATTCTCCTTCAGCCCGATCCCTCCCTACAGTTCATCGTTGAGGTAGACGCCTCAGATTCAGGAGTCGGGGCAGTACTGTCACAGAGGTCAACCAAGGACAACAAGCTGCACCCATGTTGTTTTCTCTCTCACCGACTCTCTCCCACAGAGAAGAACTACAATATAGGTGATCGGGAGCTACTGGCAGTGAAGCGCGCACTAGAAGAGTGGAGGCATTGGCTAGAAGGATCTGAGATACCGTTCCTGGTCTGGACAGACCACAAAAATCTGGAATACCTCAGGACAGCCAAATGCCTCAACTCTCGTCAAGCGAGGTGGTCCCTGTTCTTTTCCCGCTTTAACTTCTCCCTGTCCTATCGCCCGGGTTCTAAGAACACCAAGCCCGACGCGCTCTCCCATCACTTCTCCCCACTCCAGGATCAAGCTTCCGAGGCCACCATCTTGCCCTCTCAATGCCTCGTAGGGGTAGCACTTCTGGACGTTGAGTCCCGAGTCAGAGCCGCCATCAAGAGCCCAGTCCTCCAGGAACACCCAGGGACAAACTCTTTGTCCCGAGGGCAGAGCGACCCTGTGTATTGGAATGGGAGCACAGCTCAAGACTAGCCTGCCACCCAGGAGCAGCTCGCACATTAGCTCTGGTCCAACAACGCTTCTGGTGGCCCACCATGAGGGACGACATCCGCCGCTTTGTGAACGCCTGTGATATATGTACTAGAAATAAGACCAGCAACAAGCCTCCCGCCGGCCATCTCAGACCTCTTCCTATCCCGCATAGACCCTGGTCCCATATAGCCCTCGACTTTGTCACTGGGCTCCCCGATTCAGAGGGTCACACCTGCGTCCTCACAGTAGTGGACCGTTTTTCCAAGGCTGTTCACTTCGTTCCCCTGCCCAGTCTCCCCACTGCCAAGGAGACAGCGGAGCTGTTAATCACTCATGTTTTCCGGCTTCATGGACTCCCGACGGATATCATATCAGACCGCGGACCACAATTTTCTGCACAGTTCTGGTCGGCCTTTTGTAAGCTAATCGGTGCCACGCCAAGCCTATCGTCTGGATATCACCCACAGACCAACGGCCAGACCGAGCGAGCCAACCAGGATCTAGAAACAGCCTTACGGTGTATGACTTCAAAGGAACCCCATTCTTGGAATAGGATGCTCCTGTGGATCGAATATGCCCACAACTCCTTGCCTACATCGGCCACTGGCCTCTCACCTTTCCAGTGCTGTCTGGGATACCAACCTCCCCTGTTTCCCTCTCAGGAGGAAGAGGTCTCGGTCCCTTCTGCCCAAGCTTTTGTCCGTCGATGTCGGAGGACGTGGCTGAAGGCAAGGTCAAAGATCCGGCAGTCCGTCTCAGCCTTTAAACGACAGGCTGACCGACGCCGTTCGAGAGCACCGCCATACCGAGTGGGCCAAAGGGTCATGCTGTCCTCTCAGAATATCCCCCTCAAGACCACCTCTCGCAAACTATCCCCCAGGTTCCTTGGCCCGTTTACCATCATTAGAGTCATCAATCCCTGCACTGTCAGACTTCGTCTTCCTTCCACCATGCGCCGGATAAACCCATCCTTTCACGTGTCCCAGATCAAGCTTCTGGTCACTTGCCTGCCTGTTCTCTGGATTTTTCTCTCGTCTTCGCCCCCTGGTACCTCGGCTATTATCGGACTATTTACGACCCTGCATGCTCTCTGGACTTTGTTGTAGTACTCACGATTTGGATTCGTTCACCCTCGCTGCTGGATTACTGGATACCGACCCCCGCCTGGCAAAACGATTCCTCTCAGCCTTCGCATACTTCTCCACAAGCCGACTTTTCATTCCGTGAGACAAGCACTTCCGCGTTTGACCTCCTCCGGGTTCGCGAACTTCGCGAAGATTGCACGCGTTGCGAGCCGACCTCTGTTTCCACCGAGGAAATCAAGCTGCTGCATTCTGCTGTTCATCCACGGCGCGCTACACGGTTCGACAGCGAGAGGCGCTCACCTAACCGGAGAAGATTCCCCCGTGTTTAGCTTCTGGGTTTGTGGAAGTTCCCTCACGTAATAGCCCCGCCCCCTCTCTCGTCACTGGAGGCTCCCCCACTCTCTCATTCCAGTCACTAAGCACACACACGCACTGCTTCTCCCCTCTGCTCCTGCTGCGTTTGTCCTTCTCAGACTTCTGAGTTGTCATTAAAGCTTTTAACATCGCCGTTTGTTTGCTATTGAGTTCACTCCTGTTCAGCCCCCCCGGTGACATTTTTTTAATAAGTTTGTTGTAGGTTAAAGTAAGCAGTGGCCTGTCCTTCAGCATGCACATCTTCATATATTCTTATTCATAATTCATAGCATTAATGCAAATGCCAGCATTCTTACATTATCTTATGGCACATCTACTGTATGAGCAATACTGGATTAAAAATGAGAGAGAGAGAGAGAGAGAGAGTACCCAGGTACTCTCCCTTTAACCACAAAATAACTGGAATTTCAACAATGCAAACAAACAAAAGATTGAAGCATCATCAACAGAGGTTTTTACTTGTTCCGATCAAATGGAATTTCTGCTGTGGAAAGGGAGTGATTGGGATTTGTAATTCTTCTTTGACATTTATGCTTTCATGTCACATTCAAGTCATGTTTAATTAAAAGAAGCATTGCCATTTAATTTACTATATCCATTTACAAATTAAAATATGTAATGTTTATGTAGCCCCTTGCTTAACGTTCCTGTTCTGAAATAACAGTTCTGACTTAATGAAATGAATGGCTTTTTTCATCCAAAAATGGGCTCAGCAAAACAAGTAATAACAGCACACCACATACTGTACTGTACCTCATCAGAGGGAAAGAGGGGATAAAACTCAACCCAAATATATACTGATTAGAAGCAGAATGACAAATAGTTCTAATTTGTTTCTTTTGTAGAACTTTTAATCACTGTGGGGCCGTAATTACTAACAGGTAATGTGAAAAAAATTAAATAAAAAACTGGCCGGCAGGTTTTGTGCCAGAACTGCTCATGTATCCTGAGTATAGCCTATACTGGGTGAAAAGAAGCTGATTTTGGCTCTCAAATAGTCCTGTCAAATTTTACCCACTTATATACTGTACTGTAATTTCCCATGGTACATCCAATAGCAAGAAATTTTTTACATGCCTTTCCTGACTCTTTTTTGTCATGGACAATGCAAACAAAAATGTTTTACAGAAATCTTACAAGAACAGCAGATTTTTTTAAATTCACTTTTACTAATGGCAACTGCAAGCTACTTACCCTTGAAAATTATTTTCAATGCAGTTATTAAAACTAATCAACTATAGCCCTCATTATAAAAGGGTGTATAAACTTGTGCAACCAGGGTGTTGTATCTTATTTTAATTTAACATTTCTTTTTTTTTCAATGTTCAAGGTCATATTATGGTTAAATGTCTGATACAATTTATCTTCCTTTCTGGCTTTACAACACAAAAAAACTGCAATTTCAATATGAATGTGTAGACTTTTTATCCACTGTATATTGAATAATAATGTTGTGATTATCATTTGAATAAAACAAATGTACAACAGACAATGAAGCTATAATTAACTTATCTAAAATGATGCTTAATATGCAAATTCTGCGAACTGGAATAAGCATAAAATTATGTATGCATGAATAGATTTTCACAGAAAGCATTTTTTTTTTATCATGTATGGAAGGAAGGGCATCATTTGCTGATGAGCTAGTTGCAAAAATTTGATTGAAAATTATTTTGCAATTCCAAAACATCCCAAATGAAAAAGTGAAAAACAGACAAGAATGCAGGTTTACAGATATATGATCATGTTAAATACTAGTTAGAAATGTAACAAGCCACACCTGGCTCCACCTGTTCAATTTGTCCTTCTTGGCTTTCAATAGACTATCAGAACCCCAATTAAAAATTTGCTGTCTTGTCGGATTTCTGTAAAACGTTTTTGTTGGCATTGTCCATGACCCATAGTTGAAAGAGTCAGGAAAAAATGTCATCCTATTGGATGTACCATGGGAAATTACGGTATATATGTGGATAAAATTTTACACTAAATATAAAAAAATATATTTGCTCGCCAAATTTGATGACATCCCAGCCCTTTCTGGATACATTTTGACACATAAGCTCTATGCCAAGACCTTACCACAAAATATAAAATGATTGAGTTTGAGTATCTTATGCCATGTTTATGCTAAGTTGTTCTTCTCTCATCGTCAGACAAATACTCCCTGTTTGGTAATCAGAGAGTGAATCACAGATGAGCAATCGAAAAAGTAGGTCAGATAAAAATTATGTTTTGTCTTATAATGACTCCAGTGTGTGGAAATCCTTTTATACACTCTTATCTGCTGTTATTTCAGCTGTGAAAATATTAACTAATCCCAGTAAAAAAATATAAAAATAAAAAAAAATACTTTTCTAATTAATATCAATTGGTGCATGTGTTTTTTTTTTACATTGAGCAAGTAACTTATTAGTTGCTTATATTAAAGAAGATTATTAATTCAGGCCAATAACTGTTCATAACATCGCTTTTACACATCATTTAGATTTCACTTATGGTGCAGGTTAAACTTTAGGAAGATATGTAAGTACTGCAAAAGTTTCATTAAATTCAGTCCAGCCAGTTTGGCGTGATGCTGTGACATAATTTGGCACATGCTGTGGATATGTATGCTCTAACGTGTTTTATCTCATCTCTTCACATTACTCCTTTTTTATCAGCACCACGGTTACTTAACATGAGACAAACTGGTTTTAAACCAGTGTCTTCCGCATACTTTGTCTATACACGGTAAACTAATACACTGATTGGCCCTGTTGAGTGATGTATGTAGCCACACCCACCTCGAGGGAAAAAGCACTAGGTGTTGTGAGGTAATGGGGCAAATAACTGCTCATACTTTCACTTCCACTCAACATTTTGCCACAAGTATAAAATAAATCTGAAAATGTAGACAGACATACAGGCAGAGATTTTTCTGAGACTGGTTACATTCTGTCTCCTTAATAATGGAGCAGTAATGGCTCAGAGGTCTAATGCACTGAGTTGGAAGGTTGGCTGTTCGCTCCACCAAAAAGCTAACTAGCTTCTAAAACAAGGTTGTATCCCAAATCCCTCTCTAACCAATATTAAGAGCTCTATGTGGAAAAAGTGATGACAACCTAGCACTCTACCTGTCAATTTAACTCTGATTCAACCCCAGAACCCAAACGTTAATGTAGCTATGAAATAAGTTAAAGGAGTATCCTTTAACTTCCACTTCATGGTTACTTGAAAAGGCATTTAGAAATGTATATGTTCACCCAGCACCATCAGAGAATGGTAATGTTGACATTGCCAAGGGATGCAATTCTTCCACTTTTCTCCTACACCAGCAAAAAGACCTTTCCTAGCATACCCATTTAAGGATGGAGTTGTCCAAGTTTTGACAAAAATGTTGAGCTTATGAGCTCCCAAATGAGGAGGAAGTACAAACGAGGAGGAAGGCACAAGTATGCCCACTGTTTAAACCTTAATCATAGACAGAGACATTCCATTATTTAGCAGTACCTGTAAAGGTACACACTTTTCAATATACTGTATGTTAATGTTTTCTGATATTTTTCCTTTAGCATGCTCCCCCCTTTTAGTTTAACAGTATTCTTTATATGGTGATAGCCTCTGTTGTATTTACTCCTTTTTGAATAAACCAGAGAATTCTAAACGATTAATTTTGTGTTAGTGTGTGTACTATATATGTCTGGCTGCTGAGGAAGTCATGGCATGGTTCCTTGTACACTGGGACTTATGTGGGTACAATCAGCAAAAGATTCAAAAAGAAGACATCAAGATCAGTAGTCAAACCCAAAGGGGCATTTTCTATATTTGGGAGACAGTTTGTTTGTTTGTTTGTTTTCAGTCAACCTGGCTGGTTCTGGTAGTGTGCACCACTTTCAACACCATATTCGGTTTACCACCTATTTGTATTACTTGAAGAAGCCTGTTTTGTGCCACATTCTCTAGTCATTCTCTAGTAGTTGTACATGACTTTTCTGAATGTAGCACAACATGAGCCTGTCTCAGAACAGGTTGGAGGAACAGTGTCTCTCTTGTAACACTATAATCTGGTGAATGAGCTACTCATAATGAAACTACTTCCAGCTGCGACGTATCTACACTTATCTACATTAAGGTAAATTCCCTTTTCGCTAAGACAAAATCTATTTTCTTATCAAATCTGGGATTTAGGTCCTGATACTGAGTGATGACCAGCTATCACAGCTTCTAATTTCAATATGCCAATGGATCAACTTCCATTGCTGTATTCATTTTAAAAAGATGCAGTAAACTATTTAACTGTCCAGAATCAACTGCCTAAAAGAAACATTTGTACCATTTCAGGTTTAGGGGAGTAAAAGAAAATTAAAATAATTTTCATCTTTACAGCACTTCATTGGATGACAGTGGTAGGGAGCAAGTGCCATTATTATATTGGAATGCAGATTAGAGGAGCTTATGGGAAGTATGGGCCAAATTCAAGGGCTGGTACTGGGAATGCACACACAAGTATAGTGTACTGGGAATGTATACACAAGTATCTATATCTATGGAGTATCTATGGAGCTACCTTGCATAAAGCAACAGAACTTGATGTGCTATCAGACGTTGTCTCTCTCTCTTTCTCTGAACTTAAGGCCCATTTTGGCTTAAAGCTTTTCATCTGAACAGCCTGAAGAATAGAGTATAAATCAGGAGCAGACAAGTATGGTGCCTGCTTGTGTTAAGGTACTTGGCAAAACAAAAGCTAGTTCATCCAAGGAATATGGAGGAACATGTGTCTAACCCATTTCACAATATGTCTTCCAAAGCTGGGCTATTCCACCGTATGCCTATGTCTTTAACAAGTTCTCAGATGTGTTCAGTTGGCCCAGATGCCATTGTTGGAGACTTCTTGTCATTCCAGATATTATCTGAGTGAACAAAAATCATTTCTGTTGATTTTTTATCCACAGTCCTGAATATGTACCTGAATGCATATTTTCACATATGGATTGGTATAGAGCATATGTGATTCCTCACATTTTATATAAGTAGGGTAACATCCATTTTGGGGCTACACATGCTATAATCTGTGTGTAATTTGATGACTCGCTGGCGGGCATTCTCAACAGCATGTGATGAGACAGACAGAATGACTGGCTCTGTCACATGTGGAACTTCTATGATTGAAAGTAAATTGAGAGAGGAGACATTTGACACCTGCACATACTGTGAAGTTCAATAAGCATAAAATTTGACTCCTGGTCCATGTGAACCTTTGTGATGGAAGCCAGAACTGCCAAGATCTTAAAGGGAGTGCCACAATTACGATTGATTACACTACAACACTATTTAGTGTTGGCTGATGCTCAACCATTCTTAGACACAGTAGAAAATGAGTAATAAATGATGAAAAATGGTGTCTAGTACTATCACATTTTCAGAAACCACTAAAAGGTGTAATAATACTAAATGGTTGAGCATCCCCTGGTATATATATATATACTTAGTGAGGTCAATAAGTATTTGATCACACTGTGATTTTGCAAGTTCTCTTACTTAGAAATCATGGAGGGGTCTACAATTTTCAGCATAGGTGCATTTCCACTGTG
>JAQQZT010000012.1:26358308-26368659 GCA_030068275.1 Clarias platycephalus
GATTGTTTTGTACAGTGTCCTTGAGTGTTATGAAAGGCGCTTATAAATAAAATTTATTATTATTATTATTATTATTACCTCTGAAAAGGTTTGTGACAGAGCCGAGTTTCTTCGGAGAGAAGAGTGTGTGTCTCTTGCGCGCGTGTGTGTGTGTATTTGTTTCTGAAGGGGGATTCACACACACCTGGCACAGTGTCAAATTACGCTCGCGCACACACACACACACACACACACACACACACACACACACACACATAATCACACAAATAGATTTTTAACCTCTGTATTGAGAATTTCTTTTGCTTTACTCACGCTCACACATGTGTGTTATAAGAAACAGTACATGCACTGTACACACGCGCTTCCGAACACAAAATAAAAATTTTTTTACACACACACGGGGTCACAGTGTTATAGTAAATAGTACACGCGTGCACGGATGTTGATTATACCAGTAAGAGACGAGCAGTAAGACCCAGCAGGAGAGACGATTACCCACAATTCTGCAGTGCAAGAGAGAGAAAAACCGTTGGCTCAGTTGTGATGACGTGATGCTCGGCGTCAAAACAAGAAACGCATGCGTGAAACATGATACTCGGTGCTCGTAAACCAAGACAATGCTCGTTTTTTCAAGTCAAAATTTATTAAAAATCTTTGCTCGTCTTGCAGAACACTCGTAAACCGACAAATCTGATAAATGTGACAAAAAGTCAGATAAAAGATGCATTCACAACCTTTGCCAGTAAGGAGAGTGATGACACATTCCACTGGAAAAGACTTCAGCTGCAGCTCCAAAGACAATGAGCATTGTGTGACCATCAAGTTCATGGTTCACTAACGCAACTGTGCAGCAAAGTGAAGCATGAGCATCAGCAACAGTTTTTAACATCCATGTCTATGCCAAACAGTGTCCCCTGAACCTCCAGAGTGCCCTGAGCAGTGAAGGTCTGCAGGGTATCGTCAGGTTCCAGTTTCCTGGCCAAGCTTGGCAGAGATAAGATTAGACTAATAAAATGAGGTAAAGTTAATGATTTTAGAAACAGAACTCACAAGTATGTAGACAGGTGTAGGAGCAGCATTAGCAGAGAAATCAACTTCACTGAAAAGAGTAATTCCCCAACTGGTTCCCTCCCCATTAGGCATGCAGAATAATTGAGAATGATGGTGAAGAGCTGAAGTGAACAGAAGCAACTCAAAAACCAGAACAGGGGTCCAGTATATCAAGTAATCAAAATGAACAATCCGAAAAACACAGTCTGTTAAATCCAAGCCAGAACCAAGGTCAAGGCCAGCAGATTACAATAAAACCAACAAACAGATCTGAGAGGCAAAAGACAGTCTCCCAAATCCACAAGTGAAGGAATGTCGTAACCAGCAGATCAGAAATTCCATGTAGATTGATCCATAAAATGAAACACATAAATAAAGTGGAAGAATTTTGAAGCCAGAATATCCACTAGAATAAAACAAACTAATCTAATGAAGTTAGACAGGAATTGAGAAGTTGTAATGGGAACCAGGTTTGCACTTATAGCAGCCAAACTCAGACAAGGGTTTCACAGAAAATGCCTTTGGTGCATTTCACAAATACTTAAGAACGAGGAGTATACCACATGTTCTATAGGCTGTACATGTGGTATGCTCTGGAAAATAAAACCAATATTTTGCAATATGTTACAGAGATAAAAGATTCCTGGTTAAGTGACATAAGTGACACAAAGATTTGGATTCTTTTGAGTGGTTGCCTTGGACCACAGTTGTGTTAAGTAATTCATGTGAATTAAGTTAAAACATAAAAAAATTAAGTGTGACATGATCACTTGTCAAATATTTATTAAAGCAAGAGTGGACATTAAGAATTTCCAGCTCCAACAGATCCACCCACAGGGTTCGACACTAATTAAATACCCTGCAGCATTGACCTTTAAGAATTGTCTAGACAACGTGGGATGTTTTAGTGGAGTAAGACAAATTATATTTTCTTTCCATTTTATATATATATATATATATGTACACACACACACACACACACACACACACACACACACAACTAATCAAAAGTTTGGACAGACATTCTAATCCCAAGGTTTTTCTTGATTTTTAATTTCTTTCAGTGCTGAAGGCATCTAAAGTATGCAATAATCTCCTTCGAATATTGAGATGTGTTTGCTACTTATACTCTGTAAAGCCTGCATAACACCTCTAGTCTGCAGTTCTGTTAATTGGTGATTTTGGAGGCCGGTAACTCTAAATTAACTTCTCCTTTCAGAAACATGTGATGCTAACTTCAGCCTGAGCTTCCGACAGCCACAAGGTCACTGAAAGAGTCATTCTCCAACTGGTTGTCTCCCCAGAGAAGAGAGGTGAGCTGTGGTCCTGAGAGTCCCCACCTCCCTGCGGGACATGGTAGATGTATTAGAATGCACTGAAAATGACACAGGGAGTACCATTACACTAGCTTGCCCCTTGGTTATCCCAGTGGATGCTCGACCATTTTGGACTCTCCTGATTACATGCATGCCAGGAGATCAATAGGAGGTTCCCCCTGCATCACAGTGAAGACTGATGGGGGGGGGAAACACACCATTAAAGCAGGTGTGATGCCTAACTTACATGTCCCTCTCTTACTAGGGCAAGACGGCCAAGGCTGTTGGAGGAAAAAACAAGAAACAGAGGAAACCTTACAGCACCTCCAAGCATTGCAAAAAAGGGGTGAACCACAAAACACCACAAAAAACCTGCATTGCTAGTAAAGTGGTTCTCTTCTTCAGCCTCATGGGTCTACCCAAGGAAATTTTGACTGGTAAAGCTCTCTTCTAAGCCACAGGGTTGTGAGCTGGTCCAACATGGGGCTGATCTCATGCCAGGTCTCACTTCACACTTCACTAGCACCTTGCTCTGCAGTTTGCCTACCGCCCTCAGGTTGGTGTGGATGATGTCATCATTTACCTTCTTCAGCGAACTCTTTCTCACCTGGATAAAGCAAGTAGGACTGTGCGAATCATGTCCTTTGATTTCTTCAGGGCCTTTAACATAATTCAACCTGCACGGCTACAAGAGAAGCTTGAGAAGGTGCATGTTGACACCACAACCCCCTGATCACTAACTATCTGAGGGACTGACCACAGTTTGGCAACTCAGACAACTATCAGACAACTCAGAAACCTGTCATTTGCAAGTTATCAGATGACTCTGCAGTTGTGGGGTTGTCAGAAAACAGTTAATGGTGGTCAGGAGTACAGAGGCTTAGTGGACAGCTTTGTGAATTCATGTGAGAGGAACCATCTCATCTTGAATGTGGCTAAGACCAAGGAAATGGTGCTGGATCTCAGGAGGACTAAGTCTACCTCAAGCACAGTCCATATTCTGGGTGAGGTGATGGAAAACTGCAGATACCTTGGAGTTCACATTGTCATCAGATTGGACTGGAAATACAACACAGATGCTGCCTACAGAAAAGGACATAGCAGACTCTACTTCTTGAGGAAACTCAGGTTCTTTAAATGTTTCAAATCTTTTATCAGTCAAGTGGAATCTTCGTTCTCTACCGGGGCAGCAGCATCAGAATAAGTGACTCTAAGAAACTCAACAAACTCATCAAAAAGGCTAGCTCAATAATGGGGACTCTCCCCACCCCTGGAATGTTTGGAGCTTGTAGTGTAGAGAAGGATGTTACACAAACCTGTAACCATGGAGAACTCCTCACATCCTCTCCACAACCTACTGGATAAACAGTGGAGCACGTTCAGTAAGAGAATTCTTTAGTTCCGACATGACAAAGCACGCTACAGGAAGTATTTTTTTGAGAATCAGACTTTACAATAACTCTGCTCTGTGTCAAGAGAGGGATCTCCTTCTCTGACAGAACAATAAATAGGCTCATACACATTCTTATTTTTACATTTTTATTAGTATTCATTGGTTATATACTTACTGGTTCATTTTTTCTATTTCTATTTGCTGGTGCACCTTAGGTACAGTTTCATTTCCACCTTTAATGCACCTTAAATTTGACACAATTTATACCTCATAAATGCACCTTAAATTGTTAAGTGTTCATTAATTCACCTTAATTGTAAACCCCCTGTCCTCCCTTATTGCAATTCTTGCTTGCTACTTGAATAATTGTATATTATGTGAACTGGCTGCTGTAACGATACACTTTTTAATAAAGTACTCTATCTTTATCATGATTTACTGCAAGTTTTCGCAGCGTATTACATGCGATACTTGTATTACAACTTAAAAACACTTAGAACAAAATTAGTTGTTTGAAAATAAACTTCAAGTATATTTGTCATTAGTCTGTAGGCCGCAAGTACACTTAAGTATGCTTTTGCATGCTAGGATGTAATATACTTAGCACACTTTATTTTTTTTACTTGATTTTTTTTTTCAAAACTATGAAACCACATATGGCTTTTGGTTGTTAAGTAACAACAATAGTCAGTTGTTATTTTAAGACATGAAGGTCAGCTGTTCTAGAACAGAATAATGAATGTCAAAAATTAATTACTTGCTACTGAGCATGTATACAATATGTAAATTTGTTGAACACTATATATCTTAAATATAATATGAAATAATGCAGGTGCACTAAATGTTGCAATGTTCAAATTTATTTCCTTTTTACACAGTACAGGCAATTAAAGAACAATATACATTAAAATAACTCCCATAAACCAATCAAAACCCAGTAATTTACAATTAACATTAATTTAAAATAAGGTGATTAAAAAATCTGGGCATGTTTGCCAATAGAGCAAAATGACCTCATTATGCCACATAAAATGTTTGCTTTCCCAAGGTGGCTGAAGTTATATATAATGACTTTTTTCATAGATGATTAATGTTGTTTCCTGTTCATCTGAGAGTTATTGTCTGCCTCTATTGTGGAGCTGCAGTTAAGGTTGTGATTGAGTGGCAGTGCTTTCTGTGTCATTCGCCGGGGTATAGCGACAGAAAGTGAAAGGGAGGATACAAGAGCAGAGACAATGTTAATGTGCACTTACAGTCTTTGTGAAGATGCAGAGAATTTCGAGGGTGAAACCCTGTGATCCAAACGTGCAATAGATCCACACATGCAGTAATTCCAAAAATGCTAGACAGTCTCGTAGTCAGTGTGCAACGCGGAAGTCAAAGGCGGTAATCCAAACATGCAGTGAATCCAAGAACGCTAGGCAGTCTTGTGGTCGGTATACAACGCGGAAGTCAAAGCCGGTAATCCACACATGCAGTAAATCCAAAAACGCTAGACAAGAACGAGGTCAACGCATTCTAGACGGGGCCGTGGGGTTGAGCCTATGGAACTCGGTAATAAGGGATTTGTTGAGAATAACAACGAATGGTGCATGGACAATGGGAGAGAAAGCTTAATGGAGCAGGGGTTGACGATACGGGAAAATGGAGAAGGGCCCAATATATAATGGAGACAATTTTCCTGACGTGGTCTTTAGGGGTATGTCACGTGTGGAGAACATTACTCTTTGACCTACGCGATATTTGGGGGCTGCAGAGCGGTGGCGGTTGCCCCTATGTCAGAAACTGTTCACTGAGCGCGGCAATTGAGAGCGGGCCTGTTGCCAAGTCCTCTTGCACCACGGACAAAAGCTTGATGACATTTTAATTTTCTCCCGCACCCTGAAGGAACATCGATCCCATGTCCATCAGGTTCTACAAAGGCTCATGGAAGACAGAACCGCGACTTCCTCCTCTTGAGCAGGAAACAGAGGCGGTTAGTATCCCAGACAGCATTGGAAGGGTGAAAGCCAGAGGACAGGCTGGGTGTGGCACCAATGAGCTTACAGAAGGCCTTCCAGAATTGTGCGGAAAATTGCAGGCCCCTGTCTGAGACGATATCTGAAGGAAGACCATGGAGCCGGAAAACTGAGACACCAGGAGTTCAGCTGTTTTTTTAGCTAAAGGGAGTTTGGGAATTGGGATGAAGTGACCAGACTTAGAGAATCGGTCCACTACTGTCATTATGCAAATACTGTTGTCTGAGGGTGGTAATCCTGTGACAAAATCAAGAGAGATGTGCGACCACAGGCAATGAGGGATTGGGAGCGGTCTCAGAAGGCCCTCCGAGGGGCGATTCGTGGTCTTATTCCTAGAACAAGTATCGCATGAAGATACAAAACCCTTAACATCCTCCCTAATGGTTGGCCTCCAGAAACATTGCTCGATGAGAAATGGAGTGCGGGCCACCCGGATGTCATGTCAAACTTGGTAGCACCAGGATCTCTATCTCTAAACGAGTGTCAGCTATAAGACAATGTGGAGGAAGGATGGTTTCTTGATGGGGGGAATCCACAGGGGGAGAGAACTGTTGAGAGAGAGCGTCAGGCTTGGTATTCTTAGAACCCAGGCGGTAGGACAATGTAAAGTTAAATCTGGAAACGTACAGTGCACTGTAAAAAATATTCAACAGTAAAATACCGTATAAATGCTCCAGAATAAAACCGTATTTCACAAAACTTGGGATAACCGTAGAATTTACAGTGAAAAACTGTAATTAGTTTTACAGAGTAAGACCTTAAATTTTACAGTTAAAAACATATGAAAATATGGTTTATTGCAGTAAAATTTATAATATACTGTATTTATAAAAAGGAAAACATTATTTTGTCTTCGTCAGTTTAAGCATTATGGATATGACATTATGCGTTATGGATGTAACATATAAACTTTCAGACAAGTGGGGCATGGGTGCTCAACAATCAAGAAAGCGATTATTTATGAGTGGTTTTACCTAAAATTACCCAGGGGCCTGGCCTTTTAACGGGCAGTTACGTGAGAAATGGCCCAGCTGACCACAGTAGAAACATGCCCCCTTGTCCCGTCTTCGTTGTCGTTCCTTGAGTGAGATACGCATCTGGCCCACCTGCATTGGTTAAGGAAGGTTCTCTAGGGAGCTGGTGGAGGCTGCAGGTGGTGGTGGCCAGAGGTTCAGACAGCGCTCCTGCTGCCTGAGGCGCTTACGAGCGTCGATGCACGCTGCGAGATGGCTGAGGTCTTGGAGGTTGGACGGTGGATCGCGTGAAACGCGTTAAAGAGAGCTTGATCACCCCAACCACATGAAACCGCCAAAGTGTGAAACTCTATGGCATAGTCATGGAAGAGCTAGTATCTGGCCTGCCGCCAGACGCCCAGTAGATCAGCGATCAAAAACCCTTCTCATTTCGTCAGTGAAGGTCATATAAGTAAAGCAGCAGGGTACTTGAGTGTCCCACAAGGTTGTTCCCCACTCTTGTCCTTCCTAGGGAAGGACAAGGCCTGTAATTCGAGGACTAGAGAACACTGAGATAGGAAAGAACGACAGGTGTTAAGGTCACCATCATAAGTAGGTGGAGCTGGAAGGCGAGGCTCATATGGCGGTGCGGCGGCTGCTGCTGCTGCTAGGGGGCGAGGAGCCGGGGTAGGAGCTGAGGGGGCTTGTAGTTGCTGGATTTGTTACTGGTTACTAAGTGCTGGTGACTTCCTAAATGTCACGCTGATGTGAACCCAGGAGCGCTCTCTGACTTTCCAGTGCTGATCTCAAATGGGCAAACTCCGCTGGATCCATAATGGCCAGATTATGCTGTCACGCACCGGGGATAGCGGCAGAAAGTGAAAGTGAGGATCCAGAAGCAGAGACAATGATAATGTGCACTTACAGTCTTTGTGAAGATGCAGAGAAGGTCCAGATGGGTTCGAGAGTGAAAACCTGTAATCCAAACGTGCAATAGATCCACACATGCACTAATGATGATATTTTATTGATTGTTACATTTTACTTTTTATTCAACTGAATTGAAATGAAGTGTATTATTCAAATAAATTTCTGACATTGTCATAATGTGACAGAATGGGTTTTGTCATAACTGAATGAAAGGCTTTACACTACAGTAGATACAGTACATGTTTTATGTATTTATTTTTTCAGTGCTAGTGCGTTTTATTAAAGACTAAAAAACACCTAAATCAAGAAAAAAGAAAATGGTCACAATAAAGTGGACCAAGTGTGTAATTTTGCATCTGTAAAGATTCATTACTGCCCTTGATTAGGCACATAGTTCTGAAAAAAGCAGAATCACTGTGTTGATTGTGTTGACAATGAGCAGATGTCCAAGCACAAGACCTTAGTATCTATGGGCTGTCAATTGCTTGGGACATAATATAACCCCATGTTGACTTCATTGTCAACTGATCTATTGGCTTAAACATCCAACTGCAGGAATCCATTAAATACGCCTTTAAACTCCTTCATCATTACAGTTCAGAACAATAGGGCTGTAGATATTAAATCCTTGATCTCTAGACCTGTGTCTGTGAAGTTTTTTAAAGAGTTAACATTTTTTTTGTATGTAGGTTGGAATAAGGCAGACCTGTCAGTGGTCAGAGCAGCACAGTAAACACAGCTATTATTATCACTTATTGTTGTTCTAATTGTGTAGAATGTCTATTGTGGCAAAGGGCATAAAGCCACTGCCCCATACAGGCTGACAGCTCCGCGTTCTGCTAAAAGAAGAGAGAAATAGAAATGGTTCAGCACCACAGACAGCTCCCATGCACTTGAAGGAGAAGTGGGGCGCTCTAACTCGCTACAGTTGGCAGCTTATTATCTACCACCCTAATGTCATCGGTCGCCTGTAAAAGGGTCGTGGATCCTCGATTTGGTGAGTAAGATGTCTATAGTGCGACCACTAAAATTATCACTCTGTATGACTCCGACCCATCTAGCACTCACACAGAGGATTTATATCCCCACCGGCGCACGACCGGCCATCTCTCTCCAACTGTACAGGAGCGGCGACCTTAGCAGTGGCTACACAAGTGTCCAGACTGCTCCGGACACGCATTTTCCCTCTAAGGGGTTTAAGTAAGGCGGCTCTTGAATGAGAGTAGACTGGACTTTGTATTGATGCTTTCTTTTGCACTCTGTTTTGATTCGGAGTCTGCCGTGAATGAAAGTAATAAAGACTTTTCTGTTCTTGTCACAGCAATACAAAAATGTAGCATTTAGATTTCCTTTCACCACAGCTAGCAGGCCCAAACCTTTACAATGTCACTCGTATAATAAGAGGTCAATAAACACATGGTTTGCCAATTTTGGGGTGGAGAAATTTTAGTTCACTTCACAGATTCTTGGCCTTAACCTCACTAAACACCTTTGGGATAAATTGGTCTACTTACCCAACACCAGTGTCTGAGATCACAATGCTCTTGTATTTAAAAGTTCTTCACCAGTACCTGAACTCACAAAGCTAAATGTGTAAAGGTTGGAATGGAAGACCTCCAGTTTTCTGCACAGAGCCCTGACCTCAAGCTCACTAAACACCTTTGAAATGAATATCCAATGAATATCCAAACAAACTGTTTGCATACATCAGGTTTGACATGTCAGTCCTGTTTGTGTTTGTAAAATCCAGGATATCCTACTGTGGAGAAGTTTTTCATTTTATTGCACAAGTAGTAGACATGTCTAGATAAATGCTAAAAGTGAACAATGAGAGCCTGACTGAGTTCACCACAGTCCCTACATTCTTTCTTTTTTGACAAGAATACACTTGGGTCTTTTATGACACATATGATAATCACCACTGTTGCCTGTAATGCAGCTTCTCTATCCAGTGTTTGGTGAAACTTTCTACATTCCAAGTCAAGTCAAGTAGGCTTTTATTGTCGTTTTAACCATATACAGTTCAGTACACAGTGAAATGAAATGGCATTCCTCTAGGACAAAGGTGCTACATACTGTACATGTAACATAAATTAATAGAGACTAACTACCTAACTAGGCTAGGCTACAATATATAAGCTAATATATACAGTGAAATATTTTTTGTTTTACTTTAGTTTTTGTTTCAAATTGTGGCCATGACGTTATGTACATGGTCACTATCTCTCAAATGATTAACAGGCAAGAATACATTTCATTACTCCATTATGCCACATCCACCAGCCTTAACTGTTACACAAGGTAGGTTGGCTTCATGGTTTCAAGGCGTCAGCATCAAAATCTCACTCTACCATCTGTGTGTCTAAAAAATTTGAAAGTCATCAGGCCAAGCTAAATTTTTTCAATCTTTAGCTGTTTAGTTTTACTAGGGCTATTGCCCACTGCATCTGCATCTTCCTCTCCTTGTCTAATTGAAGTGGAACCCCACATAGTCTTCTACTATTGTAGAACATCCACTTCAAGATATGACATAATCTTTAGTACTACAAAGTCACAACATGATTTGCTAATTAGATTATTGCATGAATGAGTAAGTGTACATATATGCGCGCGCGTGTGTGTGTGTGTGTGTGTGTGTGTGTGTGTGTGTGTGTGTGTGTGTGTGTGTGTGTGTGTGCGTGTGTGTGTGTG
>JAQQZT010000012.1:26397516-26413003 GCA_030068275.1 Clarias platycephalus
AGAGAGAGAGAGAGAGAGAGAGAGAGAGAGAGAGAGAGAGAGAGAGAGAGAGAGAGAGAGAGAGAGAGAAAGATTTACTACCTGTACCAAAGTTTCCCTCACAGATATGGGGATGTTGATCTAGACAATTTAGCTAGATAAATAACATTTGATTTACATGGCATTTAAAATTCTGTGCCATTTATATCAGATCCATCTAAAAACATATCTAAAAAAAAAAACTTATTGCAACAGTTACCCTGAACGTTCATGTATGTAACAGGTTACCAATATTATTGTTAAATTCTTCCAAACCACATTTATACATTGCTGCCCAAATAGTAAAGTATGGTAGATGCATATAGCACATAATCTGATGAAATTGTTAGAACATGCTGCCATATTATACAAAAGTCAGTCAGTGTGTAGTATATAAACTTTAAGGTAATTATTATAGTTCCTAATATTCCAGAATTTCCACCTAGTATTCATTGTATTTCACTAATTTTGTCTATGGTCATGCTATTCTCACGGCAATAATGATTGTTGTCTCCCTCTGGGGGTAGGTCTCAGTGTGCACTCTGAAAGAGGAACGAACATTAGCAATGCAGCTGCAATTCAGTCATCAGCAAATACTAGTCCTCACCACCAAGCACAGACAAGCATCCAAGTAAAATGATAAAATCCTGTTTTTGGGGCTATGGGAAATTAGCACATTTGCAAGAGGTAGATGCAATCCCGAACCCCCAACCAAATAAATAAATAAATAAAAAATACAATATGCCAATAGAATCCTCCAGATGTATTCTCCTTGGGTACTTGTTGTGGATGGAAAAGATACCTTTCTCTGCCTTTTAGGTCACGTCCCTCAGTGGCCTTCTCGTGGTGTGGTGTTCTGTGCTTTGATGAAGCCAGAGGGCACACCTCTCCCCTGTGTAATAAATAGTTTTAAAGCAGAGACAAATATATCAGAATCTGAAACACCTTCCTGCTGAAACATGCTGAACCAAAAGACTTACAGAGCTGTTTCACAGCTGAGGGTGATCAACTCACTGCTCTTCTCTACTATTGATTTTCTCTCTCAGCCTGTGTGTGTCTCAGCTGGGTGTTCGCTGTCTGTGGTGCTGAGACTGGAAACTCTTTTCAACTCAATGCCTTTTATAGTCTTGTTCACACCTGGTCTCAGGGGATCTGATCAGGAGACACATAGCCATTTTCACCTGCCATTTTGAATACCTCCCCAGTGACCACATGTGATCACATTTCATACATTATTTCCTATAAATTAAGGACGTCACGCACATTTATTACGTCAATCTTTCACTGTAGAAATGTTCCACAAGTCCTATTTCATGAATTTCATTTAATTTAGTAGTTTTCTGGTAAAATGTATAATTAAATGGAAAAATAGATAATTATAGAGACCACGAAAAGCATCTGTATTCATCACTTTTGTTACAACACCAGTTTTATTTATTCAAGGTGAAGACCTCTGATAATTCAGTGTGATTTCCAAACAGCCTTGCAATCATGTATATTAAGTTAAGCAGTCCTTTGTTGCTGTCTGGGATGCCTGGAGATGCTTTTGCGTTCACACTAGTACTCTTTTGTGATCGTATGCATGCCAAATTACCTGGTTTAAGTGATCAGTTCACAGTGGATCACACATGTATTTAACCCTGTCCATTTACCCAGGCTGCATATTAATTCAAGGTGTGAACAGGGCTTTTGTTTAGTCAAGTGAAGAGCCCGTATTATCATTCCTCTATATAGTTTATATACATTGTGATGACATGTTTATCCATATTTATCCAGGACATTAGTGCCAACAGATGCCAGTATGATAGAGCAGTGGACAGGACAGGAGTGCAGATTAATGACAATATGAGATGAGTGCAGCAACATAGTCATATTGCATGGCCAATATATTTGGAAACCTAATTATGACATTGGAGCACCATCATGCTGGAACAGGATTTCAGCCTTTTGGGTCCAGTGAAGGAAGATATATATTACCAATACTGTTGTGTGTTTAGGAAAGAATCACATCTGTGTGAGCTGGTCAGGTGTCCACAAACCTTTGTATATTTTTTTGCTACTCTTCCAATCATCAGCTGCAGCTGTGTACCATTTCTACCATGTGCCCATTTGAAAATTGCTCACTGTCACACTTTAAGGCAGACATGTATAGCTAAAGTACTATGGGGTCCTAAAAATCTCCATATATAGGCATACTGTATGTAGAGCAAATATTCATCATTGGGCAATTACACGAGTGGAGGAGACGACTTAGTGTGTGCTTCCAAAGAACTGACAATCATGTACAGGATGAATGAATGAATGCCTTTATTGTCACTATACACAAGTACAATGAGATTAATGTGGTGATTAGTGTTTATTTTTACTATTTGTGGAGACTTTTGGGAAGATTTGTACGTATCAGTGTATGATTAAGCGTGCATGTAGACATCTCTCTCTCTCTTTCTTTGTGTGTGTGTGTGTGTGTTTTCGCGCCACCCCTCCCCACATGCTCTCACTTACTTCGCCTGTCTCTCCGTACACCCGTGCGCAATCAGAATAGACGCGCTCAGGCTTTCCACAGACCATCCACGCGAGCAACATGTCCTCAGACGTGCAACTGCGCGACCGAGCGAACCGAATGAGCACCGGCATCGAGGACACACAACACGCAAGGAGCGCCTGAGAGAATGTAGGTCCACTCTTCTATATACACATACCTTGCATTGTGCGTCCGCGCTCACGCGTGTGTGTATTGACGGGTGATTAGATGCGTGGAGCGAAATCGGTTTTTATCTTTGGCTAAATGATGACCAAAAGACGCACAGAGAAGCCTGGAACCCATGTGCTTGGCATTTATTGATAAGCACTAAAAACTGCAAAAGGCACTAGAGCACAGCGCTGAGATGAAAACGCGTTGCGATGCTGTCAAAGGTTTTATTAAAAAAAAAAAAAAAAAATTATCAAAAACTATCTGGATAAAGTGTGAAACATTTCACAGGTAAAGGCGCGTTTGGTTTATTTGATATCTAAAGATCTAACCATTTCTATGATGAAGTCTAGACCTGGTAAGGCTATAGAGATGTCATGGCACCCCGACGAGACAGTACAGGGCAGCTTTCCCCATAAAGAGCCTGAGCTACCGCACATACTGTACATCACATACTCAGTGCCGGACAATCGCCTGTCCACAATCCACATGTGTCACGCTCTCTGTCAAAGTCTTAGAATAGAATAATAATAATAATAATAATAATAATAGTATACAAAAGCTCAAGTTCTACTCTTTTTCTACACGGTGGTACGCCTTTGGATAGTAAAGACTTTTGAAGAACTCAGTTTTATTAATTTTTTTTGTGATTACAGCATGCTGTTTTTTGTTATTTACTAAACTAATTAGATTTTTCTCATCAAACAAAAAGATACATGCGGCTTACTGGTGCAAGGATAATCCAGGAAAAAAACAATAATAACCCCCTTTCAGGTTATATATTAACAAACATACAAAAAGAAAACATTCCCTGTCTGGTTACTCTAGGCATGGATGTCGCGCGCGTGCACACACATTTTTATTTCGTCCTAAACGCATCTTAAATATATATCATGAACCAATGCGCTATCCCCAACAGAATTACGGTTTAAACCAATGTAAAAAAAAAAATAATAATAAATGTTTAAACCATAAGCTACTACTAACATACAATAATGCATGATGAATCTTCGTGAGCTGGGAGATAATTCTTCTTTTTATTTGAAATTCAGTTAGAAACTCTCCAAGCTGCGTCGTGCAGCTTTTCCCTCAGCACGTTTCCGGCGCGTGCTTGGACACTTGGACGTTTTGTGTGTCATGTGGTTAGGATGTTTAGAGGAAACGGACACGAGATCGATTTTGGCGCAATTTTGACGCGTGAGCTCGGGCGCTTAACGTCGTGACCCTGACCCCTTAAGCAGTCCTCGGTGTATAATAGCTCGGATTCTGTCCCATTACGCCTCCTACAGTAATTAAGATTATATGAGATTTGATATGCTGCACGCATACAAACCGGTTATTCCAGTGAGAATGAGACGTTTTCAACAGTTACTCAGACTGCGCTGGAGCGGCTCGTATGTGCCCGCGCGTTTGTGTCGAAACTGTCGGACTTAAACCTTCTCCTTTATTCGTTTTTTTTAAGGAGCTTAATCGTTTTCGTGGGCGCTTTGTGCGTGTTCATGTTGTGTCGTATAAGTGGAGATTTTCGTTTTGTCGGATGAATAACAACCAATAATCAATATCAATCAGTACACTTACGGCCTGCTACAGATTATTTATGCACATTACCCCAGTCCAATGGTGATTAGTGAACCACGACTGCAGTGCTATCAATTATATGTTTTTAGTACATTGGAATACAATTTGATATCCATCAAGATAAATTACAGCAAATAAATTATCACACACACAAAAAACTTTTTGTAGCCCTTAAAGCTCAGAGAATTTTAGCCATCATTAGCTGTTTTTTAATAAACAGGGCTTATAATTGTGCAGAATAGAGTGACATCTTTTTTCCTGCATAAAATACGCAATATAATGTAATTAATTTTAGTTCATTTTAACCAACTACCCTAACATAAAATAATAATAATAATAATAATGCGTCACATAGGCAAATAAATAGCACAGATTCACATGATCACTTGTTTTTATTGTTGTTTTGGGTTGTTTCTGTGACAAAAAAAATCATAATAATATCCTAATTTTGAGAGGTTTGTGACATGGTAGTGGTAAAAATTTAAACTCTTTATAAAAGTAATGCTAACTTTTATTCTGCCTGACATAACTGGAAACTCAAATACGCAGTTAAAAGTCTGAAGCCTCCCTGTTAACACAGATTCCCTTATACTGTATAGAAAATCATTCCCACTTTAAGATTCCTTGTTTCACAAAATGTATACATATCGTAATATGTCTTAGGCATGTGTAAATGATTGCTGTAAAATAAAAATGCCTTCAAAATAATGTATATTAAGTCAACAGTACTAAACTAAAGAAAGTCAATATTTGATTATTTTGGCCATCTTCTTCTTGAAAAAGTTAGTGGTCTCAGTTAGACTTAGTGCTTTTTTTGTAAGGAAATTACCTGGTAAGTTTTACTAAGCATGCTGTAAAAGTTGCTCAGTTGCTCTTGAGACGTTGACTCACTTGCTTTTGTTTTTGCAGCTGAAACTCAAGTTCATTATTTATTTATTTATTTATTTATTTATTTATTTATTTTCAATTCAAACCAGGATTTTTGATTGTTCATGATAACAGAACAAAGTTATGAGGGTAAAAACTACCTTTATTTCTCTAATCACTGGTTATACTAATGCACTTATTCCAGTTTTGTTAAAGTTAAAGTTCCAGTTAAAGTATCTGCTTCACCTCTGAAACGCTGGCCTCCTAGGAGCTACTTTAATGGTCCAAACATGTGGAAATGGCTTGGAGAGAGGTCAAGACTGTAAAGGGGATTTGTCATTAACTCCAAGTTTCTGTAATGTGCAAGTGGTGTTCATGAATGTTGTGTACAGTTCCCACAGAAAGATGTGATGAGCTATCCATGGATTTTCAAAAATCAGGCGTCCACTTAGTGAATGTTCATAGTAATGACTACATTGGGCTCCAAGCCACCTCTGGATGGTCATTCACAGACATATGACCTTCTTTAATAATCTCCTTTGAACAGTTAATATTGAGATGCATCTGCTACTTATGCTCTGTAAAGCCATCATAATGGCTCTAATCTGAGGTGTTGTTAATTGGTGATTTCTGAGGCTGATAACTCTAAGTGAACTTCTCTGCGTCAGAGGTAAGTTTTGATCTTGCTTTCCTGGGAAGGTCTTCATGAGGGCCAGTTTCATCATGGTGCTTGATGGGTTTAGCATATGCACTTGACAATACTCAGTCAGTCAGTCATTACTATACTGCTTTATCCTTATATACAGGGTCGCGGGGACCTGGAGCCTATCCCAGGTACTTCGGGCACAAGGCAGGGTACACCATGGACAGGGTGCCAATCCATCGCAGGGCACACACACATACATTCTTCGAAAACTATTCCAGAACAGCTGACCTTCATGTCTTAAAATAACAACTGACTGTTGTTATTGTTGTTACTAAATAACCTAGTTCCATGTGTTTTTAAAATGTACTGTAGAAAAATAAATCTGAATTCTGTCTCCAAGCTGGTGTGTCCAAACATTTGACTGGGACTGTATACAGTCATATTGTATGTAAAAAATTAGTGCTCGCTCTATTAAAACAAAACAAAAAAAGCATCTGATTTCAGCAGGTCTCAGTATTAGGCAAATACAACCTCAGGTAAACGATAACATACATTTTTTCACCTTTTTTCACAATTTATTTAACAAAAATGGAGCCAAAATGCAAAAACATGAGGTACAAAACTAAGTACCCTTGTACTACCTTGTAAACTAAGCACCTTTGTACTACTTCCACAGGACTTAAAAGGGTAAGTTGCAGCTGCTCATCAACCTGGAAAGGGTTATAAAACCATTTCCAAACTATTTGAAATTCAACATTCTACAGTAAAGATATTATTTACTAGTGGAAAGTATTCAAGGCAGTTGCCAGTCTTCCCAGGAGTGGATGTCCCAGGACATTTACCCCAACTTCAGATTCAATGCTCAGAGAAATACAAAAAAATCCTCACAACCTACAGACCCCTCTAAGCATGTTAATTGTTAAAGTCCATGACATTTAGACAATTAGAAGAAGACTGAACAAGTAGAGTTTGTTTGGAAGGGTTGCCGGGAGAAAGCCTCCTCTGTCTAAAAAGAACATGGAAGCACAACTGATATTCTAAAAACTGCATCCGAATAAAGCACAAAGCTTCGGAACCAATGTCCTATGGATAGATGAGATCAAAGTGGAGTTGTGAGTTAATGCTCACCAACATGTTTGGCAAAAACCAAACAGCATTTCAGCAGAAACACCAACTGTCAAGCATGGCAGAGGTGGGGTCTTGATTTGGGCTTGTTTTTTGCAGCCATCAGTCCTGGGCTCCTTGCAGTCATTGAATTGACCATGATCTCCTCTGTATACTGAAGTATTCTAGAAGCAAATGTAAGGCCATCTGCCCAACTGCTAAATCTTGTTCGAAATTGGATCATGCAACAGGACAATTATGAAATGCTGTGGTGAGACCTTAGAGCTGTGCATAAGTAAATGCCCAAAGACCACAATAAACTGAAGCAGTGTTGAAAAAAAGAATCAATCAAAACAATGTGAGAGACTGATAATGTCATACTGGAAATGTTTGCTTCAAATTATTGCTGCTAAAGGTATTGAATCATTGGGGAGATGTAGTATTGCCCACGTGATGTTTTTCCATTTGGCTTAATTTTTGTTATAAAAAATTATCCCATGGTGAAAAAGTTGTTGTTTTTACGTAATACTAAGACACGTTATGATCAGATGATTTAATTATGTTTTTACATAATAACTTTTATGTAAAAACATTTTTATGAACTGTATTCTTCATCTCA
This sequence comes from Clarias platycephalus, assembly GCA_030068275.1. Lineage (NCBI taxonomy): Eukaryota > Metazoa > Chordata > Actinopteri > Siluriformes > Clariidae > Clarias > Clarias platycephalus. The sequence goes on from JAQQZT010000012.1 coordinate 26,405,038, forward strand.
GAAGTAAAAAAAAATTATTATGATGATTACAAAATCTATTCCATCCATCCATCCATCCATGAACCTCTGTAGTCCAACTAGGGACCATGGAGGCCAGTGGTGACCACTGTATTTATTCTCATTTTATACGATCGTGGTAGGACCTCCAGTCAACAGTCACACACTTATTCACACACTACAGGCAGTTTGGGAACGCCAATTAACCCAATCTGCATATCTCTGAACTGTGGGAGGAAACTGGAGTACCCGGAGGAAACCCACCAAGCACGGGGAGAACATGTAAATTGCATGCACACAGACTCAATGCGGGGATCGAACGAAAGAACCTGGAGGTGCAAGACGACAGTGCTAACCACCAAGCCACCATGACAACACAAAATATATTATGGGATATATTATCGGAAAACCAACAAGGAATCCTGTAAGATTAAAAAGCCAATGCCATACATTTTATTTTAAATAATACAGTAAAACCATCAAAGAAATGTAGCAGAAGCAAATGATAAAATGTCCATTTTATAATTGGAAAAAAAAAAAAATCTAATCTCAGCAATTACAATTCGAAAGAAATATCAGTCTACTGCTAATAATGAAAAGTTATGGCAGATCTCACTGATATTAATATTAACTGATATTATTACATTTAATGCCATGACCATTAATGATCAGCTGAGCAACTCTTTTTTGGTTTTCAGGCTGCTTCCATTTGAAACAAGCTTATCTTTTTGCACATAAACACAAATGCAAGTGTTTGCACACAATCTGCTTACTCATAGGAGCATATCTGGGTTGGTATGCGTTTGTGATTGCACTCGGACAGCCTCGGGTGTGTCTTTGTCCTATCATTCATCCAGTAATAATGTTTACAGCCAGTCTACACATGCAGAAAAACTGTCATATAAACACTGACAAAAAAATGAACACATGCCACAAAGGACTCTACTGTGTGTATTTTACAGCTGTGTCTTTCAGATCCTCAGAAAACACACACATACACAAACACACACACACACACACACAATTACACAATACAACATCACATTCAGGCATTAAAATTATTTATATAACACAACATAGCATAATTTACAAACATAAATATCGTCAGGCTTTAGAGGTAAATGGCAAGAGTGCAGACTGTTCATTAATAAGCATTATGGAAACCAAGCTAAACAAACAATAACCGGGGCTATGAACTTGAACATGAACTTGAACATGAACTTAATACGAACATGTACCCAAGATAAACAAACACCGGTTAACTATAACAAAAGTAAGAATATATTGTAAAGCTATAATAAGTGAAATGATGGAGCTGAAGTCATTTGACAAGGAACAACTGTGACATGATCAGAGTATGACATCACAGTATGCATCACCTCACAGTCACTAATGGAGCAAAGGTACAGACTCAACATACAAGCACCATCTGTGACAGAGAATCGCCACCTCACAGTCTCTACTATGATGTAACTATGATGTAACAAAGAATTGAAAAGGCCGAAGAAGATTGAACTCCTTATCAGCCACCAAGAGGGGAGACTCGCACCACAAAGAATGAAAGTCATGGGAGATCTCATCCTGTGGGACAGTCCGTTGGGGAAAACTGTTGCTGGAGCACACCCAGACCTGTTTGAGGAGGAGGATATGACAGCACATGAGTCTGAGATGCATTTTGCTCGGTCCATGAGGGCAGCTGCATTCAAGTATGAGGAAATCTTTGAAAAGGCTCCAAATATCCCCAAGACAATCCAAAGATGGAAAAGTCATGTGACTGGAACAAAAAGCTTACTGGCAAGTAACCAGGATTTTCTTAAGTGGGACATTATCGGAGTGGGCTGTGAACCAAAGTGTGGTGGGGCGCCGTTGTGGTAACCATCAGCCTGGAGGAAAAGAAATGACTAGCAGAAAAAAAGGAACTTGAGATCATAAGAGAAGGTCTCACCTATGTTGAGAAAGATTCCCACCGTTAGTCTCCACACTGGGATACAAAGTGTCCATGGATTTAGGACCCATCCACCCTTCCATACAACAGGAGTGGGGTGGAAAGTGCTTTCCTAAGAATGGAAAAACAACTCAAGAGTGTACCAGAATAGCGAGGTATTTATGCAGCTCAGGTCCACGATATGGTCGAAAGAGAAGTAGCGATGGAACTCACCAAGGAAGATATCGAGAAGTGGAAGGGACCGGTTTGGTATGTCAGCCACTTAGTGGCACCAAACCCTCACTCAACAACCACTCTGGTTCCGCTGGTTCGGAATAGTAGCCAAAAATTCAATCGATTGAGCATGAATGATCTCCGGCTAAAAGGGCCAGATGTACTCAACCTCATTAGAGCTGTCTTGCTTCGATTTAGAAAGGGAGTATATGCTGCTCTTGGAGACATGAAAAAGATGTACAACTCTGTCTGGCTTGAAGAGCGTGAAGTGCATCTTCACAGGTTCCTTTGGAGAGATACGGAGGAAGAAGAAATAGGCGAGTATGCCATAACAAGGGTCAAAATCGGAGATCGCCCTGCTGGATGCACCGTGCGTGAAACAGAACGATTGGCAAAGTTTACTCATTTGAAAGAGGAGCGCAGAGTATTGATGAGGATAGCTACATGGATGACATCCTCACATCCCACAATGACCGGGAGAGACTGACCATGATAATAAATGGATTTGAAGAGATTCTGACAGCTTGCGGACTTGCACTCAAGCCATGGGTTAGGTCAGGGCAAAGTGGGAGGCAAGTGACTAGTGCACCAACTCAAAGTTAAGCTTGTTCTTATTTTTGACAGATAAAATAAATTAGTTAGTTGTCATTAGCAGTTGAGTATAAGAACTTAGTTGAAGTAAACATACATAGTGAGAATCCACAAACCCTGGATGGAATAATTGGGAATATTTATTTTTGGATTCAGCTCACAATGCTCTGTTCAAGTTTCCTGGAATCCCACTTCTTGCAGGAAATGACAGTACAAGTGATTCAAAATGATGGACAGGGTATGCTGAAATAAATTTGGTATGCTGTTTGTAATCCCTGAGGCATGGACACAAGTGCAGGAAAAGGTTTATCAAAACACAGATCAGGCAATTAAAGCAAACACAGGTAGTCGCAGCTTGATGTCTGGGGAAACAGACAAGGGTCAGGCGATCTACAAACAACATTAACTGGGCAAGGCAAAATCTGAATCGGAAAGACTCAACACTGATCGTGAACACAAGCATGCATTCACTGACTAAAGGCTTGGTACTGTAACAACTCGTAGTTGCAGTGCATCAAGATTTGACTAGGTTTTCATTTGAAATTACTTTTTATTATATTAGTTCAGTTGTTGTGACTAAATGTGGAATCTTTTTTAAATGCATTGTTTTGTTAGACTGAGGAATCAGCCACCCTTTTGCTATATCATTCTCTTATTCTGTTTATCACATCAATTTGTTTTAATAAAACTTCCATTTCTATATGATCAAAAAAACATCCTGCAGTCCATCTAGTGGACGTCAATGCTTCTGACACAGTATTTAACGTCAATGCTTCTGACACTGTATTAAAATCACTACATTTAAAACATATAGGAATAGCGTGTATTATTATTATGAGTAGTAGTAGAATAAGTAGAAATAATAGCGACCAATGAATGTGGACATGATAATATGTTGTTTTAGAGGATTGTATTATTTGTGATGTGATATCTTTTTGTTGTACTCTCATGCTTCCAGAACCACATAGTCCTGGAATATACCTCTGCCATCAGGGAAGAAAAACTACATTAATGGGATGACCTGGTCATTTAGACCATTCCAGGTCATCAGCTGACTTAATTCTATTGCCACATAATGATGCTGAGTCTTGACCTGACAAACTGAAGCAACCCATAGTGCAGTATCCATGATGGGTGAATCACTTCATGTACTTCCCTTCTTATCCCAATGCACCTACTGTATGCTCTAGTATGGTCATCGGGACTCATCAGACCACATGATCTCAAGTTAAGTCAAGTAGACTTTTATTGTCATTTCAACCATATACGGTTCAGTACACAGTGAAATAAAACAACCTTCCTCCTGGGCCATAGTGCTACAGTACATACATACGACATAAATTAACAACATAAATTACCAAAACTAAATAGCTAAATAAGACACCTGATTATCTGACTAGCTGAGACAAAACAAATTAACACCATAAATGAATAAAAAACTTTAGTTTTATATGTATTATACAAAAGACAACATAAAGTGCAAATGTGCAAACAAGCAACAAGACAAAAAAAAAACGACACAGTCCTATACTCTTTGGTAGAGGTAATGAGTTGAGGTAGTGCAAGTTGCTTGTCCATGAGATGATAGATGAGAAACAGTAAACATTTCTTTTTAAAGTAACAGCAAAGATAGAAAAGAGTTCTTGTAACAGCTAATAAATTGTGCAAAAAATTCAATTGCAGGTTTGTATGTGAAATTGCTAGATGGTTGTAGATCAGTGTGTTTGCGTGTGTGTTTGTCAGTCTAGTCCCATTGTATTGAGGTGATTGAGTTTATCTGAGGGAGTATGTGTGTGTGCGTGCGTGTTTATCAGTCCTGTCCTTTTTTATTGAGGCGACGGATGGCTTGTGGGAAGAAGCTGTTACACAGTCTGGATGTGAGGGCTTGAGTGCTTTGGTACCTTTTTCAGATCGCAGGAGGGTAAACAGTGTGTGTGAGGGGTGTTGGCCACAGGGAGCCAGATGGAGTGTGGTGGAGATGGCGTTGTCAATGGAACATTAGGACCATACGCAAACTGCAGCAGGTCCAAGTGAGAGTGGCAGCAGGGTCTTGAAGTGTCTCATAACGAGCTGGTCAAAGCACTTTATGATGATACTGTAGGTGTGAGTGCAACAGGACGGTAGTCATTGAAAGAGGACACAGAAGACTTCTTTGGAATGGGGACGATGGTGGTAGTCTTGAAGCACATGAGAATGACAGCACAGAGAGATGCTGAAGATGTCGGTAAAAACATCTGCCAGCTGTTCAGCACATTGGCTGGGCACTCTGCCAGGAATATTGTCTGGTCCAGCAGCTTTATGTAGGTTGACCCTGTGTAGAGTTTTCCTCACATCGGCTATCATGTCTTTCTGCGTCTCGAATCGAGCGTAGAAGCTGTACAGCGCATCTGGGAGGGAGTCGTCACTGTCACAGGCAAGTGATTATGTCCTGTAGTTGGTGATGGCTTGTATGCCCCGCCATATACGCAGTGCGTCACTGCTGTTTTTGTGGATTCTTTGAGTGTGATTCTTTGAGCTTTGCCTCAAGTACATGCACCTCCGCAGCACTCCACGGTTTCTTGGTTGGATCGTGAGATAATGTTCTTGGAGACAGTAGCATCATCGGTGCACTTGTTGATGTACAGTAGCTGGTCGCTGATGACGTGGACTCCTCCAAGTTGTTGAAGTTACAGGAAGCAGTGTTCTCAGTTGCAGCCTCCCTGAACATGTTCCAGTCAGTCCTCAAGAGTAGAGACGTCTCCCATGCTCGCCAGGTTTGCACCTGCTTCAGAAACGGTTTTGAATGCCTGACGAGTGTTCTGTATACTGGAATTAGCATAGCAGAGATGTAGTCTAGTAGCCAAGGTGCGTCACTGCTGGTGGGGGCCGATATGCACTGGGGATGTTTGTGTAAACAAGATACAGTGTGTTTTCCAGGGTGCACAGACTCAAGATTTGCATGGTTGAAATCTCCAGTGACAAACAGTCCATCTACAGTTCACTGAACTTGCTAACGCTTTCTGTAATGACAATCTTTTATCTGAGACCTTCACATAAGGGGAAGATTTCACACCCAGCCCTTTCACATCTATGTTTGCCTTGCATTGCTCTGATTGACAGAGAAAAGGGAGTAACACCATCAGTCACTCCCAGAGAACACAGCCAACTTTGCTCTCTTGGACTCCCAGCCAAGAATTTTTAAGCTGTGCTATACTGTAAGTCAAAAAAGCGCCAAGTGATAACGCTTGGATTTTGAAGTACCAGCTGCTCTACGGTCCCTACTACACAGCTACCTGCTTCATTACATCTGGATTAATTGATGAACTAGCAATTGCAAAAAAAAAAAAAAGTTCCCTCACCTTATACAATTGATTAAGTTCAATTATTATTAAGTTAAAAAAAAAAAAATTCTGTAATAACTAACCACACCCTATTGAGGTTTTAGAGTTTGAGAGTATGCTTAGATCCTACTGCTGTCTGACACACACCACACACACGCACAACATCTATCTGATTGTTACTCAAAGAAAAAATGTCTCTTTTTTGCATCATAGCGCCAGACACAGAGTACAGAGTACAGCAATCTCACAGTTGGATCAGTCTCAAATCAAAATGGAGTGCCAGAGAGGACACAAGTGGCTTAATCCCGCATGTAGGCTTTAACCCTCATATTCTGTCGAGTGGACGTTCCATCATCCCAGGCTGCTATACTCACTTTAACTATCTAGCAATACCGTTTGCAGTGAAATAGTGGAGAAGGTGCCCATGTGGAAACTCACCACAACCTTAATAACTGTTTGAATTGAGGCATGCCAATTATAGTTTAAAATAAGTAAAGATGGTTCCCTATTCTATGATTCTTAAATCTTAAAGACAAAAACACATTGACATGTAAAATATGGTGTTATAGACTTGTAAATGAGGTATATGGAAAATTAATGGAATGATTAGACTGAAAACACATGAGGATGGTAAACTGCTATGAATATGCAATGATAGTATCACTGTACACACTTTGATGTGCTTTGCATGGGTGTTAGGCCAGGGCTTGGCCCAGTTACTTGGCCTAAGATTGGCCTAAGCATAACCCCCCACATTAAAATCGCCAACTTTACAACAGAAATAAACATGTTTACAGCTTGATAAAAGAACACTTTTGGTCTCCATAGATAGATTTTCCATTCATGACCGCAGTACAGGGGTGAATTTTTATGTAACTGATCAGTGAAAATTATATTAGACAACAAAATGATGCATAATTAGGGATGTGGTCAATTTGAATGACAGCTGCAATGCAGTTGTCAAACTGCTAGCTGTCTGCTCTGCATCACATTAGCCTAACCAGCTAAATGCGTTGTCGTTTAACTTGCTACAAATGTAAGAGTCAACATAGAATGACATGTAGGGTATGAATGGAAGTACAATATGGAAGTAATGTTAGCATATTAATTAACATTAGCCAACATAGCATTTTAGCTAAGCTAAATGGTAGGTAGTAGGTGTGCTCCAACTATAGTCAGGCACTGTTTGTTCTGTCCATTTATGGATTAACTGGGGATTTCTCCACTCGGAGCATCCTGGCTGTTTGTACAGTCAGCCTTTCATTGGAACACCATGTCGGGAGCCCCCTTTTTGAACATTTTTCCCTTCTCACAGTTGCACTGTGTATAGTGGCCCCGTGACAACCATTTTTTTTCTTGGGACGGCACATATTTTTTTGGATACACTGTATGTTTGATAAGACATATCAAATGCCAAAAACTTAGTAGTTACATCTAATAAACGTATTTTCCCTTACATTACTACAATTAAAAAATTTTCATTATATTAAGTGTGATCAAAATGACCTAAAATAAGGGTTTGCTCCACATTTAATTACAATGGCAAATTAAGTATGTGTTAGTTTATTGACAGTAGATTCAGGTCTGTTGTTTACTCAACATCTGCTTAACACATATACTGTAAGTGTATGGTAGGGCTGGGCGATATGGCTGAAAACTGTATCACGATATCAGTGTTTCATATCGGTTGATATCGATATTATTGATATTTTTTTATAACCCATTTAAAATAAGGACCAGGAGAAAAATATATTACATTTACACATTTTAATTTTAAACTTAACCTTCCTCTGATCATAGTCCCCTCAGTTATTAAGACAGAAAAAGTCACAATGAACACTTAACAATTATCTCTTAACATTTAAGGTGCAAAATGAAAGAAAATGTAAGAAATGCTTAA
>JAQQZT010000012.1:26495740-26507611 GCA_030068275.1 Clarias platycephalus
CTGCTGTTTTGATGTGAACTGCCTCCTACCCTAGATATTTTGCTTGAGGATGCTCCAAAAGTTCTCAGTGGGGTTGACGTCAGGGGAGGATGGTGGCCACACCATGAGTTTCTCATCTTTAATGCCCATAGCAGCCAATGACACAGAGGTATTCTTTGCAGCATGAGACGGTGGATTGTCATGCATGAAGATGATTTTGCTACAGAAGGCATGGTTCTTCTTTTTGTACCATGGAAGAAAGTCAAAAACTCTACAGGTATATACTTTGCCGAGGTCATTTTCACACCTTCAGGGACCCTAAAGGGGCCAACCAGCTCTCTCCCCATGATTCCAGCATAAAACATGACTGTGCCACCTCCTTGTTGACGTCGCAGCCTTGTTGGGACATGGTGGTCATGCACCAACCATCCACCACTCCACCCATCTGGACCATCCAGGGTTGCATGACACTCATCAGTAAACAAGACTGACCTTTGTATCTATGTATGTCTGGGCCCACTGCAACCGTTTCTGCTTGTGAGCATTGGTTAGGGGTGGCCGAATAGTAGGTTTATGCACAACTGCAAGCCTCTGAAGGATCCTACACCTTGAGGTTCGCGGGACTCCAGAGGCACCAGCAGCTTCAAACACCTGTTTGCTGCTTTATAATGGCATTTTAGCAGCCGCTCTCTTAATCCGAAGAATTTGTCTGGCAGAAACCTTCCTCATTCTGCCTTTATCTGCACAAACCCCTCCGTGCTCTGAATCAGCAACAAATGTCTTCACAGTATGATGATCACGCTTAAGTTTTTGTGAAATATTTAATGTTTTCATACCTTGTCCAAGGTATTGCACAATTTGACGCTTTACAGCAGCAGAGAGATCTTTTTTCTTGCCCATATTGCTTGAAACCTGTGGCCTGCTTAATAATGTGCCACCAATGCTTTACTTGGGCTTATCTGCCAAAGTAATTATCACAGGTGTCTGAGATTCATTTTGGTGATCCAAAGAGCTCTGAGACACAATACCATCTATGAGTTTAATTTTAAAACCAAACATTTAATGTTTATGACACTTACATCCAATTTTCATAATAATTTGGAACGAGGTGTATATATACTGAATCTCAGGAGTTTGTAAATCATTAATAAATTATCAGTGTTAAGGGACATTTATCAACACAGACAAATTGTTTTCATGTACAGTGGAACCCTTGAATTACGATCATAATTATTTCCGGAAGTGGGCTCGTATTTCAAAACCCTCGTAAACCAAAGCGCAATTTCCCCATAAGTAATAATGGAAACTCAAATTATTCGTTCCACAGCACAAAAAAAATAAATACATAAAAATAATTAATACAAAATATAAAGTAAAAATAAAACAAATTAACCTGCACTTTACTTTAGTTAAATTAAATCCCGACAGATAAGTGTTTCCATTTATGCGCCCAGGCGCCTTGTGTGTGTGTTTGTGTATGTGTATGTGAAGCTAAAGTAAGAGGAGAGGAGGATTAGACCCTCCCCTCTACCTCTTCTCATCTTACACAGTAAATCTTCCTCCTCTCTTATTTGAGTTTTTCACACACACACACACACACACACACACACACACATTAACAGAAAGACTGTTACCTTGCACAGTTAATACCTACAGCACAATTACCTTGAAGATTAGCCATTACATAATAAGAGAAACAGATCCATCAATTCCTATTAAATCTCATTATTAAACAGTTGATACAGCATTACTGCCTTCATCTGACCTTAGTCCAATACAGTGAAAACCGTGATGCCGATTATAGACATCTTGGATGCGCATCAAATTAAAGTCAATCAAACTGACAAGATGGATGCCCAAAAATTTGCCCATAGATGCACACTCTGCCAAATACTGAAAATGTAATGCTGGCTGTGGTAATGTTGTTCCATCCCAAGCTCTATGTTTGTCTTGCATATCATATATTGTATCATCTCATACCCTCACTATACTGGTGTATTGTCTCATGAAAAGAAATTGTATGGCTGAACGCACTGAGGCTTAGTGAGATATGAGAAAGCCTCTCCCCATATTCAGGGTGAATCAGAAATGAAGGAATCCTGCTCTAGCTATTTTTTATTTATTTATTTATTTTTCATTTTGAACCCATACAAATAATCTTATATCAAAGGCCAGGTCTGCTGCTTCCATCTTGGCAACACATCTACCTTTTCACTGCCTCAAGTGAATCTGTATTTACTTTCTAATAATGGAGCTACTGTATATGATGTGCAATAAGGAGTCAGCAGTGGAGCACTTCCTAGCTTCCTAGCAGTGGTTCCTAGCTGAAAATGTTGACTAAAGGTCAAAGTCACCCTACTGTATATAAGCTACACTGTGCATGGCAAAAGCAGTTTATGCACTTTACCTGGCCTCCAATAAAGTCATTTTATTCAATTGCCTTCGGCTTTAATTACGGCACACAGTGTGGTGATACATTCAGGTAGTCAGCTGACATAATTTTATGCTGAGTCTAGACCTGACCAACTGAAGCAATCCCAGATTATAACACTGCCTTCAGAGGCTTGTACAGTGGGCACTATTCACGATGGGTGCATCGCTTCATGTGCTTCCCTTATTACCATGATGCACCCCACCCATCACTCTGGACCAGGGTCAATCTGAGCTCATCAGACCACTTGACCTTTTCCATTGCTTCAGTCCAATCTTTATGTTCCCTAGCAAAAACGAATCTTTTTTCTTTTGATTAGCCTCACAGGGCAACACAGCTATTTATTCCCAAACCTGTGAATTATCACCACATTGCCCTTGTTTCTACTATTAAATATAGATGTGACTTCTTGTGTCATTTTCTTCACAGATAGACGTAGGACAATAGTTTCATCCTTCTTTAAGGGCAACCTTTTTTTGCCAGGAAGTGGTAATTTGCTGCACAAGCATGTACAGTATATGTGTATGATAAATCTATTTCTGTGGGTTCTACATTTTAGCATATAATTTAACCTTTATTATACAGATGCTAAAATTGTGGCTCAGAGTCCGGCACGTGTACACATTATGGTACAAAAGTTTGTGGAAACCTGACCATCTCACCCGTGTGTTTTTGTTAAACATCCCATTCCAAATTGTATTCCCTCTTTGATATTATAATACCCTCCTCTGTTCTGTAAAGGCTTTTCAGTACTTCTTGTAGTGTGGGAATTTGTTCAGCTATTTAAGCTACAGTATATGTGCATTAGTGAGGTCAGACGTATCAGGGAACCTCTTCATTCCAAAGGTGTTCTGTTGGGTTGAGGTCAGAGCTCTGTGCACTGTAAAGTGTATATTGCAGGCAGCTAATTAGCAAAAACACTAACTCTGGAAATTTGTAAGATGAGTCACAGTTCCTTCCGGAGTGGTTGGAAGTCGATGGAATTTAATGCAGCCCCTTACGTAAATGTCCTTGTAGCAATGTTGATAGTATGCCAATCCAAGAGCACAGCAGACAAAGAGAATCCAATGCATATTATACATTATTTGCTTCCTATATTTGAGCTTTTGTCTTACAGTAATCAGTCGAAAATGTAAAACTTCTTCCAACAAATAACTTTTTAAAAAGGATTAATGTTGCAGATTGCCTGTTCCTGCTTTTCTGCTTAAAGATTTAATTTTAAATGTACTGCTTGGAGAGAAAGAGAGACAGAGAGAGCAACCAATATATGTGGCTCAGCTGTGCCATGTTTGTCATTAGCCCTTTAGATCATTCAGAAATACCTCCCATCCTGTATGGGGCCACGCTATTCGAGTTCTCCACCTGCTACATACCCTACCATTTGTTCATCTGATGCAGGCTATGCAGCCATCCAACTACTGTAAATAAGAATGCCACTTTATTGTTTAGGACTGTTGACCATCTTGCAGCATATGGTTCAACATTTCAAAGCTTTTCATAACAGTATGTTTACCAAAATCAACTCAAATTTGTATTTTAGCTTATTTACCTTGTTCTCTTGTGCATTCGTTATATTATCTTCATTAAGGGCTTTATCATGATCAGAGTCATGGTGGATGCCAACTCTGGCAGTAATACACCCTTAATAATCCCAACTGATCGTAGAGCACCACACATGCTCAATCACATCTAGGGGTGATTTAAAGTCACCAGTCCACCTATTGAGAATTTTAATAAGTGGGAAAAAAACCCTAGCACATGAAGAATTCTTGAAATCTCAGTTATCTGAGTTTATGATCGAATCAAAAATCCTGTATCTATGCAGCAACATTCCTACTTCTACATTATATGGCATTCCTGTCACCATTGAGCTCACAGGTACAAATATGTCTCCTTTTGTTTAGATGTTACAGTTACAGTTGTTTTAAGTTAGTTTTTATGAAAACATTTAAATATATTGCCAAAATATAACTCTGTTTGGTTTTTAACTTACATTAAATCGTTTTACTAACAATGTAAATGTGAAAAACATACTTTAAATACAAAGTGTTGCAGGAGGCTACAATGAAGTATTTATTGATAAAGACACCTAACTGATTATGTAACTAATTATGTGTGTATTGAACATAATATTTAAAATGTTTACATTTTGAAGGCATAACAATAAAAAGGTAAATCCTGATCTTTTTAGATAACAAAATTTATGTCACACAGATTCTGTGTTGTCCAGCAGATAAATAATATCCATGTGGCAAAATTACATTGCTCATGTAGAGAATAAAAAAAGAATAATAGAGAAAGAAATAGTGGGACTTGTGGAAGTCCAGTCATTGGAGCATCCCAGAGGGCAGATGCAATTTTCAGCTCTAGTGAGCCATCTCTAGGAACAGTTAAAGTCCAAAAGGCCATCAAACTGGCCTCTCAGCTCCAAGTCATCTATCCAGTCCTTCACCATCAACAGAGCTACAAAATTTGCACAAGAAATCAGAGAAACTTATTAACACTGACAAGGAGGAATAGAAATAAAGTACAAGGCTGAAACGTAACTATGAAACAAAAAATAAGGGTCATTTTTCTCCAGATGTTTATATTGAAGTATTTTGAGCTCGAATGTGAGCCCGAGGTGAGATCGTAAGAGTGAGAATGGCCTCTGTAACTAATGTTGTGTTATGCCTACTCTGCCTAGGGCTTGTGCAAACTGCTACCCACAATCACATACTGACACCAAACAGAGTGCACAGCTGGGTGCCTGCATGGTAAATCCATAAATGACGTCTGCTTGCGATATCATCGTGCGCCACACAAGCCTTCATGGGAGATAAAGAGAAAGAGAGGAATGCAGAATGTTATAGGAGTCAAACTGATTTACATGCTCCCGATTGGACCAAATTAGATCTCATCATATATAAGATCTTTATGTAATAGTGCACTCTTTCTTTGATCAGTTTACATCTATATATTAATCCTGCAATAATATAGCTCAGATCACTGCTCAGCTCAAAATAACACCACCATGGGAAACCTAGCGAAACCCCACATAGGATACAAGGAGAACATGTGAATTTTACATACAACCACACAGAACCACACTATCCTTAAAATTAACTTGTAAAATATTTCTTTTTTATATGACACTCAGTATTTCTTCTAGTTTGAAAACATGAGATGACATCTGCCAAATTGTGAATTGGTCCCACCTGTAATTCGCAGCTGCGACAGTCAGAATTAAATTCGTTTTAGTGGTCCCATTTCACAAATTAATTCAGCAGCCACAAGTCTCATTAAAACAGTTGTGACAACATTTATTTCTACCATTTTAAATATATATTGCAGAGGAATACCATGATAAGGAACACACTGGTAATTAAATGCACATCATTATACAAAATTCCCCTTTTAGGGGAAATGATTAATTAAGCAATAGCAGTTTATTAAAGTGTGTGTGGAATTTCCATGAAAACAGTATACTTCCCTGGTTAACAAACAATACTGCAAGGATTAAATAAGAAGAATTGAATATGTATTCAATAATCCTCCAGTTGCTAACTAGCTATTAACTAAGCAGTATTAACTATAGTTCACGAACGCCCCGGAGTACGACCAAATCGGTTTACGACCCAAAAATTATTTTAAAATTGTCTCTGATCACTAACACCTCCTCGAAACAGAAACCCAGAAACCTCCATCCCAAGCTGGCGCTATCAGCTGATTAAAGGCATGAGTGCATCGCCCAGCATCGGCATTGATTAGTCCGCAGTCGCGGATCGCGCACATGATAAAATATTTTTGTATTTCAAGCACAGAAAAAACGAATGTCTCTGGATTTTTAGATTTGTAGTGAAATCGGCTGCCACGTACGAACCAGAGGACAAGAAACAAAAAAGAGAGAAAACTCCTGAAGGAGAATTGCCCAGTGTTATTATGGAGCACTGGAAGTGAACACTAACCTCCTCCCCGCCCATCTTCCTTTCTTCCATTTAGTCTAAAAAGCGGTGCGTTAACAGTACATGTAGAAATTAAGTGTTCCGCTCTCTCCTGTACAGTTTATATTTATATTTAATGCTGTATTATTTTTGTATAATTAAGGCTTTTTCATACATTTTTTTTATATTTTGTGATATAAACAAAATACATCAAATTTAAATATAGTTCATAGTGACAGAGAACGGATTAATTCTATGAACATGAATTCCCATGAAAAAACTGAATCGCATTACAACCAGAACTTGGAAATTAAGTTTGTACTGTACTGTACTGGATATTACATTATCCTTGCAGAAGTACTACTGTAGCTTTACAACTAACCAGTGGTTCTTTACTAGGGTGCACCGATTTAACATCAGTACATGAGTATCGCTGATATTCACCTTGTTAACTGTCATCAATTTATCAGCAAGTAAGTTTCTGTTGCATTGCATCAATTTTGCACTGGCTATATTGCGTTTAGTAGCTTGACTGAGACAACAGTAGCATACCTAGCTGCAGGTTTGGCAAAGACCAATAGCTGGCACTATTATACCACCTACTGTAAAACAGCTCTCTTTGCCATGACATTCTAACAGGGCATGCTGTAGTGAGTGAGGAAGAGCCAGGAACCTCTGTCTGTATAGGGATTTTGACCATGTACCTTTTTTCCTGACAAAATAAAACCACCCAAGTCCAGTATCCATGACACTACCTTCACTATGTCATCCATGACTAGAATACAGAATACAACAATCTTTCCCTAAACCATCTGTTACTGAGGAGGTTACAACTCCGCTGTACACACATTTGATGTTTAACATAAAAAAGAGGTTAATCTTGTGGCATTGTATGGCATTATTGTATAGTCACTACTAAGCTTTTAATTGTTGCAATATTGTATGATAACTGTAACCAAACAAACAAAAATTATATTGGTCACTGACAAAAACTTAATTTTAAACATTAGTATCATTATCAGCCTATAATTTCACAATCAGTGCATCCTTATTAATTACTAATCACATAATTAAAAATGAGTTTATCATAAGTTTATTGTCAATGCAATGGAACAGTACCTTGGCATACAAATTTAATTAATTCTGGAAGTGAGTCCTAAAGTCGAAAATTCATGTTGTGAAACACATTTTCCCATAGGAAATAATGAAAATGCAGTTCCATTCAAGCCACCCAAAATAGTATTAATATTTCCAATTTCCAATACTATAATAATATTTTTTTATCTAAAAACAATTCAAGCATTTAGAAAAGACACGTAAATGAGATAAAATATGAAATAAATAGACATTAAACCTCACTTAACCTGCTTTAAAAACTAAACTGAAAGTGGCTCCCCTTTCTTCTTGCTACCGTCCTTGCTAACTTTCTTGGGACCCATAGTGCTATGTCTTTACTACTGACATATTATATTGGCAAAAAAAAAAATGATGTCAACTCACTTTGCTTGGCTTTCCACTCACGTAAACAAGTTTTGAACGCAACTCAGTCAGCATCCGGTTCCACGCGGTTCGTTCACTCGTAGGTTGCAAATGTTTTGTATGCTTTCTTAAGGGAAAGTTTCTGAGGTGGTGTGTTCGTATTCCGAGGTAGTACCGCTGTAGAAACAAACGTTGTTGTGCCGCTTCTATTGACTCAGCAAAGAAACAGAAGATAATCAACAATAATCTACTACAGTACAGTACAGGCTTTAACCCAGTAAAAGATATTCTTCATTCGCTTAATTTTAAAAAAATGTATTACATATAATATTACTTTATATTAATAATTATTTTTTTGTTTTATGTTTTTCTGCTAAATAAATGGTGAATAATCCTAATTTTGAAAAGTCCTCAACAAGACCGAGTTTACAACCGAAACAGTAAACACTATGTAGCACTGTCCTCCCTCGACGCCTCCCAGGTTGCCTTTAAACAAGGTCAGTTGACCCCGCTGTGTCAGGGATTCTCCTCGCGATTTGGAGGTCTCGCGAGAATATACTGCTGAACCAAAACACCATGTCAGTGTGTTTTTTATGCTTTACATTGTATATTGGTGTCAAAGGTGTGTAGGACTCACTTTGTCTGACTTACACATGAATCCGACTTACAAACATGCTCCCGGGACAGAACTCATTCATAAGTCAGGGACTTACTTACAGTATTTTGAATGAATCTTGATCTGCCAATTCTATTCCACTCTTTCTTACTCTCTTGAATATGTTTTTTTTGGATTTGTGCTTTGGGTTGTTATTATGCTGGAAGGTGACATTTTTCTGTCTAACAGAGGCCTGTGGGTTTTGTGTCAAACTAGAGCTATCCAATAATAAATCTTGTCCACAGCACCAGTCTCATGTTGCAGCCACCAACCATACTTTATTGTCGATTTGGTGTTCTTCGGTGATATTGCACTGAAAGGTTATAAAGTTTTTATAAATTGCACTGAAAGGTTATAATGTTTTTATAAATTGCACTGAAAGGTTATAATGTTTTTAATTATTCCTAAAGTGTTGTGCATATGCCCCTTGGTTACGGTGCTTGGTGGGTTGTGTTTTGTTTTTATCTTGTCTTATCTTGTCTTGTCACTGGGAAAATACATGAGATTGTTATGCAGGAAGTGGCCGGTACTTGGCAGATATTTGTGCTCCTCCTTTAACGTTGCTGAAGGTCTCTTGGCAACCTCCCTAATAAGTATTCTTCTTGTAATTATGTCAATTTGGTATGGATATTTTGTTCTTGGTAATGTTACTGAAGCAGCCCATTTTCTCCACTTGTTGATGATGGCCTTCAGTGTTTTCCTGGAACTTTCAAGGTACAGTTCTTTTGTTCTCTTGTCCTGATCAATACATTTTAACAATACTTTGTAAGCTCTGTGATCACCATGGTTTCAGAAGTCAGATAAAATCAAGAAGATGGCAAAGAAATCGGAAAGAACCCGCTGTTTTTAATTCTGGACAAAGTAATGTCCCCCATTATAAATGTGTAGTTTCAACAACAGTGTGTTAGACTTTATATTCACTGTAACCATGGAATTACGGAGGCTTGTATGCCAATGGCTCATAACGTTTACATGTTTAAAAACCTTTTTCCTTTAAATGAATTATGTAGAAGTTCTCTGAATTACAATAACACAGTTTTCATTTATAGTCATTTATTAAAGTTTGTAATAATCTTTGTAAGTTTGTAATAAATCTTATACAGTTTTCAGCAAAGCAACAGAAATAATTGTTTTAGATTTGTTTATATGCAAAACAGCCATCAGCCAACATTTAGACATATTCTATCTTAATAAGTACATGGTGGTATAGTGGTTAGCAGTGTGGCCTCACTTCTCCCCATGCTCGTTGGGTTTTCTTTGGGTACTCCGGTATTCCCACAGTTCCCCAAATTGAGCGTAGTATGTGTGTGCGTTGCAATGGATTGGCTCCCCGTCCAGTGTGTACCTCGCCTTGTGCTCAAAGTCGTGTGGGATACTGTTACAAACCCCCAGCGACCCTGTACAGTATAAGCGTGATACCGTAGAAGATAAATACATGAATTAGTACCGGTAATCCTAGAAGGTTATAACCATACACATACAAAATAAATCTACCTTATTTTAATGTGTTGTTCGACATATTGTAATCATTTTAGAACTAGAGTTCGAAACAGAGCTAGTTAAAAAAGATTCCATTTGTGCGTGCGTGAAAGGCACTTGGCACATTCAGGCACTTGGACTATTGCTAAGGCACTTATTAGCTTATTATATGGATGTTAAGGCTTCCACTGAAATGAGCTATGGGAACACAGCTCCATGTCCTGCTGTTACAATAGCACTAAATAACTCTTACTGCCCCTGAGAGAATCCTACATGCTGGCATGATGAGAGGACAAGGAAGGAACAAGTGATAAAAGAGAAATTGCAATGTAATGTGCGCAGAAGTGTGTTAGTATACAAAGGCTAGGTTTACTGTGTGTGCATGCCTAGTGTACATTACATGTATTTAAATTTGTTTAGTTCTTATTCAAACCTTACTGCAGGCACAGATGTAATTGAGCAAGTTCCTCCCTTCTTACTGCCTGCCTAAAGTCAGAATTATTGTGCTATTATTCTTTTTAAAGCATAAATTGCTGGAGCTTTGTGTGTTTTGTACAACTGCATATTCAATGTTGTGATTAGGAATTTCTCGCACTGGATAAGAGTGAATTGTCTACAGCTATTTAGAGTATAAAAAGGGGTTGCAGAAAAGAATTTTTGAGAAATTGAGAGTGGGTACTGTACTGTAGTACTGTACCATGATTGTTGCAAAGATAGCTCCTCAGGCCAATTCTTCTTCCACATCATAATTATACCTGCCTTCTCTGTCTGATTCTGATTTACTGTATCCAGTAAAAAAAATAATAAAAAAAAGTGTTCAAACACTTTTTCTGAATCTGACACTCAATAGCACAACACACTATTTTAGAACACAAATTCTGGCATGTTCTTATAAATTACTATAGAGGTTTATCATGTTTCCGCACCCAAGATGCATGGCCAAAATCAGTGACGTGTCTCATTCAGGGGACTATACACGCTTCTTGGCAGTCTATACAAACCCAGACAGTACATCAGATAACTGCAGTTAATGATTTCACACAAATATATCTGTCTTCCTAATGTTTCTGTGATTATACAGTATAGTCTCAGATGCAGTAGAAGAGTAAACTATGGTAAAAGTGTAAGGGTACTTCTTTTGAAATACAGTACATCATGTATGTATATTTTACTCAGGAGTTACTTTGAATAATTATTAAAAGTATATAAGTTGCTTCTTGCTTTCCATGTTTACTACGTTTACCCTTTGAGGTAAGAAGTACATACTGCAAAAACAAAAAAATACAGATTTGTAAAACTACATAAAACACCCACACACAGTTGATCCACTACAGTATATAGTACTTTAGATGATTGTGATTATTCAATGTCTTATTATCTCAAAAATCCTTAAATGGATGTTTATGAGCTGTACCATGTGCTAGTATGCTTGAGGAACGTTTTTAATCAAAATAATCAACCCAATGGGCCATACTGTAAATATTTTGTTTATTTTGTTACAAATCAAAAATACAAATTAAAAAACACCTTTGCACAATATAAGATTTTGTTCAGCTGCCTTTAGCATTAATTACAGTAAGCAATGTTGTGGCCTGTTCATGTGTTAAAATATTTCCACATTCTCCCGTTGCCCCTGGTCATTCATTATATTCATGTAGTCAACTAATTTCATTTTATTGCCACACGACATTGCCTAGACCTGACCAACTGATGCAACCCCAGATCATAACACTGCCTCCAGAGGTTTATACAGTGGGCGTTATGTATGATGGTATGATTCCCTGACACCAGTGTTTGGGGACGTTACTTTTTAAAGTAGCTAATTACATTACAAAATTACTGTCATTAAAAAAAGTAATCAGTTACATTACAGCGTTACTTTCTGATAAAAGTAACTAGTTCGAGTACTTTTCCATTGCAGAAAA
>JAQQZT010000012.1:26541059-26552331 GCA_030068275.1 Clarias platycephalus
ATTATTGGAAAATATACTTTAAGTGAAAGGTTGGTCTAATTTCCAAAGTATACTTATTTAAACTTGTTTTCCAATGTATTTTTGGTATACTTTTTAAAAATATGCTCGAAATAATCATTGTACAAATGTACAGAAAGTATACATTAGAATAAAATTTTTAATATACGGTAGTCTCAGTATATTATCAGTTACATTTAAATGTACTTATTTATATGTACTTATACTTAGTGCACTACTCTCTCGTGCGTACGCGCTTTTAGACTCGTTTTTGCACGCTGACTCTCTCCCACGAGCGATCTCAAACTCGTTTTTGCGCGCTTAAAATCACTTTTGCGCGTTCAAGATCATTTATGTTTGCACTCTCTCACTCTTCTGCGTGCTCACTGTCATAAAGCGACACTTGCACAAACTGCAGCAGCGTTAGAACTCCAGCCAACCAGAGACTAGAATCGGCGCCACACCAGTCAATCAGAGACTGGAGGCGGGCAGATTCGGAATGTCTGTTTCCTGATTGGCTGCCCAGTCCTCCCCTTCTAGTTTGAATTAACGGCTGAAGCTGCATCATCGCGTGCGTTAGTTTGTATCGTTATTATTTTATTTTCATCGGCATAAGGTAAATTGTATGGTTTTTGTTAGGTAATTTGTAATTATGTACATACTTTAATCTATAGAATGTATTGTCTAATGTGTTGTTGCTAAATCTTATGTACTTTGCCTGTGGTATAATTCTAGCTCCACAAGCAAAGTACTCTCTGCCTCTTTTCAGTCTCTGTGTAACAGCTAGAATCAACACAACAGGTTTAAATTAATACTGTACCTGTATATTCTAATACTAATGTCTGTCTGTGTTCAGACAACACAGACATTTTATATTTTAGTTTGTGTGTTTGTGAACACGTTTTGTTGAACACTATAAACTATAGTAGTGCTTTTTTTCTAACCTTAAAATCTGTTGAACTCATGAATAAAATCTGCCTCATAATTACTGATGTAATGCTTTTCAAAAACGTGTTATAGTGTAGAAAATGCATTTAGCATTTGTAAATTATCCTAAACACCTTTAGTGTACTGGTAATACATTTGCAATACTGTAGTATAGAAGGTTGTATGTACAGTATGATACAATAAAGTATATTTGTATTAATTCAAATTCAAATTTCATTTGTCACATACACAGTCATACACAGCACGATATGCAGTGAAATGCTTATTAACCTCACAGTGTACTTTTTTAGTATTTGTAATTGACCAGAAGTATAACAGCACACTACTGCTGCAACAGGAATACAGTATACGCATAGTATATTAATCATGTATTTGTAACACAGTAAAAATAACTGTAATGTACTTATAATACATTAAATATATACTTAAATTGTATTAATTACTGTCAGGTATGTACTGTACGTTAGTACACACACAGTCATATACTTTAAGTGTACTAAGTACACTTAAAGTTGTTCCACTTTAGCACACAAAAGTATACTTAATACACTTAAAATTGTGCTTTTGTACTTTTAATTACAACTTAAATACACTTAGTACAAAATCAGTTGTTCCAAAATAGCAAAGTATACTAATCATTAGTCTGCTGCAAGCATACTTAAATATGCTTGGATTTAATATACTTAGCATACTTTTTTTTTCACTTGGGTAGCCTTAAACGTGATCAGGCAGTAAAAACTATTCAAGTTTATTCAATTCTGGTTTTATTTGTATACCACTTTTAACAAAGCAGGTTTACAGAAATTTAAAAATGTGGATACATTTAAAATGTAAAAGTGAATAGATTTATAGCGTTTGTCAGTTTTCTTTACTGAGCAAGTCAAAGGCAACAGTGGCAAAGAAAACTTCCTGTGATGATAGGGAAAAACTTTAAGAGGAACCAGACTTGGATTGATTTGCAGTAGCCACCAGAATAAAAAATAATAATTATCTTTTGTTGTTATTACATACAAATGCAGTATTTTCACATTACATGGACTTTGAGTTTGTCTGTGGTTTTAAAAGTTAACCCCTGAAAAGCTCCTCGCTTTTTATTTGCAAGGCTAGAAGTATTTAGCATATCTGAGGAGCCTGTCCTTGGAGAGCACTGAGCTTTGAATAGTTAAGAAGGCTTTTAATCCTGGAGCAAAAAAAAAAAAAAAAAGCACAGGGGTTGGCTTAAAATGAATTACTGGCATGTAGTAAAAGGTCTTATTCATGACAACATTACCTCAGAGGCCAGAAATTCTCAACAGCTACTATAGCTCTTCTTGCTTAAACTTCACTTCTCTTACCATGTCACCTATACACTGCCCAAAGGCTCATCTCTCTCTCACTCTCTCGCTCTATCTATCTATCTATCTATCTATCTATCTATCTATCTATCTATCTATCTATCTATCTATCTATCTATGTCTCTGCTGTGTTTATATGTCTGTGTGCATGGTAGAACAATTTTTCAGTCCCTTTCTCTTACAACTTTAGTTACTTGCAATTAATTTCTATGTACAACTTGGCAGAAAAATTGGCCATAAAAATGTATGATTGTGTTTTCATCTTTTCAATCATATACAACTAAATCAATGCAAACACGGGTACCTCATTGCATACATGACTACATGACTGTATCCCCAAAGCATGCAACATCTATGTTTCGAATTACAGGGAGCTGAGGGAAGCTTGGCTCCACTGAAAAGTACATCAGCTCCCCTGAAAGCTTTTAGGGCTTTTTTAATGCATATTAATTGCCAGCAGTAGTAATTGAAGAATGTTTTTCAGCCGTTATTGACCACGCTGAAGCACACTTACTGTATATGTATGACGTGTGGTGAAAGATTTATTAGTGGCAGATTTAATTATCGGTGACATGGACATGACAGTCAGACACTGCACAAGACAAAATAAATAAATATCCAGAATGATAATAACCTTCACACAATTGGTTTTCCATAGCTCTTTTGCATGTTACATTTTTAAGTCACCATGAGAGTTAATCACCCTTGTTGGCATCATGATTCTCGTTTGTGAGTGAGACTGAGACAATTTAGAAAAAAAGAAATGGAGAAATAGGTATGCAGTTATTTAATAAAAAGACAAGCATGACACTTATGTTTGCTAGGGCATACTGGGCTGTAAAGGAGTTTACTCAGGATGCCATACACACTAGTCCTGTGACTTGCATGTGACTTGGGAAATCATGGTGCACACAGGAAAATAGGGTGCCCCCAAAAGCCATTGTATAATTTGAACCCTGTGTGCATCTAGGCAACCATGTACCCTCTTGAATTTGCATACTACTCCAACAGGTACAGATGATGTCAGCGCACACTACTCAAACCCAGTTAGAGAAAAACAACACCTTCAGTATGTAAAAATCCTGTTCATTGGGTACAACTTGCTATTAACAGCAATGTTACAGCCAAATTTCACAAAGTTTAAATAACCAGGGCTTAACTGCACTATGTAACTGGACTTCATGATGGGCAGATCACAAATTAATCGTTATCTTGACCTACTCCACATTGATTCTCAGCACAAATGCCTCCCAGCAATGTGTACTCAGCTGCCTCCTGTAATCCCTGTTCATGCATGACTTCATTACCAAATACAGTTCCAATAGCATTTTAAACTTTGCTGATCATGATTATCATGATGAACCAGCCTACAAAGAGATCAGCAGTTAGTCAGTAAAGTGTCATGGCAACAACCTCATTTGAAACATCTGCAAAATTAAGGAAATTATAGTGGACTATTTAAAGTGTACATAAAAACCAAACCTCTTATGATTGTCCTGAGGTGGAAGCCAGATTAGGTCATACAGTATGTGATGTGAACCTTGAGGCATGTGAAATTTCTGACAGTATCTCCACTGATGTGTACTGGATGTTTGCACAAAGTCCATCTTTTTTTTAAGTTTTGTTTGGACTGAACACCAACATCATCACTAACTTCACAACTATCCCTGCTGCTGTACCATAGAAAGCATCCTGACTGGGTGCATCACTGTATGGAAGTTGCTCTGTGCACAATTGCAAAGCTCTTCAGAGAGTGGTGAGAACATCACAACAGGCTCCCAAGCATACAGGATGTGCACTCAACATGGTGCTTGGGGAAAGCTTCCAAAATGACTGCACACTTAAGTCGCCCAGCACACAGCAGACAGTCTATTCTCTACAGATCTGGCAAGCACATTTAAAGCATCCAAGATGGACAAGAACAATTTTAACTGCAGAATATAGGCCAGTTTATCAACAACGAGTAACTTTACATACTGTATAATATCATACTTGCCACTTGGTCACTTTACTTCAGACATTTTATATATGATACACTTTATATATGTATACACTTTAACATTTTGACACTTTACCCATGGTTAATTTACACTTGGAAAATTTACACCTAGACTCTAGACAACCAAATTTTGTCTTCTGCTCTGCAACGTCTGTACTGTATATTCTGTACATTTCTGTGTTTTTCCACTACATGCCTTTTATATTGTAATTAGTTTATTGTATTCTAAAAATAGAGTAAAAATAGGAGAAGGGTTGGGGGCTGGGCTTCTGAAATCAAATATAAATAGCATACAGTATAGGCTTGTTTGAGCTCTCAGTGTCTTACATTGTGTATTCACAAAATAACAGAGGCCAACCAGGTCAATCACTTTCAATGTGCCCCCTCACCACATTCTCCTTTCCCCTGGGCAGGCACACATGCATGCACACACGTTAACACGCGCGCGCGCACACACACACACACCTTACCCTGACCAGGCTTACTTATCAATGATGAGTGAAAGAACGAATGAATAAGACGAAGCTGATTGCTCACCGATATAATTAATACAGTTTAGTTTAGATAATGAAACACTGAATTTACCCATAAAAGCAAGAAATACAATGGAGATGTGATCCAAGCCTAAAGCAGGGGTGCTCCATGAACATGGAGTGTATTATGACTGATTATATTATTTTACAGGATAGACGAATATTTGTCCATAACAAATGATTTCTTTAGACAGCAATACTGTCAGTACGGCTAAATCCTACAATATTGTTAGGAGTATTATAATTGTACGCAGTATTATTATTTTACAACTACAATTTGTTTTAGTGTGCACAGGGTGTCTGTATGTCCAGGAATCTTGACATTTTAATTATTAGCCAAAAAAAAAAAAAAACAGCCCAGAACTAATCCATTGTTCTAAATGCGGAAATGTGTGGGAAGGTGTAAATTATGTTACTAGTGACATATAAGAAGTGTAATTGTTTTCCTCCGCACACCTGCTCCAGTCTTCTTTCTATAAATGTCCTATTTCAATGTGCAGCAGAAATGTATGATTTAGTGCAGTTCATTAATTTATGTAAGTTAATTAAGAATGGTAAATTTGTGCTGTTTGGCCATTTAGCCAAAATGGTTCATCCCTAATATACAGAGTAAACTTATGGTAAATATATATATAGCACTTGTCTAATGTTAGATAAGTCAAATTCACAAAGTCTATTTCAAATTAATAATTAAAAAATATTCTCCATTCATCATGACAGAGAGCGAATGGGATAATGAGATGGGGGAGAAGGTGGGGCTTCCAAGTCTCTTAATAATTGTTATCTAAAAACTCCAGCACAGCTGCAGTTGTTTCATCTCTCATGTTTTCCCTTATTATTATAGCTGAATTGATGAAGGATGAGGATGAAAGTTTCAAATAATTTTTGGAAACAACAGCCATCATGTTCTCTGATTCAAAGATGAAAAGAACCATCCAAGCTGTTATCAGTGTCAGGTCCAAAAGCCAGCATCAGTCATGGTATGGGGTTGTGCCAGTGTCTGTGGCATGGGTAACTTGCATATCTGTGGGGGCAGGATTAATGCGAGAAAAAAAAAAAAAATTGGAGCAACATATGCTGCCATCCAAACATCATCTTTTTCACAGACATGCCTATATTTTCTAGTAGAACAATGCCAAACTGCATTCTGCTCAGATTACACATGCATTGTAGCTAACACAGAGTACGGAGGCTAGACTGACCTATCTGCTCCAACTGAGAATGTGTGGTGCATTGTGAAGGGAAAAAATATGGCAACGAAGACCCCATAAAATTGCGCAGCTGAAGACCTGCATAATCGGAAAACTGGTGTGTTCGTTGCCCAAATGCTAAAAATGGTTATTAACAAAAATGGTGAACAGTAAACTGTTCAGTCAACTCTCCCAACTTTTGGAAGGATGTTATCATATTTTAAATGAGTGCATATTTTTAACAAACAATTAAATTCACATTATAAATCATAAAATTTTTACTGTTTTTACAGATGACTCTTTTTATTACCAATTTCCATACAGTCCCAACATTTTTAGAATTGCTTTATGCTCTAAATTCACTACCCTGTCAAAAGTAACTAAGTAAAGTGTGGAATTGTTTCGGATTTTCAACCCCAGATTTCATTTACAACTGTCATGTTTATTCTAAGGTTTAGCATTTTATAAATTGAATGTGTTGTTGGTGATTGTCCTATATAAGAATGAATAAAGAGAATAGAATTGCTTTATGTGTGACAATTTGAGACAATACTCATTAATGTACAATAAATAATAACCAATGCAACCATTTCACTCAGTCCCAGGCCAGTTTTTGCCTTTTTTAATTTCACTAACTGTTACTTCTTAGTATTTTTGTTATTAATATCAGTCAGACAGTTTTCCACTTGTGGAAAAGGGATATGTACTGTATTAAATGCGGACAAGTCCCTGGAAATCATTGCACAGCTGGACTGAACAATCGAGCTTGGACACTACAACCATCGGGCTGGATAAGGGGAGGGTTGACTTCTCTGTGATGACATTGTGAAGCATTTTGGGCACCTTTTCTTTGATGGCATGATGGCAGGCTTCCAGGGCTCCACAGAGGCATTAACAAACAACCTGGTTCAGTGGAGAACACATTGTGATATTTGTGAATGAGCTTGCTTTACGTCTTGGTGCTGAGCCTTGGTGCTCCCCTGCTGGACCAGCTTCCATCCTTTTGGGCCTGGAGAAACAGTAGCCAGGGCTGAGAGGGCAGGCAGCACTTCAATCCACTTTTTAAGAGGTCTAACATTATATTACTCAGTGCTTTTTTTTCTAACTTGTTACAGCCAGTAGTTTACTGGCCCCACTTGTTTTGTGACTATGTAGGGGCCCTGCCAATGAGCTAGGAGTTTACAGTTGGCACTGGAAAGAAGCAGCAACATGCAGTCACCTAGTTGGAACTCGCATGGACCACAGAGAGTACATAATGGCCTGCATGTCTTTGACATACTGATGGGAGAGAGCTGACCTTCCCGAGCCCCACTCACAACGTTGTACAGTCATTTGGATCACCTTCTCAGTAGTAGTTCAAATGGGGCTTTGACAGCGGGCTTGCAGTCAGTATATCACATGAAGCCATAACTTTTCACCCAAAACAAACGGCGGGGAGCACAGCATGTTTTCAGCACCCTTGACAATGTCACTACAGGGGTGGGGTGCTGAGATTCACCAAGGCTGGAAGCATATGATCTGCTACCCGACCGTGGTCATCCACTTACTATAAATGGCTTGCATTTGCTTCAGACAGTGACTAGGATGTTTAAGGCAATTGACTCATCCTGATATCCTGTCCTTACAGATTTGGAAACACTTGATATCCCTCTCCTCGACCCCCACACAGATGGCTAGTGACTCCTGTCTAAGCTTACTCCCCAAAAGCAGAGAAGAGATGAACGGATGGTCAAAGTGGGAGTGGAGTGTGATTCTTATCCCCTTTCTGCTGATGAGGCCAAAGTCTATGACCGGCTGAAGGTGGTTATGCTGGCCTGCTGCGGTCTCTCCAGCGTACAGGTTTCCTTCAAGTTCCAATACTGGGGGTACGATCCACAAACCCCTCCTTACACCCAGCTTAACCTAATGAAGATCGCCACCCAAGATCGGTCGTTCATTACTTTAGGACATGACTGAGGAATTGGAATACACCCTCACCACACTGTACCTGGATACTGAAAAAAAAATTACCCCATACTATCTACCACCTCATCACCGCAAAGCTCTCCCCGCTCTATGCCACTCCGATCTGCCCCAGGATGAGCCTACAGCACCAAACATGAACTAACTAAAAATTGGCATCCTCCTGAGAGCTCTCTGTGCTGACAGCCACACCACCATAAACAGCATCCTGGCTCCCATGCACTGGGTCAGAGTTGGCGGAGCTCCACTGCCAGCGCTCATAGACAAGGGAAGTGCAGTAATGCTATCTCATCCATCAGGCGTCCTGTATTCACAGTGATCAGAAGGAAGTTCCAGCAGTCCATTTCACCATCAAGGATTGCCGGGGAAAATATGCCATGAAAGCATGCGTCATGCCATACATACCTGTGCCTCTCCTCCTAGGTAGAGTGGTGGAAAAAAGAGGAAAAAGAAGGCACCATGGTGAATAATGGTGTAATTTTGGTTTATACCAGTTTTGTTCCCAGTTTTGTCCTTCTTCATTAACCACACACTTTTGCCTAGGTGTTTGGTTGAAGCACAGAGGATGGTGCCCTGACATATGGATCTGCGACATCTACAACAGCTTCCACACATCTTTCATTAGTTGGGACATGAAAGGAGTATCTCAGTCGATATTCAGCTGCTTAGGCAGGCCAACCTGACTAAAGAGGAGAACCACTCATGGGTGATATTCTTCAAGATGGCCATCCTCAAAGGAACTGCTTCAGGGTATCAGATGGCATACTGTAGTCTCACAGGACCAAGATGTACTCAGGTGTATTCCTTGTGCAAATTTAGGAAGCAGGCTGACGCGATCCATCCCAATTCATTAAAATGGCATGCCGATAATGGGAAGTGATGATGAGGGGGCCATCAATTCCGTAGTGCTGTCTTCAGGCACTCGGGGCATATCTGGCAGAAATGTTATACATCAGCCTCCATGGCAGTCCAACATGTGCTACACTATATTGCCAAAAGTACTCACTTGCCTGCCTTCTATGAACTTGAGTAACATCCAATTTTTAATCCGTAGGGTTTAATATGATGTGACCCTTTGCAGCTGTTAAAGCTTTAACACTTCTTTGAAGGCTTTCCACAAGATTTAGGAATGTGTTTATGGGAATTTTGGACCATTTTTTTTCAGAAGCGCATTTTAAAAGTCAGACACTGATGGATGAGAAAAAATACACTGTAGGTGTTCTATCCAATTGAGGTCTGTGCACTGGTGAGCAGTCATCCCCATCCCCAAACTGTTACCAAAAATTGGAAGCATGGAATTGGTATGCTGAAGCATTAAGCATTAGGACTGTGCATGGTGTGGAAGAACTTGACTGGCCTGCACAGAGTCCCAACCT
The DNA here is from genome assembly GCA_030068275.1 of Clarias platycephalus. Taxonomy (NCBI): domain Eukaryota; kingdom Metazoa; phylum Chordata; class Actinopteri; order Siluriformes; family Clariidae; genus Clarias; species Clarias platycephalus. The sequence continues at coordinate 26,550,399 of JAQQZT010000012.1, forward strand.
CAACCTGATAGAACACCTTTGGGATGAATTAGAATGGAGATTGTGAGTCAGGATGGTCTTCTTGTCCAGCATCCGTGTCTGACCTCACAAATGCGCTTTGTAGAATGATTTAGTTATGATGAGAGAGATGAGTGTGGTGACAGGGGACGGTTCCACTTTACCATGAAGACGGTCCTAGCCTTGACTGATACAGTTCTCTGAGGACTTATGACTGCAATCACTCAATAGTTCAGGACTAGAATTTCCTACAGTCTACCTGAGCCTCCAACAGAGAACTGGACTCCATATAAACTTTAAGACATCATCTGCTATACTGAACTTCCAGCTGCCAAACACACCGTATGACCGCAACACAATTCCTGCTATCCATTATCACCCAAATGAGGATGGGTTCCCTGTTGAGTCTGGTTCATCTCAAGGTTTCTTCATATTGTCATCTCAGGTAGTTTTTCTTTGCCACAGTCGTCCTCGGGTTGCTCATCAGGCACAATCTAATTTATTTTGATTCATACACATTTTTCACATTTGATGAACATTTCCATATTTTTTTTTATTCTGTAAAGCTGCTTTGTTAAAAGTGCTATAAATTTTTTTTATTTAATTGGTCTTCTCTTTCTACCTCTAAGACCAAAAGCTACTGACATTTATGATGAGGGTCAGTAGAGACACACTGGCAAACCTAAAGTTGCCAAAGTTTAATCAGTTCCTGTGTAGCAGTCTGCAGGCCTCTGAGGAGCTGTTGCAGAGCGACCTCCTAAATTCTCCCACACCACACCACTTCTATGCTTCCTACCCTGGTTCCTCTTCTGTTTCTAAGGTATTTGGATTACCCCCACAGCCCCTCATACCCACCCACCCCGCAATAAAAATCCTAGTTAGTAACCTAGTAACCCAGTGTAATGGCATATCTACAGTAATGATATAAACTATTTGCCAAATCCCTAAACACAAATGTAAATGGTAGAGGTACTGCTCCTGGGTAGGCCCCTGGCCTAAGTCTTATATAGCTAATGGTATGGCAAGCACATAAGTTTCTGAGGAAAAGTGCTGTTCTATTTAAATAGGAAAGTCAAAAAGGGCAGGGGAGAACATCAAGTACACTGCTCCATCAATTGACGCTCTTTATAGGTGCATGGTGTCAGTGAAGGGCAAGTTATTAGAGATTGCCAGTCATGCCAAGTTGCGCACATGGGCTCCATGGACTACAACTCTCCAGCATCACAGATTCTCACACATTCATGTTCACCAGACTCAAAAAAAATCCACACATCATTCATTCAATGAGCTTTAGCTTAGATTACAGACCACAATTTGGTGGCCAGTTCATGTGTCAAAATGATTACCCATGCTGCCTGAACCACTCCTTTCACAATTTGAATCCTGGAAAATGGCTCTGCCGTGAAGGAATAAAAACTCCATAGATGTGATAATCTGGTTATTCATTACATCTATTTTATTATATATATCCCAAATTATAACCTTGCCCCCATATGCTAGTACAATGGCAAATATGCTGGTGGAACATTTATGTGCTTCCCTTCTTACCCTGATCCACCCTCACTCTGGAGTACCACCAATCTGAATTCATCAGACCACATGTACTTTTGGCACATTTTCAAAGTTACATGTTTATGCCTAGCAAATTGAAGCCTTTTTTCTGATCATCCTCACTAACAAGTATTTTTATTCTGTCCACCCAGCTATTTAGACCTAATTCTGTGAATTCTCCTCACGTTACAGGCTTATGGAAATACTATTACTTTCACTATTAAAATATTTTTTATCATACAACTTCACCAAGTGTTTAAGTTATTTCAATTCATGATTTTTTTCCAACTACATTTCCTAACCCTAACCCATACAGCAAAAGAATGGTTCAGGGTTCTATTTTAAACTGTATGGAAATGGTGGTATATGGCAGAAAGAACTAGAT
>JAQQZT010000012.1:26598013-26609053 GCA_030068275.1 Clarias platycephalus
TTGAATGCTGAGCTGAAATCTATGTACAGCATTCGAACGTATGTGTCCTTCTTGTCCAAGTGTGTGAGGGCAAGATGAAGTGTAGTGGAGATGGCATAGGTTTATGGTACTGGATAGAGACAGAATATAAAGCAAAAATCCAAAAAAAAAGCATACGATACAAATGTTATAAATCGATTTGCATTTCAGTGAGGGAAATAAGTATTTGATTCCCTACCAACCAACAATAATTCTGGCTCCCACATACTGGTTATGTGCTCTTTTGGTACACATATTAATTTAAGAAGGTGTTCCTAACAACAACGCGTTATGTGTATAAGAGACACCTGACCACAGAATTTCTGTCTTCCATTCAAATCTCATCAATATCGGCAAGACCAAACAGGTGTCAAAGGAAGTCAGGGACAAAACTGTAGACCTACACAAGGCTGGAATGGGCTCCAAGACCATGAGATAGAAGCTTGGTGAAAAGGAGACAGCTGTTGGAGTGATTATTTGCAAATGGAAGAAATACAAGTCAATCGCCCTCAGTCTGAAGCTCCATGCAAGATTTCACCTCATGGGGTAAGAATAATCATGAGAAGAATGAGGGATCAGTGCAGGACTTCAAGGGAGCCGCTTGTGAATGATCTCAAGGCAGTTGGGACCACAGTCACCAAACAAAACATTGGTAACATGATATGCCGCCAAGGATTGAAATCAGTGCAGCAAGGTCCCCTACTCAAGAATGCACATGTACAGGCCTATCTGAAGTTTGCCAATGAACAGAAGGATTGGGATAAAGTGAGACCAAAATTGAGCTCTTTGGCAAGGCCAAACTTGACACTCTGTTTTTGGAGGAAAAAAATGCTGACTATAACCCCAAGAACACCATCCCTACAGTCAAGCACGGAGGTGGAAACATCATGCTTTTGGGCTGGTTTCATGCTAAAGGTACAGACTGACTTTGCTGCATTGAGGGGTTAATGGACGGGCCATGTATTTTAACACTTTGCACGAGAACCTCCTGAAGATGGGTTGTGGATAGGTCTTCCAGTATGGCAATGACCCAAAACATACTGCCAAGGCAAGACAGGAGTGGCTCAAGAAGAATCACATTAAGGTCATAGAGTGGCCTAGCCAGTCTTCATAATCCTTAAAAATTCATGGAGAGAGCCGAAACTTTGAGTTGCCAAGCAGCAGGCAAGAAATCTTAAAAAGTAAGAGAAAATCTGTAAAGAATAGTGGATCAAAATGCATCCTGAGATGTGTGCAAAGCTGGTAACCAACTACAAGAAAAGTCTTACCTCTGTGCTTGCAAACAAATGTTTCTCCAACACGTACTACAGTAAGTCATGTTTCACTTGAGGATCAAATACGTATTTCCCTCATTCACATGCAAATCAATGTATAACATTTGTATGTGCCTTTATTAATTTTTGGTTGATATTCTGTCTCTATCCTGTACCATAAACCTATGATAAAAACGATAAACCCTTCATTTCTTTGTAAGCGGGCAAACTTAGAAAATCTGCAGGGGATCAAATACTTATTTCCCCCACTGTATACTGTATATAGCTTTTTCCCGATTTTGCATATCCCCTGAACTTATACATCTTTCTGAAACATAGAAGGAAATCCATCATAGTGACAACTCCAATTGGTAATCCATCAGAGTAACTGGGCACTTAAATCACTGCAACAGCTTGGAACAGTCCTGAGATCCTTGATGTGGGAGCGGCTCTAGGCCAATCCGGTTGGACGTCACTCGGGTCATGGGCAGGTTCAGCCCCAAACTGAGAAAACTATAGCGATTGCATTATGCCCAAGACCCTAGACCCAAAAGGGTTAGGCGGTTCCTGAGGCTAGTGGGCTATTATCGTAGGTTCATACCTAATTATACAGATATCATTAGCACGCTGAGGGACCTTACTAAAATGCAGGCATAAGACATGGTCCAGTGGAGGGTGCCATGACAAACGCTTTTACCCAAATAAAAGCATGATTTTTAAATGCCTCTAGCTTCTCTCTCCCATTTGTTTTACAGATAGATAGAGGGCTGGGGACAGTGTTATCCCTAGACTGTGTTAGAGAGGGGTGGGGGGCATCCTTTGCTGTACATCAACTGAAAGTTTTCAGTATGGGAGGATAAATACAGCACCATTGTGAAAGAATTCATGGCCATCAGATCCTCACCCTCAGCTACTATCTGCTTGGGAAAGCCTTGACCCTCTGTTCAGACCATGTTTCACTCCAATAGCTCCACCGACAGATCACCTGTTGGTATCTAGCACTCCAGCCCTTCAAGTTCAAGGTGATCTATAGGCCAGGGGCACAAATGGTCCTTCCTTCTGATGACAATGTCTAATTTGTGTCTATTTGTGTGTGTGTGATTAAATTATACTGTAAAGTTGATTCATATGAGAAAGGACAATAAGGATGTGAATATTTTGTTAATTGTTAATTATTTGTTAATAATTAACAAAATAATATTTTGTTAATTCTCAGTGGAAGTACAAAGTTGCAAATTAATATTAAGGTACAGTAACAAGGTACAAATCCTTAAGTACTATACACCACTGCAAATCAGGTAACTCTTTTATAGTGTTTATAGTGGACAACAATAACATGACTCATACCATCTTATTAATCTTACTTTAGATTAACACTAGAAAGATCAGAAATTATTTAACACTGGAAGCGCCGCACCAGTGTAACCTACTTTTAACGCAGTTAAAATAAATAAGAGCAAAATAGCTTTATACTGGCTTTTACTGGTGCAATTTTGAAAATGTAAGCATGCAGGGTGATTAAGCTCACAGATCTAGGAAAAGTCATGAAAGAAGGGTCCTGGAATTGATCGAGTGTGAAGTATTTTTATTTTTTTTACCCCATTGCGGTCAAATGATCGGTGCTCGGTGCTTCTAGTGTTAAGGAAACTATTGTAACCTACTACAAATGTAGCACACAGGGTAGTTGTGAAATTAAATGGTTTTCACCATTTCATTTAAGAATGGTGAACACACCCATCATTGATGCAGAATTAATACTGCTTAAAACATAATTATTACATAACAAATAAATATTGCTATTCATACTTTATTTTGGTGACCACAGAAGTTATATAATGTTCCATGCACAGCACATGGAGTCCCGAAAAACCTGATCCTTTTTGGCAGACACCCTTAGCCACAATACTCACTCACTCATTGTCTATACTGCTTTATTTTGAATACAGGGTCATGGGGGACCTGGAGCCTATCCCAGAACATGCAAACTCTCCAAGGCGGGAGTCAAGCCTGGAACCTGGAGGTGCAAGGCTATAGTGCTAAGTACTAGGCCACCATGCTCCCTGCCACAATACCTTAAAGAAAATATTTAGTTTAATCTCTGCTGTAGAAATAATGAAAAGTTAATAAACACAGCAAGTCTCAGTGGAAATGTGAACAGACAGCTTTGTCATATTTTTCAATAACCTTGCCCATTGAACCTTTCTAGAAATCCTAATATACAACAAAAGTTGTATATTTATAAAAATGTGTGCCTGAGGAGAGAGCAACACAATTCAACCTTAGGATTTGTAAAGATCTGCTTTAAAATTTACTATATAAAACCATCCAACCATGTTTTGGCAGCATGACAAATTGCACCACAGTTATTCTTGATTCCTAATAATGCGGTTTTCGTGTCTTTTACATATGTTTCTGTCTTTTTATCATTATAATAACAATCAGTAATTGAACATAAAAAATATATACACTTTATACACATTACATTTTCTTCCCCGTTGGTCTTTTAGGAACGGTAAAGAGAGCAGCAGCACTGGCATGTCTTGAAGTCCAAGTGCAAATACAAGAAGACTTTTCTTCTTTCTGAAGCCGTAAGAAGAAACTGCTATTGCTCTGGAAGAAATGTTTTATATAGCCCGGAGGAGTAAATACAATAATGTTGGGGATTTCAAAGAATATATTAAATTCCAAAGCTGAGCCTTTACTTTTATCAGAATATCCCACAAAAGAAGCACAGAAGGTTCAATATTAATATACTACATCTACTTTTTAAGAAAGCGTACAAAATGTATAATTACTGGACAAACCACTGATGATGGTCCAAAAAAATAGTGCACTTCCTATGCATCAACAACACATGCTCATATGAAGTTAGGGAATATGCCCTCTATTTGGATCTGTGACTATTACTATGTAAAATCCTTTGGTCATTGAACTTTTAGGTCACTCTGGTTAATGCTAAGGAAAGCACTATGTAAGGAATGTTCTGAACTACAATGGCCACCAGGAGCAAAAAATCTCCATTAATTAACAAGTTAACAATCCTATAAAGTTAAGAAAAGGACTTTCAGCACCAGTTTCAAATCACATAGTATGTATAAAGAAATATTGACGTATTGAAATATTGTATAGCGCTTTTAACAATTGTTATTTAACAGTTGTTTAAACAATCAAAAGAAAATTATGGAAATTTAAATGGATGTACTTAAAAAACAATTAAGTAAAACAATACTTAGGGCTCTTTTAGCACATCAGGGCTGCATGGCATGGAGGCGATCGGCCTGTGTTACTGCTGAGGCATTATTAAAGACCAGGTTGCTTTGATAGTAGCATTTGCCCTTTTTAGATTTTTTTTGGACAAACAAGAAAACATGTATTGTTGTTTAAACAAATGTGAATAAGAACACACATTTGAAATTCTTAGTCTTTATATATTTTCCCAAAAATTCAAAGGCAGGTGTTTCACATTTTAGTTACAGTCATATGTACAAGTCAGCATATAATACATATATTCTGAAAATAACATGACCTCAAATGGTCAAAAATGAGTCCCTCTAAAACACTGTAAATAAAATAGAATTTCTGTAAATATTACTCCATTCCAAAAGTTTTAATGGAAAATATAGGCTTTGTGATATTTGAAGTAAACTGTTGGCTAATTCATCGCACATAACACACAGAACAGAGTACATCAACACAAGCCAAACGCACTAGGGTCTGCTCCAGAACTGAGTCCCAAACTCTTGTAATCTTAAATCCGGAGTTGAATTGTGCTCCTATGGCTTTGCCATTACCATAATCAAGACGGTAACTAGCAGCAAAGGGTTAATAATCAAATGCACAGGATTAGTTAATCATCAAGGTGCATGAATACCTCCATAAAATCAAAACATTTGGCAATTTGTTAATTTGTTTTCTAACAGAAGTTGATGAGGACCACATGATTCTTATTTAGGCCTTGACAGGGCTTGTCTTTTTCCTCATGACTGTGTATAAACAGCAAGAAAGTAAAGTGGGTTCTCATGAATAATTATTCATTCTTAAAGTCTATAGTCTGGAACAGACCCTAGGAGTTCACTGACTGTACCGGGAATAAATGTGCTTCACAAGTGACATACATTACCAGTCAAAAGGTAGGACACACAAAACTCATGAAAGTCCATTGAATTAGATTTCTTTCTACATTTATGCTGAAGGCATCAGAAATATACAATAATCTTTATTGAACAGGTGATATTGAGATCTGTCTGCTACTTAAGCCTTCATAACAGCTCTAATCTGAGATGTGGTAAAGTGGTGATATTTCAGACATGTAACTCCTCCTTGTATGCAGAAGTAAGTTTTGGTCTTTCTTTCCTGGTATTGTCTTCATGAGAGCCAGTTTTATCATGCTTGATGGGTTTTGCAAATGCACTTATTTTAAATAGAAATATTCCAGCTATAACAGTTTTAACAGCAATAACAGACTATTTTTGTTGCTGTTACCTAATTACCTAATGCTATATGTGCTATTGTTGTAGAATGTAGAAAAATTAATCCAACCTTGTGTCCATACGTTTGACTAGTACTGTATTAGGAATTCATCCACAAATCACCATTACCAAAATAGTTCTCATTTCTGTTTCCATTTTAAGCAGGGAATAATTTCACAGCATTTTATCAATATAAAATAACAAGGCACACAAGAGCATTAAACGAAGAAGTATTAAACATGTAGTGTGGCCTTCCAGGACAGCAGTCTTGATGAAGCTTAAAGCAGGGGTTCTTAATTACAGACATGGAGCAGCAATATAGGGCCTAATGTATCAAACCAGTTATGAACAGATTTATTAAAACATTGTTCATCTGAGAATTTACATAAGAACTTTGATATTCAAAAAGCTGTGAAAAATGTTCAGATACACTCTTACTCCTGAGTGTGTACATGAACAGGAACACTAATAATTACTTTTAATGTATTAACTTAAAATTATATAACAGTTAACACTCAAAAATACAACAAAAGTCTCTGCATCTTTATATTTGAATTATGATTTGGATTCCAATCACTGGAATTAAGAAGCCCTGATTTAAAATGGTCATATTTCCATTTTTTTTTCTTTTCAAAATTCACCCAATAGTATAATGCTAAGCCATTATAATATGAATCTAAAAAAATTAGTGTGACGAAAGTGTAAGAAAAATAAATGGGCTACCTGGAATGTAAGGTCAAGGAATTGGCCACAGTGTACCTTATTGGTGTACACCTAATGGACCTGATGCTCCTCTATCAGCTCTGTTCACTTCAACATGTGCTTAAAATAAAGGTTACAGAAGCTTCGAGTCATGACAGGTTGCGAAAGAGAAAGACTTGAATACTGCCACACATTTTAACACAAACAATAAGCGATATGCAAAACCACTTTAAAAATACACTACCACCAACACAAAACCACATTTTAAAATCTGATTATGTTTAAAAACAGATGTAATTTAAGAGCTATGCAAGACCAATCAAAGGGTGACAAACACCTAAGCACTGTTCACACTAACACGGTGATAACTGTCCCTTTGCCATGGGTCAATTGTAAACTGAACTGCATCTTTTATAGAGAAGAAGCGCAGATGGAAAACAGAGATGACATGACACACGTTAACACAAAAATATATACAATCAGAGCAGCTGATATATATGTGGACGCTTTCCCGCGTATTAAAAAAAAAAAAACATTAAAATGACTTTAAACAATGTGACATGGTTGTTTCCTAATTTTAATTAAATTCATCTTTCCAATTTCCCATTGATTATATGGCTATTGAGCCTAAAAAAATCTACTGAAACATTTTTACCCTTTAGGCTGATGATAATTTGGCATGCACAATCATGAACATGAGGAAACGCTAGTGAACTCAATTAAAATATTTTTAAAAAGCAACTTTTTACAGACAAGGACAAATTTGTTGGTTTCGAAAAGATTATACTGTACATAATTGGACTATGGTGATGGTTCAAATTAACAGTTTCTTTCACTAGTACGACACATCTTCAATCTTGTAACCAGTCATTAAGACAATTAAAATACAAAAAAGTAGTCATTGTGCTGTTACATGTAAGCTCATTATGTGCACCACACACAGACCAGAGAAAGCAAAAGAGAGAGCTGTCTAAGCTCAGGATCAGGTCTAAGATCAGGTAGAAAATTATAGACAAGTGTGTTAAATGTATAAAAGCATCAGCAAGCAGCTTGATGATCTTGTGACTACAGTTGAAAATATTACGGTTTAAGGTCCATGGGACTGTAGCCACCCTGGACACAGATGCAAGAGGAAATTGAACCGAACAAGAGAGTAAAGAGCCAAGGAAAACTTCCAAAGCGTTACAAGCTGAGTTTCAAGATCAAGGTACATCAGCGTCTAATTGCACCATTGAACGACAGCGGGATCAATGGAGGAAGACCCTGGAGAACTCCACTGTTGAAATAAAAACAAGCCAGACTGGAATTTGCTAAACTGCATTTTAACCAGCCACAGTGCTTTTGGATGCATCACTACCATGTTCAAAGATCATTTAAAGAAAAGCATACAATACCTACTGTAAAAAATGAAGGAGGCTTGATTGTTTTTTATGCTGCTTTGCTTTCTGGCACAGCATGCCTTGAATCTCAAAGAAATCTCAAGACTTTCAATGTAATTATCTTACTGCCCAGAGTCAGAAAGCACTCTCTCTTTATTTCTCAGTCAAACTTCATGGGTCTTCCATAGAACAATGACCCAAAACATGAAGCTAAAAGTGCCCAAACTAATCTATTCCAGCAGAAGTGGCCTCCTAGCCATTAGCTGAATCCTATGGAAAGAGCCGTAACATGGAAACTGAAGAAGTTACCCTTTAAAGGAAGAGTGAAAACCCAGCTGAATAAAAAATCAAAAGTCTGACTTGTATTAAATATGAAATGGCCAATGATGGATATCTCTGTCAGGTTGGCCCATAAATTTGTCCATGTCTGTAAAGGTTAGCAATAATTCGTGCTCATGGAGCTGAATGTTACTGCTACACACTGAAACTCTTTAATACATAAATATTTAATATAATAAATATTCATTTATAATAAATAATCCTTTTTATTTCTCTGCTTGATGAAATCTTTGTGTTTAGGAGAGAGAGAGAGAGAGAGACAGAGAGAGACATTTGCTTAAAATGTAAGTAATTATGACTAGATTTGGAAAAGTGTGTAGTTTTACAGAGGAGAGACCAAAAAACAGCACACAAATTGTCCCAGCTATGGAACGAATGAAATAACTGAATCAAGGGATCGTGTGGCTGCATGTATTATGGCCAAAGATGTTAGCGAGCGCATAAATCACTCGCAGGCCAGTTTACTGTCGAAGCTGGACAGGCCGATGGCGAAGGCTTGCAGTGCACACATGGGATAGTTAAAGTCTAATGTAAAAACATCCTCAGCAACACGACCAAACTGCATCACAATATAGTCGGCTGGAGAGACACAATCAGAGAGAAAAAAATGTTCATTACGACAGAAATAAATTATATTATTCTGCTGAAGGAAAAGAAAGGAAATAAAGAACAATGTTATCTACAGACATTTAAGCACATATTACTGTACTTACGATCATTATCATGGACAATCTGAAAGTTTTTGACAGAAGCCTGCGTGACCCTTCCGTGAAAGTTGAGCACGTAGGACTGTGTATCATCATTCCACACTGGAGCTTTATTGTGCAACTCGATTAGGTTCTCCAGTTGGCGATTTTGCCATTTACTCAATAAACACTCCTGATCCTGTTAACAACAATGAGATAACAAATAATCATATTTTTTATAATGCGTACAAGCAGGACTATTTACATAAACTAATCTGTGAATGTATTAAAAGATTAACGAAACGAAAAGAAAGGATTTCCTTTTGTAAAAGATTTTATACTACTACAAACACAGCAAGGTACCTTATGTGCTGCTTATATCAAAGCGTGTACCAAAAATACCACAGCTCACACACCTTGAGACAAAGGCAACAAATATTATTTAAAGAAACAATAATAAACTCACATTCGTGGGACGAACAGGAACACGCTCAAAGTTCATGTTCATACCAGGGATGATGACGGTCATCTTGCGTGGGCCTTTAAATCCAAGTACATTGGTTTCCTACAAAAAAAAAAGCATATATTATGTACGGTGGCCCTGCTGTAATTCTGGCCTGTTCAAATTAAGACTCTGTGCCAATACTTACGTAGCAGATAGCTGCTAGTTCCTGCCGTGTGTTGCTCTCTTCCAGCAGAGCTCCAGAGTTCTTGCTGGGGTTTGTGCCGTTATCATATACAGTGAACTTCGTCCCCATTAGATTCGATCTTAATTAAATTGTAAGAAAAGGCGAGGTTTAAGTAACTAATAAGTAAGACAGACATATTGTAGCCTGCAAAGAGAGAGGCACAGAACGACATGGGCAGGTGTAAAACAATCGACTTGAATGTACAGGTCTACACAAATACAAAGCAGAGATGGCTCAATGTTTAACACTGTGAATTACCTTTAACTCTCTCTGCTCCAAGGGCACAATATTATGGATGACCCTACACTTTCTAAAAAGCTGTGAAAAAAGACTTCAGAGCTGTAATATGTACGTGTAACAAATAAAGGCTTCTTTTTCCACAGAACTGCACACACATATAAATTAAGGTTGGTTCATTCTGTACATATTGCACATTTCATAGAGGGTTATCCAGAGTACAAAGACACGCATGCTTACTTCCACAACCCTAATATATATCTATGATGTGTGTGTCAACCAGCCTTCACGCAAATGGTGATGTTATGCAGTAGATGCACTTTTTTCAAATCTTCAGGTATGAGATATGCAGATAGTTACTAACTTACAAGAAAATGTTTCTTTAAATTTTTACTATTTTTTGGATTTTCCCCCCCAGATTTTTCTCCCTAATTTTAGTAGTGTCCAATTCCTCCCAGTCACTAGGGGGCTCCCACATTAAGCTTCTACCACCATTCAGTCGGGAGGGCCGCAGACTATCACGTGATTCCTCCGACCCACGTGATGTCACGACCATCTTTTCGAACTGCTCGCTCATGCACCGTTGGGGGTGGAGTAACACACTCGGAGGACAGCGCCATTCGCTCCCTCCGCTTACGTGATTACTAGAAAGTAATTCCAGTGTTTGTTTAGACTCAATTACGTACCTCAATTTTCCCACAAAGCTCTCACCCTCGCGAGACAGATCTGTGGCATCTATTGATATCAGGTAGTTGGAAGTCTTACTCTTTTTCCTCTTTCTACCAGCCAATAGGAACAACTGAGAAAAAGAGAAATGTATACAAATACAAAATAAGGGAAAAAAGTAAAAGTAAAAACACACTCAATATTACATTCTCTACATGTTTAAATAATGGATTTTATCTGAATCTTCCTAATAGTTGTTTTGTGTACATAGTTGCAAGTTTTAAAAAAATAGATGGAGGCCACCTAACATGACTAACCTTCTTGCCATCCTCCCTCTCCAGGTGCATGAAATAGGTAGGGTATAGGCCACGGTCCATTCCCTTCTTATCACGTGTGATACGGCACTTTACTGTAACGCCACGTGGGGCCGGTCGCAACACAAATTTTTCCAGATTGTCCACCTCGATCGAAGGACCTTCTGCCGTGGATGAGGCCACAGTCACACCCTCCTAATGGAAACAGATATACTGAGTGTGTGTGTGTGTGTGTGTGTGTGTGTGTGTGTGTGTGTGTGTGTGTGTGTGTGTGTGTGTGTGTGTGTG
>JAQQZT010000012.1:26642885-26664565 GCA_030068275.1 Clarias platycephalus
CACACACACACACACACACACACACACACACACACACACACACACACACCATGAAGTTATGTTCATCGTTTATTGCCTGATATTATCAATTTGTTGATTTGTGTTTTTTTACCGATCTGATCTTGACCTTGTCTGTTCACCTTGTATTGTTATATGCTGATTGACTGACCTTCTTGCATGTTTTACTTCCATATACTATGTCTACTATACTGTACCATAGTTTGACATCATGATCCAGGGCACAATGTTTGCTCGAGCTGTTTGTGCACTCCATAGCAAAAAACTGCAATATCAGCTATTCTTCTCCAAAGATAACAAGTCACCAGCAGAATGATTTTGACAATATGCTTACCCAATGATTTAAAAAAAATTTTGCTTTCATATATGTATCGGATAGGTTGTATGAAAATAACTGCAACATTTGTCATCCTATTTGCTACTACAGAATTCGTTTTTGTGGACAGGCACACAGAGCTTTTCTTCTGATAGATATATTACCATTTCTTCAAGTAGTTTATTTTTAGCTCTGTCATGCTGAAACAGGTTTGGGCCACTTAGTTCTAGTGATGGAAAATTTTAATGCTGCAGAATACAAATAAATGGGTATGTATTGTCAGTTCTGTGGTTATAGTTTTAGGAAGAACCACATACAATTCAGGGAGATGGTCAGGTGTCCACAAACGTTTGACTATATAATTTATCTAACAGCCATATACATGTAGGTAAAATTTGCATTACACCCAGTGCCCAGCTTATATTATCTATAAACATACATTGTCAGTTCTCAAAGTTGATGTGTTGGAAGAAGGAATATGTGCAAGAAGCTGAGTAAATTTGACAAAGGTCAAATTAGATGACTGGGTCAGAACTTTAGATCTGGTGGGATGTTCCCTGTATGCAGTTGTCATTACCTATCAAAAGTGGTCGAAAAAAGGGGCAGCTGGTAAACCAGCGGCAGGGTCATGAGCACCTGAGGCTCACTGATGCACATGGAACCAAAAGTCTCTTTGGTCTCACAGAAGAGCTATTTTTGTTCAAATTCATGAAAAAGTTAAGGCCAGTTATAATAGAAGAGTGTGACAAAACAAGGTGCATCACACCTTGCTGCATATGGGGCTTCCTTGCCATAGACTGGGCCGTGCTGAACGTGACACCAAGATGCACTATATGAAAGAAAGAAAGCAAGCCCACAGAGGCATTGTGATGCTCTGGGCATCATTCTGCTGGGAAAACTTAGGTTCTTGTATTCATGTCGATGTTGTGTTGACATGTACCCACAATGTTCTCGCAGACAAAAATGTTCTCGCAGACAAAGTATGCCCTTTTATGCTAATAGTATTACCTAAGGGGCCATTCACACGATACACTCAAGTTTGTTATTTTAAATCAAGACGTGCAATAAGCGTGTTCATCTTTGCCACAACAAGAAAAAAATCCACAATTTTAGAACCAAAATAAGAACCAACTGATCAGCTTCACACTTACAGTACCATCCTTCGGGATCAGTCTGTAAAACTCTTCATGCGTTTCTCATGCTTGAAGGATGGGTTGCAATTTTTCCCTTCTTGTCTACAAATATATTTACTATTGCAAGGGATTTTTGGTGCTGAAAATCCATTGATATACTGCAACTTCCTCATTATACAGTGGACAGCTCACTGTCTTAGGAATGGCAGACACCATGGGAACGCAAGCTCTTGAGCACTTTGAAAAGAAAAAGAAAGTTGTACGGCTAGTATTTTCTACGCATCTTTAGACATGACATGAGCGGGCTCTAATGGGAGGCCACTTTCACCGCGATAAGGCTCTCTGCAAGACTGCCAAATGTTCAGTAATGGTTTGAGAAAATTGGCCAAATGTTCATGGTGATGACCTTCCCTCCAAATTCCTCAGATATCAATCAGATCAAGATTCTGTAGGAAAAGTCTGATCCATGGAGACCCCACGACAACTTACAGGACTTGTAAGGATCTGTTGCTAATGTCTTCGAGCCAGATACAGCAGTACACTTTCAAAGACCTTGTGGAGTCCTGGCCTCGTAGTAAGTCTGATTTATGCTACTACGTCAAGTCTATGCGTAGCCACATACCCTACAGAGTGGCCTAGGGCATAGACTGACATGCACCTCCCAAGAAATGTAACTACATGCCATAACGATGCAGACCACAACAATGGTACTTGGTCCAACTGGTAGTATGGCATTTCCAGCTTCTTCTTCAATGCTTGCATTTTTTTTTAATTGAGTTGAAGGCCTGAGTATCTCCATTGATGTCTTCTCACATTTTCTGCACTGCAGTAATTTCAGTAAAAGTAACAGTTGTTTAACATCTAATGGCTAGAAACATTTAATAAAACATGTAATTTAGAGTGAAAGTATAAATGCTCACAATGCTGTAGGCCACTTCTATCCATCCAGCTACGAGCCTCTGTAGTCCAACTAGGGACCGAGGAGGACAATGGTGACCATTTAAGGTCAGTGGTGACCATTGTATTTATCCCCATTTTTACAACCGTAGTAGGACCTCCAGACAGCATTCAAATGCGCATTCACACACTACTGACAATTAGCCTAATCTTTGGACTGTGGGAGAAAACCAGAGTACCCAGAGAAAGCTTTGGGGGAACATGGAAACTCCATGCACACAGACCCCAATACGGGAATCAAACTGCAACCCTGGAGGTGCAAGGAGACAGTGCTAACAACTAAGCCACTGTGTCGCCTGTAGGCCACTTGCGTAGCATAAATCAGGCTTTAAGTAGTTGTATTTAATGGTATGGCTGATCAGTGTGTACTGAATTTAAAAAAAACATATACCTCTTTTTTTCATGAATATATTTGCTTGATCAGCTTCTTGTCTTTTGTGGTCAGTTATTGAGGGGTGTTGGTTTAAGATTTGGTTGATGGACTGTTGAAAGGCTTCACAAAAGTACTGTAGGAGATAATACAATTTAAGGACATTATTACGTATGTCCTGCAACCCCCAAAATAGGGTATTATAAAAGTTAAAACCATGTGAACTGCATTTAATGTCTTTCGGCATTACTGTGAAATAAACGTACTGTAGTTTCTTGTTCCTATGGGGAGGGAGCGCGTTTCTTTTAAGTAAACGGATTGTCACTATTGTATTATCATTTCGTGTGTAAGTAACTTGGGAGCACATTTTAAATGACTGGCGGGAATCAAGAGAACAAAAGCTGAGGTAAAGTCCTGTGCAAAGCCATGATGTCCTGTTTCTGTTCTGTCTTGACTGACAGCCTGGGGTACAGGCGACCACCACCAACGGAGTGTGTCGCTGTAATTTGATGCGGCAGGAGGGCTCTGCCATCATCACATGGTGGAAATTTCCATGCTCTTCTCCCGGTTTAAATGGGTAAGGGCTAGAAGAGCTGAAGATCAGTCGGCCGCCTCACCTAACAGATCTGAAGTCTGTTTTTTCCCTTTCTTTTTCCTGACCAAATCAGGTGAGTTCTGTTTATTTAGATGCCTACAGTTGTTCCTAGTAATGCTTCTACAGTTTAAAAAAAAAAGAAAAAAGTTTAGTTGATCATATATAATAGTAATGAATACGCAATATAACCTGTGGTCTGTGGGTGATGTTATGCAAATTGGCTCAGGGCATTGATTTTAAAAAATAATTAAACAATTAAACAAACAAAATAAATGAAATCTTAAGAGAGCCATTATGAGTTTAACTGGCGGAATGCATGGGTGGACGGAAATTAGATCTGCAGAAGTAACCAGGGGTGTGTGACTATCCAGGCGACTACAAGGACACTCTATGTCAACAAATACATTTCGGCAAAGTTACAGGTCTGTGCATCATCGCATTGCACGTTAGAGCTATAAGCTTGGTGCTTTTTTTTTTTAATGTATATACATTGTTTAATTGTCGCATCTTCGCTTCAGTGTATTGTATCTTGACTGCATGGGCGCGTGCTGTGTAAAACCCGAACCGTACTCGTTTCAGCGTGTGAGGCGGAAATAAAAACACCTCACGCGCATCAATAAAACCGCACCGCATATTAAATCCGACAGGTAGATTAAAGGAAATAATTTGTATGGAAGAAGTAACAAAGCGTAAAAATCGGCTTTTGCACCAATGCAGGCAGTCAGATAAGACCAGGTTGCATGTTATGTAGCCTATGTACGCTATGTACCCTGAGGATATATGCTGCATTGTTTAAATGACTCCTGAGGTACAGTATGTGCTTATTAATATTGCATGCATTAGGAGGACTGAACCGAGGTTTTAAAGCTTGCAGTGTATTTCTTGAAAAAAAAATGTTTTACATGCATGGGGCCGGGGGTGGAGGTGGATCCCTTGGAGATAAAAGACCGCGAATACAGCAGTGTGTAGGCACTTATTGTTAGACACACTTCTTATTGTTGAAGTAAAAATGGCTATTTTTGCATATAATGTTCTTGTATATATTAAAGTACTGTATAATGTACAAATGCTATCTCTATAAATCAAAACGAGCCTCTTTTATAGCCCACAGCTTGGTTTTCTCTCGATGTTTAGTATCATATTTGCTCCTTAATTTAGACTGTTTCAAGTTACTGATTTAAAATTATCCAAGTGGCCTAGCCACTGAAATATTTAACCATTTACTAAGTACCAAGGCCAATATCCATGGGCTTGATGTGATTTACAATAAAGATTTTTTTTTTTTTATACCACACACGGTTCTCTGCGTGGGAGGTAACTCCTCATCTAGAACATTGGAGAACATTGAGTAAGCCCCGCCCACTAATGGCACGCGCTGTTAGGGTTTTTATTTATTTATTTTATTTATTTATTTATTTTTACACCTTTTTATATGATCTAATCAAAGTACACGATAAAGACAAGACTTTGGTAAACATAATACAACTTGTGTGCTTATTAAATATCCCATTCCACATTTATTCCCTTTTATTTATTACTATGTCGGAGGTTAAGAGTTTGTAGAAATAGTTTAAAGGTTAAAGCTAAAACTAAGCTGATCAGCTTAAATGTAATCAGCGACATTATTATTTGAGTTTGAAGCCCATGTACATGTCTGTCTTTCTGTACAGCAGAACTCTCTGCCTAATTTATTAATAGAAAGAAATAAAAATTAGGGGGGAAATCTCCTTTTTATTTTTTATTTTTTTAAGTGTGTAAGTATCTCACGCCCTGTTTACACTAAGTTGTATTTCTTACCTCGTCAGCCAAATGCACTTCTTGTTCGGTAGTCTTAGAGTGAATCACAGATGAGAAATCGAAAATGTAGATCAGTAAGATAAATTTTAGTCTTGGACTAAAGTATTGGTGCAGGTGTTTGTTTACGTTGGGGTAGAAGATCTGAATTCCAATCATTGTTCCAGTTCATCCCGATGGTGTTCAGTTTGGTTTAGGTCAGGGGTCTGTGTAGTACACTTGAGTTAATAACACACTATGTGGCATTATTATAGTGGGACATATTTGCGCCTAGTTCTAGTAGTGAGGAACTGCAATCTTACAGTATAGAAAATTCATCTTGCACAAGTGTCTCCTTTTAATCTTGTAGTAAACGTTTGTGGAAGAAGCACTTATAGGTGTATTCACTAGAGTACAGGTGAACTGGTCTATTTCTAGGCAGAATAATTGTACAACACACCTTTCCTAGAATAATTTTTAATTCTTTTTGGGTTTTCTGAACTCAAAGGGTCAAAAATATACATACAGCACACCTAACATTTGGTTATGTGTCCTTCAGCAAGTTTTACCCTTAACAGATGCGTTTAGTAACCATCATCAAGCTTCTGGCAGAATTCTGGTTGTACATTAATAAATGTATATAAACATCTGACCACAGGAGGAATGAAAAAGAATGAAAGGTTTATAGTATGATAATTGTAGGTTGTAGTGTATCATCGTATGACAAGTTCAGTAGAACTTAAAATTTTCTTCTAGAGAAAATGATTATTGATGATTTTTTTAAGGAACAAATCAGTAGTATTAATTTAAGGGTTTGTTTGGGGAAACTTTATCCCTTATTGAACAAAAGTGTTCTTCAAAACATGGTCTCAAATTATTTACTAGTAGGTTTGTTGTATAAAGAGTAGGCTGCCTACTTTTTATCATTCTTTAAGAGGCGTATTTCAACAACACATCATTTCAGTAACACATACTGTAACAAAGGAGTGCCATTGTGTTAGTGATGTACAAGAGGCATTTAAGTCAAACCAGGACTTTTCATTGTGTAGAATAACATAATTTTATACTACCTTTATTTTTCTGTAAGACCCCCTGCTATACTCAGTATGCCGGAGCCATGATTGGATTGCCTGCCTCCTGTCTGGCTAGCCTCCCAGGAACTCCTTTAATGGCCCAAACGTGAGGAACTCAGTTGAAGCGAGGTCAGGACTTTACAGTGCATGTAGCAATAATTCCCAGCCAAGTTCCCATAATGTACAAGTGGTGCAGTGGGCAGTAGGAAGTTGTGCATTGTCCAGCAAAAACAAGACACCTTGGCCTCCGAGTGGCGGCCTATCATCCGGAGATCGCTGGTTCGATTCCCGGGTGATGCTTTAACCTCTCGCAGCCGAAGGTCTAGAGAGAGCTGATTGGCCGAGCTCTCTAAGAGGGGAGGGATGAGAGGTACAGGGTGACGCAGAATAACGGGAATTTTTGAAATGCGTATTGGTAGCCATTATCCGGTGGTAGCACTGCAGGTTAGTGACATTTAGCAAGTAAACACTTCGCCATTTTAAAGTTTTAGGTTTCAATTACTATGAATAAAATTTATTTCTTTTATCACTTCTAGTTTTATTGGATTGTAAAAAAGTTCTAATAAAACTAGTTTTTTTGTGTCACCCTGTACTTAGTGCTCCCACATTAATCACGGCTCTACAGCCAATCAGGGGCATTTCTGAGCTTACGCAATCGGAATGAGCGGATAGCTCTATCCTCCGAGTGTGTTACGACGTCCCCAACGGTGCGTGAGCGAGCAGTTCGAAAAAGATGCGGTCGGCTGGCATCACGTGGTTCGGAGGAAACGCGTGGTAGTCTTCGGCCCTCCCAGCTGAGTGGTAGTGGTAGCCTTAATGTGGGAGCCCCCTAGTGACGGGGAGGAATTGGACACGACTAAATTAGGGAGAAAATCGTGGGGGGGAGGAAACACCTTTGTTGAATAACTAGGCTGTTTTTTTTTTTTTTTTTTTTTTCCTTGAAAGCGTTCCATTCGCTGAATGTTCATGGGAATAACTGCAGGGCGCTCATCAGCCTTATATAAAACATATGCACCATTTAAATGTTTTACTGCAGCTAAGAGCCTCATCACTATTCATTCATGAGAAATTTATTCACAAGTCCCGGTTTGACTTGAACGCCCCTCGTACATGTTACAAATGCATCTCTCCTTTGTAATAATGCGTGTAGGATTATGAAATCGCAATTGTCTCACTGTGAGATAATTGAGTTAAGTTTTGTTTGACAACATATTAAAATTGCTAACTAATATTGTGCTTTTTAGTTTATTTGCTAAATTTTTTGCTAAAGATTTTTAAAGATGAATATGTGAATCCGATTTATAATACTGCAGTGTCCTCTTTAAGAAACTTCACAAATTTTGTAACACAAACATTGTTCAGAATAATAACAAGAAGAATATGATGAAGTAGTAGAAATAGGCCAACATCAGTAAAAATGGTACATTGGATATTGGAGAAAGCATAATAAATGATGGATCTTGCAACAAATGATCTTGAAATGTATACTGGTGTATAGTACTTTTATAATGTACTTTAAGTAATCAAGTACTTTAACTGATGTTTTTAGAGTTGATTTTTATTAGACTTTGGCTATACTTTATACTTATTAAATTTACAATGTAAATGTTTGGGTTTTTTGGGTGAAAGTCCATGTGTAATGTGTTTCAATAAAAAAACAGTAAATAAAGAATTCAACCCTGCTAGTTATTAAAGATCTGATGGGTACCGGTATTAGTATCTGTAAAGGAAAAAATATGGTAATAGCGCCATCTCTAAAAATAAGCTTTGTAAGTAATATTTTTATGTTCGTATCGTCCCACTCCTAGAACCCTTTTCGATCCTGGAGATGTAGTATAAATATTTGGGAAAAAAGTCACGAAGCAAAAGAAATAGTGTAAAAGTTGTGTCTTAAAGTTAAGATTATCCAGTTTTGACTATTATACTCTGTAATGCCTTACATCTCACATTGTGTTTTTGTTTTACAATAGTCTTATATACTTTATGTGGTAGAAATCAAGTACTGAACCTATTTATTATTGAAATCTTTAGGATTTGGGGTTATATTACCCTATTATTTGACCTAATTATATCTGACCTAATATATTTTCTCTTACATATCCTTAATATTAATTCTCAGTATTAAGAAGTATGTCAACAGTTCTTTTTGTAATCAGCCACTGAAAACAAAGTCACAAATCAGAAACAAAGTTTAAATCAATATGTGGACTTTACACCGAAGCCCCTTGGTGCAGAGTGATCTGAACACACAGCACCTTTCCATCAGTGATTCATTCATTTGCCCAAGTACATAAGTAACTGTCTCAAATGGCTAACTCAAATCTCAGCTTTTTACATTCCTAGAGAAGACCATAAATCTCCTTTAGCTTTCCGCTTCTAACCTCCTAACCTAATCCTAAATTATGACAGCAAGGTTTCAGACACTTCTTTTAGAATCATTAACACATTGAACAAGGCATTAGAACGACCTGCTGTTTATTAATTACAGTTACTTGCTACAATATATAAATAATATATGCAATCATCCAGTCAACCAATCATGTGGAAGCTGCACAGTGTATGCGTAGAAACAGGTCAAGAGCCTCAGGTAATGTTTACAAGATGTGATCTCACTGGTTGTGACGGCATAGTTGTTGGTGCCAGATCAGACTGGTTTGAGTATTTCAGAGGCTGCTGATCTCCTAGGAATTTCACAAACAACACTATTTAGAGTTTGCACAGAATGGTTGGGGCAAAAAAAAAAAAAAAACATTCAGTTAGGAGTTTTGTAGGTAGAAACACTTGGTTGATGAGACAGATCAGATGAGAATGGCCAGAGTGGTTAAAATTAAATAATTTGGCTACAGTAACACAAATAACGACTATTTACAGGTGTGATGAACAGAAAAGCATCAAACGTAAAGATGGATGGACTACAACAACAGAATATAGTGGTGGATGGTCAGTGTTTTTATAAAAGGAGTGTTTTGATCCAGAGCCTTCTTGTCCGCACTGGGCACAAGGACTATATGCTGGATGGGACACCAGTCCATCACAGGGCACTATACATACTTACACACTCATTTATACGGAGGGACAGTTTAGAGTAGCCAGGCCATCTATTGGCTTGTTTTCAGGAGACTGCAGGAAACCAAAGTTCCTGGAGGAAACCCACACGGATACAAGGAGAACATGCAGAACTTAACGGAGAAGGGAACTTGATCCAAGGGGTTATACTGGGAGCTCTAGCTCTATGAGGCTGCAATGCCACCTGCTGCAAAGTGCCTAAACCAAATAGTGGCGAATGGTAATATGCTGTAAAACCACTTGACATATCCCTTGTACATTTCTGACCTCACTCCTACCAAGTTCCATATGTGGGCCATTATAGGAGTTCCTGGGAGGCCAGCATTTCAGACATGAAGCAGGCAGTCTGATCATGGCCCTGGTGTACTGAGAGAACTTTCTACCTTGATGGTATCTAAGCACTAGTGAAACCTTGGGATAAGTGCTTTAGTGTAGCAGGGTATTATATAGAGAAATAAAGTTAGATGTTACTCTCCTGTATTCCGTTAATTTTTACAATCAAAAGTCCTGGTTTGACTTGTATATGTACGTAGAAAAACCAACCTACTTCCTAAAGTTAATACACTATCGACATTAGTTACATTTCTTTAATCTTAATGAGACAAAGCAGTATACCATCATTCGGGGTGGATTGTGTCACATTTAACATGCTCTTTTCTGCTGTAATAAGTTTGTCGAAGAATAGAAAGTGACACAGAAGAAATCTTTGCAGTGTAAACACTGGAGGTGAGGCACTTTCTACAACACCACTTTTTTTCTTTAACACACCCCTTTATTATGCTTGAAGCAGTTTGGATACACTTTTTGACATATTGAAGCTTTGCACTGCGTGTATAGATTGCAACATTCCATCTTCTAAAGTAAGCTAAATAACTCAATAGAGGTTAAAAAAATTCTTTATTCATTAGAGCTTGTGTGTTACCTCAGTTGCAATTCTTTGAGCCTGCTACAATGACTGGAAATACCTGATTTTTAGCAAGCCAGAGGAAAACAATCTGCTGAAAACCACTAATCAGACATTTGCGTAATTGCCTTGCCTTACAAGTAAGTACCGTAAGTAACAGCCAAATTACCCTTTTGAAGAACTAGCTAACTAAACTAACAGTAAGGAGCCACATCCAAGCTACTTTAACACAATTAGCAGTATTTGACTTTATACTATACATGAGAGAGTTCCGAGTCTAGTTCTCCTTAAGGTTCTTTCTCGTTTTGTCTCAAAATGTTTTGCCTTGTAACCACTACATGTCGCTTGTACTTTATGGCAGATTGTAAAAAATACACATGTTGATATGAAATAGCAACATAGTTGACTGCAATATGAATCGTCCTGCCATCACACTACAGTAGGTAATCAACAGCAACAACATGGGTTACTGGCATGCATCCTTAACTGCGTTACTGCATAAACGTTGGTTTATGCAGTAAGACAATACGCCCACTGATGTTCAACATACCATGCTGGCAATATTTTGCAAACTTTAGATTATTACTTCATTTTATTTCCAGATAACGTTGCTGAGCCTAGACCTGACTGAAGCGCGCCCAGGTCATAACACTGCCACTTGTACAGTGGCCACCATGCGTGATTCATGCATCGCTTCTTTTGCTTCCCTTCCTACCCTGTTTCACCCATCGCTCTGGAATAGGGTCAGTGTGGACTCCTCAGACCACATGATCTTTTTCCATTGCTCCAAAGGCCAAACCATTTTTTTCTTCTTCTTCAAATTTTTCTCCCTAATTTAGTCGTGTCCAATTCCTCCCCGTCACTAGGGGGCTCCCTCATTAAGGCTACCACTCAGTCGGGAGGGCCGAAGACTATCGCGTGTTTCCTTCAAACCACGTGATGCCAGCCGACCGCATCTATTCGAACTGCTCGCTCACGCACCATTAGGGGCGGAGTAACACACTCGGAGGAAAGCGCTATCCACTCCTTCCGCTTGCGCGAGTTCACAGACGCACCTGATTGGCTGTAGAGCCGTGATTAATGTGGGAGCACGATGAACCTCTCATCCCTCCCCTCTGAGAGAGTTCGGCCAATCAGCTCTCTCTAGACCTCCGGCTGCGAGAGGTTACAGCATCACCCAGGGATCGAACCAGCGATCTCCGGATGATGGGGCGAGCACTCAAAGTCCAATCTTTATGCTCCCTAGCAAATTAAACCTTTTTTCAAGATTGGATTTACTATTAAGTGGTTTTCTTATGGCCACACAGATGTTTAGTCCCAGTCATGTGAGTTCTTTTTTGCGTTTGTGTGTGGGGATGCTCTTGCGTCCACTATTAAACATAATTGTGATTTATACTGTCCAAAATCTTAAATTGATCTCTGATCATGTTTATTCATGATTATTTTTTTTAACCACAGTTTAACACACTATCCTTCCAGGTTTTAATAATGCATTGAGCAGTTCTTAACCCAATTCCAATGATTTTAGCAATCTCCCTAGTTGATTTTTTTAAATTTTATTTATTTATTTTATTTTATTTTATTTTTTGCTTGATTCAGGACAATATTTCACTTTTCTGAAACACAGTAACATCTTTTCCATGACTGTGGGATGTGTCTTCCGACATGGTTGTTTAAGAAATGACAAGCTACTCACTTCATCAGTGAGGGTTAAAAGTATTAGTCAGCTGAAACATAATAATCACTGCAATAATGAATCAATCAAAGGCTCTTAAGTATTTGCTCATTTAAATCCAAATGGTGATAATGAAATTCCTCTAGGAAATCAGCGACCTTTTAGGAGTCATTAACCATGGAACTGTACAGTCATAGCTATACAGTATTGAAAGCAATACTGAAATGCTATATTCTGTAAACAGCTTTTGATTTGTTAGCATATATTTATTTTATTTTTTTAATAATTTTTCTCAATTATAGCATTACTCTTCTTAAAAAGAAAACAAGAGCCCTAACAAAAATGAGCATCTTCTATGGACGTGTTACTTAAACTGTAATTGTATCACCGATCCTAAAGATGTGCAAATAAACAAGTTCAACAATGTTCCCGATAGAGCGTCTGCAATCATGGTTACAGGAAAAAGAACCAATTACTATGACTCGCTTGACTGGAATCAAATTGCCATCAAACGTTGAGTAATTTTGTTAACAGAAAACAGTTAACCGATTCTGTTTATCTATTTTGAGCTATCTTTTACAACCATCATTTCTCAACTTTAAAAATTGTAATTCTATCACATCTAAGTGCATCCAAGTGCCTCAGTTAGTTTCATCAAAGCAGCCCAAATATGAGTTGAAATACGTCCTGTTCAAGCAATGTTTAAAAACCTGGCAGGATTGTCATAAAGTATACTTGTATTTAAAAAAATCGCAATATGGACGTGCAGTTTTTTAATCATAAAAGGCTTCAGTTTAAAGGCAACATACACATAGTCAAGAGTTTTTCAATAATTTAAGTATTTGTTTATTTGTTTAAATACATTTGAGGTAGTAATTAATATCGGCAAAAATCCTCTCATCATATGAAATCATTATTATGCTATGAGCCTAGATAAATGTGTTTGAATACAAAATGGTACATTTAATAGTAAAATATCAGTGCCTGTGATTGTCTGAACAAATCAAATATATTTGAAAAAAATGTATAAAAGAATTTACAACTTGAAATTGGTATAATTTCTTATTTGGCTTTTCATAGTCATTTATATCATTTATTTACAATTCATAATATTAAGAAATGTTGTAGTGATATTATTTAAATGTTTAGGAAATTGTTATTTAATAAGAAGTAGGATTTCCAGTGTTTCCAATATATCCAGACATAAAATGTGTTTTTCGATATAAAAATAATCATTTTAAATAATATTAAATTAAAAATAAAAAAATATCAATGAGTGAGTAAAGACATGATGACATTATGAAAATCTCAGAATGGGAAATATGATGTATGACATTTAGTCAAATGTATTTTGTCTCTTGTCATTTAACTTCCACTTGACCTGTAATTCATATAAGAATATTGAAAACTTTTGTGTGGTGCAACTTTATTTATACAGCGTTATCAGTATACTTGTAGTCTTGCAGGTAACTCTCGATCTTGCATAAGCCACCTGGCCCGTATGATGTACTCGTCATCTCGTGGAGACTGAAATAACACACTATCACTGTGTAAACTGCCCTTTAGATACGAGCGCGAACATTTTCACCCATGTAGATTTCACTGTCTTTATAGAGACATTTTTATTTATTATTATTATTATTATTATTATTATATTCTTGCTCCTTCTTTTGTTGAGAGGTTTACAAGCTGTGAATTTGAAGTGTGTTTTGTTGCTTCACCTGTATAATTATGTTTTCTCTCAGATTTTGGAGATACTTCCATAGCTTATTGTGATCCACGATTTTTTTTAATTCTCATTGTATACAAAGGCAGCAAAAATGAAAGTACACTCATTCCAACATCGCTGCATTTTTGTCATCTGTTTTTATACAATACTGATTGAGCTTTTTCTTTTTCAAGTCTTTTTTAATGTATGACGCTTTACTTTGCAACTGTAATGTGTGTAAAATCATTTACCCGTCTCTCAAACAAGTGGCTAATAGCGGCAACAGCATTTGTATCCATGGGATTTTTCTCCACCTTTTCACTAATTGTTGGGTGCAAACATTGCCATCCTCAAACATCCCATCATGTAAAAACTGTGTGTTTGTTCGTTTTATTACTTTCGAACATTTCTGAAACGTGGCGCAATATTTCTCATGCTTTATGATCAACACCAATAAGCAAGGCTGATGTGCATATGGGATATGGACATATAGGGAGATGTCTGTTGGCCGTTTGGCTGTTCAGCATCTCCTGTGTTAGATGAGTGGGAGTTCGGACATACAGTAGACTGCCTTGACTTTGCAGCCATCCCTGGCATTTGAACTTGGTGTGAGTTTACCATGTCACCAGGGGTGTAGGGGGGGAAACTTTGCTTTGTTTTGACCATTGAGCCAAAGCTTGTGATTGGTCTGGTGGGTTGAGCCATGGACTTTATAGATGGCTGACTCCATATAAGGAATGAGTATCGGCGAAGGAAAGCTGTTTCTCCTTGAGATAAGGAAATGCATCTAGACCAACACAGTAAGATTGACTTTATTATTGCATGATATGATTTTGTGGTTTAAAAATCTTTTCAAAAGTTGTTTCTTGTGCTGGATAATATATTGAAACTCGTCTTTTGCTACAGGGATTGATATTTTTGTATCTTTTGTGCAAAGAATAGTTTTTCTCAAATTTGCCTAAAGTTTTGCCTGGCTTGTGAGATTAATTAATTGAGATTAGCGAGATTAATCCAAATTGATTTCAGTTGAAATGATGAGATATTAAAACTTTAAACAATTCTCATAAATTTCTCTGTAATTTTTTCACTTTTACTTGAGGCTTAATTAAACTGCCTTTGTAGTTTGGGTGTATAATTGCCTTACAGTCTGCAAAATGATTGGTAGGCACTGCTGCTGCCCCATGCATCCAGACTACTGGCTCTATGTACAGTAGTATGTGTGTGTGTGTGGGAGGTTTGTGCAAACTTGTTTGATCATGAATAAAATGTGCATGAATATCATAAAAAAAAGAGTCACCCATCCTTGGTGTAGCAGAAGGACAGAGCAAAGAGCAGCTGATGCAATGTGCGTTATCTTGTCTACACTTTTAGGGTTCTGTGTGCTCTGTGTGTCTGATGACGCATGTTTCTGGGAGGTGGGGTGGGAACGTGCGCTTAGTGGGACAAGAGCGCATGGTAAAAGTAATGGTGATTGGTTGAGAAGGGCCCGCCCTCTGCTCTTTATAGCTGCCACTCACCTGCTGGAGTAAAAAGCAGCACGCTCAAACTTCTTCTTTCTGCTCAGAGCCATACCTTGCCCGTGAGTACAAAAATTCAACTGTAATGCTTCTTTACACTGAAATCAACCATGCATGCTAATATGCAGGTTTAATTGAGCCGCTTCAAGTTGATTTCATGTCGGTGATCTGTTTGTGCAGTAGTATTTCGGGACTTGAGCGCCGTCGTCTGCATCCAATCCAAAGGGGTTATTGTGTTTATGTGATTTGGAATTAGCTATGAAAAGATTAGAAATGAGTCCTAGCGTGAGTGCACTATGAGGAGCAAGTTCACAGAGCTCCCAGCTGGCTTGCATTCCTCACAGGAGCAGACCTGCTGAGTGTGTCTGTGTATGAGGTATCTCTCTGTGTGTGTAGTTTTTTTTTGGGGGGGGGGGGGAGGACAAAAAAACAAAAAATGTATAAACTATGCCATGGACGATTGTGTGAATATTATTATTATTATAGAAAAAATTATAGTAATTAACAATTTCCTATACCTGCAGAATTGACGTTTTTTTGGCTTGTTCACTTTTTACATTCTTGCACGACTCAACATTTACCATCATGTAGTCAGGGATCAATGCAAAAAGAGAGAGAGAGTGAAAAATGCCTTTTTTTTTATTTTTATCTTGCATCTGTAAGATGACAAAAAACTAACCAATATCATGCGCTTGATAAGCTAAGATTTGTTGCAAACTGCAAAATCTTCTACTAGGCGAGCAAGTGAGCACCACTGCAAGACCACAAAACGTTTAAAAGCAAATAAATAAATCAGAAGCGTCAAAGAACGTGTTGAAGTGGGCTGGCCGTTTTGTTCTGTCACGGAACAAGTCGTTCTGATCAAGAACAAAATGGTTAGTGTATTAGTGGCTATGGCTTGTCTTTATTCATGAGCAAACAAACCACACCTCATTCAGTGATTTTACCGCACAGGACTTTCTCCCTCCATCGCCGCTGGCTCACTAGACCTCTCGTAGTGGCAGTGCACCTGGAAATTTTTCACCTTCCCATTAACCAGATCCACAGGTCTGAAACAATTCTGACTTCCATGCGTCACATTCTGTCAAAGGGGCATTGTGTGAGGAAGAGGAAAAAATTGAGCTATGAACAATTTCCTTCTGCAGACTCATTTGCAGCCTCGTGAAGTGTTACATAACTCTCTAGCTAGGAGCAGTGTGTACTCTCTAGACTGCCATCATTATCCCAAAAGTTCCTTAGTTTCTGTTAAGTGCTTGACCCAAAGCGTGCGTGTTGTTTAACAAGATGAGACCTTTTCCTGTTTAAATCTGCTACACTGGACTCCTGTCGGAGCATGTGAACTTGGTTTGCACTTGAATATAAAATGCTGTAAAACCGAATTAACAGACCGTGTGCAGCATTTTATATTGTTCAATCATAGCAGGGTGCAACCAGCAACCAGCATAGGAAGAAGTGCAAAAAGAGCAAATACTGGAAATGTGTTACCAGCATGAACAGTGTGGGAACAATTGATGCTTTTTAGACACTAGGACTTATCTTAGGCTTGGGACCGGCACTAGGAGTGCAGATTTTTGCAGTACTTTATAATACATTATAACTACTTTTTGTTTATGTATTTATTTTATCCATGTTGTTTAGTTTTGCCCATGCCATAGCTGTGTTATATTAATACAATAATTACAGGACGTTTTCCACTGGCTTGTTCCTGACCAGTTTCTTCATGTCCTTGTTTTTCTTCACAGAATACATCTCTCTGTCTACAATCTTCTCTCTGATTATAAGCCATGGAGCGAATGGAGCTAAAGAAAGTGAGCACTGAGGCAGATGACGACAGCAACGACAGCTTGGACGATCGCTACACCGGGCCCATCGACCCCGAGAAGTCCACCATGAACAGGTCAGCAGCCTGAGATCACCCTGCCTTATTCAGCTGCACCCAAGCCCTCTTGACTTTTTCCTTTCTATTAATCACAAAGTTGCTCCACTGCTCTTACTTCCATTAAGAGACCAGATTCCGTCTCCAACATTCTGATATGGTCAGCAACACTATATCAGAACTCATGTCTTACTATACAGTGGACTATTAGCTTAAAAACAAAGAACACTGTACACTGGTGAGCTAAGGAACACCTAATTGAGTTTACCACAAGATGTAGATTATTACTAAGCCTTAGAAACAAAACCACCATGTTAGAGTTTGTAACTAAAGAAATCCACAAAGGCTGTACAGATAAGATTGATAAGCGTAAAATTTAAATTCTCTATGTCTAAACATCTATAACGACTGACTATCAATTACATTTTTGCAGTCAGTATCTCGATGAAGAGGATGCTGAGAGTCAGAAGTTTCTCACAAATGGAATGAAGAAGAAGAAATTTGAGGAGTATCATGAAGAATATGTAAGAAGATTCTATTCACTTTGGCTAAAAAAATATTAAATATATATATATAACATATAATTATAGCACATATAGATGCTTATATGCCTACTAAATCAACAGTCTTAATTAAACATGACATTTATTTTCTCTCTCTCTCTCTCCCCCTGCCACAGCACCCAGGTCATGCCTCTTTTGGGATGTCTGTGTTTAACCTCAGTAATGCCATCATGGGAAGTGGAATCCTCGGCCTCTCTTTCGCCATGGCCAACACTGGCATCATCCTCTTTTTGTAAGTGTGCAGCATCTTGGACGTCTGCTCACAGTGTATCAGGATGGTATCTCTCTGTGAGAGCGATCTAGATAAATATGTGAACTGGAGAACATTTGATTATAGTTTACTGTACGGTGTAAAATACTGCAAGACACTGGCCACTCAATCTAATTACTCAAATGAACCGGTTTGGGATTATAATGGTTGGCCGTGGGACTGAAGCCATCTAATCTAATTTATCTGCAGAATCGGGGAAAGGGTCTCATCTTTTAACATATTTACTGTATAGTGTATTCAAAGAGCATATTGCCTTGTTCAAATCTGATATTGAGGAATGACTGTCCACACTGTTATTTGAAAGTGATCAGATCGGATATGGCTCTGTTCAGACTGGCGGCTTCAATCTGACACTTTGTCGACCCATTTGCTTCGGTTCCTGTGTTATTGGCACCGGATGGATGGGTCCACTGTAGCACGTGTGATATCAAATGGTAGTCATTTGTAAAAACACAGATAGTAACAAGAAAGTTAAGAATACCGTTATCACATCCTCTCAAAGTGCTGTCAGTCGCGTTCAACCATGAAACCGTGTCCGTATATGTCATGGAAACTAATATATATATATATATATATATATAAGCCTCAAGAAAAAAAGGAGATAATAAAGTAAGCAAAAAAGCATGTGTATATATACACTGCCCTGTTTTTGCCTACTTTATTATTTCCTTTTTTTCCTTGAGATTCATGTGAAATTAGCTATAAGTGCACCACCAGGGTGGGTTTTTCCTTGTTAATGTAACACACACCAGTACTATTTTTGGCTAGGGCACTCCCCCTTGTTGGTCTTGTTCTCCAATCTCTTGTGGTCCAGCATGCAGACTGCAGAGGACCGAGAATTTGACATGGAGCGGTAGACACTACGAGAGGACTGCGTTTCCGTGTCTGTTTAAACATTATTGCCTTGAGCCTGCTCTGACTGATTGATGGCAGTCAGCTGGACCGCTCATCTCCACTGAACCGCATTCCTCTCGTAGCCTGAAGATGAAGAGAACACCTTCATCAATGCTAGATCCAGTTTTCACCTGACTAGCGGGTCAGCGTTTGGCCTCGTCTCCATCACTCGTCTGCTCCCGCCTACGTCAGGTGGCTATTTCTGTTCTGTGTCCGCGCTCCTGGTGCCTGGTAACTCTGCTATCAGTGACACATACTAAGGACTCCCTTCTTGGGTTTTTTTTCCCTCCTCTCTTACACTCATGCAGTCTGTCATCTTGTCTTTGACACTGTGACAGATATCAGGTAGTTGAGGCGGACAGGAATATACAGGTTGATGTTAGATTGTAAGGGAAGATTGATGACCTCTACTGAATGGATATTAGTACAGTCTGTTGACCCCTCATGTTTGATAGACTGATATTATTTCTTGAAGGTTAAAAATGTTAATATTGATGTCTGATTTCTGTCTTGCAGTATTCTCCTCTTCGCTGTTGCTATTCTGTCACTCTACTCTATTCACCTGCTGCTCGTAACAGCTAAAGAAGGAGGTAATCATTAAGTCACACACACATACACTCTTAAGAACTTAATTGATGTCGTAGGTGTCTTTTTCCAATGGCGAGATAAAGATATAAATGGTATTGTGGGGTTGTTCTGTCTATTTTGTAAACATCATTTTTTGCATCTTCCTCAGGCTCTCTTATTTATGAAAAGCTGGGTGAAAGGGCGTTCGGCTGGCCGGGGAAGATGGCAGCATTTGGGTCTATAATCATGCAGAATATTGGAGGTGAGAGGATGAACCACTGTCAAGATCAAATCATGTGTCATTTTCATTTAGTCACTACTATAATGTTAAAGTCACATTTCAGTCTTTACGATGATGTATATAAATGATATAAGCAGAAAGAGAATTGGATTGGAATTATTAAATTATCTCTTCTCAGCCATGTCCAGCTACCTGTTCATTGTGAAATATGAGCTGCCTGAGGTAATCCGAGCCTTTCTGGGACTAGAGGAGATCTCTGGGTGAGTTGTTGCAACATGCTGAACATACTACCATTATTATTAGTCTGTAACAAGAGCATATATAGTGTTCAAGTATGAGAACAAGTCCTTCGAATGGAAAAAAGAAGGAGGGAAGGTCAACGATTAGAAATAACAAATGTGTAAATCTTAATCAGAGCAGTTTTAGTATCACATGGCCATTCTCAGCTTGAACAATAAAAAGTGGCACTTTTTCCATTTAAATGATTAGGCTTTGGCATCTATCTTTAGGTCACTCTACATACAACATGGATTGTTCTGTAAATCTAGAACACTGACACTAAGAGATTGCATAGATTCCATCACAAGTAATAAAAGTTTAGTTATTGGGTTTTTGCATCTCTCCCACACACACATCCTGTGTGCAATGGTTTTAAAGGTGTACTATGGTTTTGAGAACATGCTTACGGTGATCCCTGTGAGATAAAGTGCTTGCGTGGTTTCTCCTCTGCTGTATAGCGAGTGGTATCTAAACGGGAATTACCTGGTCGTGTTCGTGTCTATTGGAATCATCCTACCTCTGGCCCTTCTCAAGAACCTGGGTAAGCCCTGTTTTTCACTCAGTTTGCTAGGTGTGTGTGTGTGTGTGTGTTGTATAGATTTTTATTGGGCACATATTCGTTTGTGTGTCTTATGTATATTCCCTCATTGTGCAGGCTACCTCGGCTACACCAGTGGCTTCTCTCTCTCATGTATGGTCTTCTTTTTGGGCGTAGTAAGTGCTTATGTTATTATGTGCTTCTTAATGTTTGCATATTAGTAAAAAATAAAAATAAAAGTTTTTCGCTTTCTTCAAAACTGACCTATAATATTGTGTGTGTGTGTTTGTCAGTTGATTTATAAGAAGACGCAGCTCCCCTGTCCTTTGCCATTCTTCTACCATCACTCGGCCAATACGAGTCTAAACGGTTCTGCGCTGATGAATCCGTATGCGTCGCATAACAGTTCAGCTCTGATGGAGTTCTCTCGAGCAGACACGAGCAGCGGTCACCTGGAGGCCCATACACCACCTTTACCCGTCTCCAGTGTCCACTACACCCCTCATTCAGATGACGACGAGGACATGTGCACACCTAAATACTTTGTGTTCAACTCCCAGGTGAGGGCTCACGGTTGGATTCATTGATTCATAGGTTTATGTGAAGTATTGCAGTGGAATTGGTTAGATGATGATTATGATTTAATATTCACTGGATCATTCTATTTAATCAAATGTTCTTGTTTGGTGGTGCTTTTATATGATCTAAGTATAATAAATAGGTTTGAATAAAATGATCTTGGTTATTACTAGGTGTTATTGCTATGTACATTTATCATGTCGCCTTGCTATATCTCTGTTTTCTTTGTTTCCTACTCCAGACTGCATATACTATTCCTATTCTGGCTTTTGCCTTTGTGTGTCACCCGGAAGTCCTTCCCATTTACAGTGAACTCAAAGAGTGAGTACTTTTTCATATCTCACAATAATAGAAAAAAAAAAACATTTATTTTTATTTTTAATATCTCTTTCATTTTCTCTACAGGCGCAGCCGGAGGAAAATGCAAAATGTATCTAACCTGTCGATTTTGGCGATGCTTATAATGTACATGCTGTCGGCTCTGTTTGGCTACCTCACATTCTACGGTATGTCCTCCTCTCACACACCCAACAAGAGACAGATCTTTGTTTAGTGTTGTTCTTCATTTGATTCTGCTTCCTCCTCACTTTTACCTTTTTTCGTTCACACTTTAACAAACAGATAATGTGGAAGCAGAGCTGCTGCACACCTTCACCAAGGTTTATAAGTTCGATACTATGCTTCTGTGTGTGCGTCTCGCCGTGTTGACTGCTGTAACACTCACCGTTCCCATCGTCCTTTTCCCTGTAAGTTCACACACAGACACA
>JAQQZT010000012.1:26669616-26688698 GCA_030068275.1 Clarias platycephalus
TGCATTAATGTAGTCCCCCCCCCCCCCCCCCATATTTAACCTTTAGATTTATATTGCTTATTCTCATTAATAACACCCTTCCTAATAATTTCACTACAGCTAGTCATAGTTCCTGAATAACTCGCTTTACAGTAAGTAATTGACCAATCAGATTAGAGTCTAAGGGTTGCATTAATCATATTTAGTTGTCGGTTCACTCTGTGAACCTTGCCCGAATTCCTTTTATCTGTAGTAATTTTTAGTGTCACTATAATGATGCAGATATGAAATGAAATCCTTGACAATAAGGCAATAAAAAATGGAAAAGTCTTGTTTGGTGGAAAAAGTACTAAGTCATATTAATGCTAGTTTAGTATTTCAGTGATTCTAATTTAAATATATCCTTCTTTTTGGAAAATGCTGTGTAATTTTCTTAATTACACACTTCCCTAACTCCACTTAATGTTTCAGGTAATGAAATGTTTGTTCAGGACAGGGTGTCTTTGCTCTCAAAGGGCTCCCTAAAATGGCTCGTCCTGGACAATAAACTGTCAGCACCACATCAAAAGCCAAGCCACTCCCCCAGTGAGCTGAATTGGCTGATGCAACTCTCTGAGGACGTTTCACAGCATTGTGGGGGTGTGCGCACACGCAAAAGAGTTTCTGTGTGTGTGTGCTTGTGATTGTGTGGTTCCTCTTAACCTCCTGCTGGTGAACTTTCCCCCAGTGCATTAGTTTTCCCAGGCAAGTGTGTTGAGCTTCTCATTCCTAGTCCTGTGACCTGGATCGAGTTGATTAGCTTCGCTCTGTTAGCCACCTCCTGCTACCTGGGTTTATGCACAGAACATAAACCCAAGCCTAGTTGTGTGTAAATATACAATTGAAGTTTTGATATGATGCTATTTACTGTATAAAGATGTGTTCCACCTCTACCCGTGGTGGTGTTTAGCCTTTTTAGCTAGTAGGTGAGCTTGGTAAGCTTTGTATCATTATACATCGCCATTGCACATTTTTGTTGAATACCTTCTTAGCTATGTAAAACACAACCTGGTATTTTAAACGAGTTTTCACATCGGAAGCAAGTTGCTATAGCTAGCTTAACCAACAACTAGCTAGCAAATTACATATTAAGACTTTTTAATGTTCACTACCTACATTTATACATGCATAGTTGAAATTCATGGGGAAACAATGAACTATACACAATCAGCTTACATTGTCAGTTTCCTCCTCTACTAGTTTCAGTTTCAATTGTTGTACATGACAACAGCTCCCTATCATAGTCGTGTCCTGAGGTTTATAACATTATAGTAATAGCAGACAGAACTTGACAACGTGAAGGGAACAGCCTCACACACAGCGCATGCATATCTCTTGTACACAAAAATCGCTTGTGTAAATTTTGCATTTGGTAACTTTGTTTCTCTGCTTCACCACAGCGCTCGCACTACAATATTCCACATAGTATATTGCACAAGATCCAAATCACATTATGTTCTAGTGTAAGCATCCTTTTTCTTGGCTTCGACATTCTCAAAAATCCCACTGAGCACATTTAAACCACTTTTACAGAAAGTATCTTCACTTTTCTGATCATGTTACTGAAAGAAGTAACGCGACTGGATCATCATAGTGCATTGTTTTAAAAAAAAAAAAAAAAAAAATCTGGTATCTTATTTTAAAAAGGTTATATGGTTGTTTTCATATTTAACCTTTTGTTTTAGACAACCTTTTATATGTGTATCAAAGGATAATAATTTGCCAAAATGAATATAAGTCAAAAAATGGTGTTTATCACATTTTGCATCAAACTGCTCACATGGATGTGATTTATATTAATTGATGAGCATTGTAATAAAATGTTTAGTTCACCTGCTCTTGTAAACCATCTTGTTTTTTTGAGCTCATTGTATTTTATTATTCAGGAAACCCAGTTATGGAAGGCATGCAATACTGCCTTATAAGTTGCCTAGTATATCAGGAAATAACAAGCTCAACATTCCTCTTGAATTACAGTTCCCTCAGATGATAACTACTACAATGGAAATAGGCTTTGTATTCTCAGAATTATGGAGTATCTTTGTCCTTGTTAATATGAAGGGGATTATCCTTAAAATGAAAAAGTTAATGAAATGCCTTGTATGGATTACTTAAATATTCTCTTGCTTTTATTTCTCCAAAATGGTTTTATTACACTGAAAATCTCTGTGGGTTTTCCTATTTCAACTGTTTGCTTTTAATTTGTTTTTAAATGACCACATAATTTCCTGTCTTCACAGAGGGATAAATGTACGATTTTCAGAAACTTTTAATGTGTCTAATTTATTTACTTATTTATTTATTTAAGCAGTGAACCATGACCTACATCTTTAATGCCCTGCAATATTAATATTTGCCTGCATTTTAATATTTTCAGATTCGTTCTTCTATCAACACGCTGCTCTTTGCTGAGCAAGAATTTAGCTGGATCCGACATATGCTAATTGCCGCCGCCATCTTGATTTTCAACAACCTTCTCGTCATCTTTGTCCCAACAATCAGAGATATTTTTGGCTTTATAGGTAAGTTTTTCGGAGTACTCCGTGTTTTTTAAAGTTAACGTTCTATGGATTTGCTGTAGCTTGGACAGT
Source organism: Clarias platycephalus (assembly GCA_030068275.1). NCBI lineage: Eukaryota > Metazoa > Chordata > Actinopteri > Siluriformes > Clariidae > Clarias > Clarias platycephalus. The sequence continues at coordinate 26,672,226 of JAQQZT010000012.1, forward strand.
TTGTTTTCATATTGTAGCATTTTTCACAGCAAAAAGTTAGCAGAACCAAAATGATCTGTATATCTAGCTAGCAGGATAGTTCCACAGCTACTGTCGATGTTTTGCACAGACTCAGCCTTAGTGTCACCCAGATTTTACTTATATTTACATTTTCCTCATTTGGTTATCCAGTGTGACCCGAGGTAGGTGTCTAGCTCAAGGATCCAACAGTGGCAACTTCTTATCAATAGCAACTTTGCAAAAGTTCTCCCAAATTAAATCTGCATGTTTAGTGATTTCTTCATTGTAATTGTGTTAATTATTGTTAGTAGTAGTAGTAGTAGTAGTAGTAGTAGTCTTAAGTATAATTAAGTATTAGCAGTATTATTACATGGAAATGTAGCCACACAGACATGCACTTAAAGGTTAAATCTGGCTCTTTCGAAACATGCCGGATATTTCAGAAGTATTGCAGAAGCATTTAAATAAGCTAACCTGACATCTCTTGTTGTTCTGTAGTCCTCTATAGTCCTTTATACTGGTCCTTATACCTTGATATGATGTTCAGAACTTTATGTACTTATTATACTGTACACACACCTGCCATGCTGAGGTTGTTCGAGTATCTGTTTGTAGAAAGTTTTAGAAATATTCTAAATGATCTTAAAGTGTACAGTATAATACTGACATGATGACGCATATCTTAATGCTCCAGGGTCCTCTGCTGCCACCATGCTTATCTTCATCCTACCTGCTGCCTTCTACCTGCGCCTGGTGAAGAGTGTACCATTCAGGTCCACCCAGAAAATATCAGTAAGTTTGCCCTTTCTACTACTCTAACTTGATTTGCAACACTACACGGACATGCTAGCTTTTAATTACATTCAAGTGCATTTAATTTTGGACTTTTATGATGTTATGGTCTATTGGAAATATTGTAAGTTTATCTGAATTTTGCCTTATGTCCACAGGCAGCCATTTTTCTGATAGTGGGCATCATCTTTATGATTGGCAGCTTGTCTCTCATCATTCTTGACTGGATCCACAATCCTCCCGGATCTGCAAACGGCCATTAACCTTCCCTGCCTGACGTCCCCATAAATGCAGACTGAGGGTTAATATGTACGCATGTGATGTAATGGACACGTTCCATAAGACACCCTCTCGGCATTACAAACAGACATTCACCCAACGTGTTCTCTTTGTCTTTATGTTCTCCCAATTTCCTCGCACGTCATCTTTTAACATCGAGCATATCGCACTCTTAGCGGATGTAGTTGCGAAACTCCAGCCGCACACAGAGTGTCAATGCTCGCCTCTAGGAGATTTGGAACGATGAAGAGAGAGGGAAGTAAAAACAAGTCTGAACTGACTGCCTCAGATACTGCAGAAGAAAAGGCTGTCATGGTGCTTCAGCAGTTCATCCTCATGATGGATAAACAGCACTTCTGGGTTGTGATTTTTATGTATGTTCACAGACAGGCGCAAACAACAAAAACACACATGCTTCCTCTTCTCCCCCCCCCCCCCCCCCCAGACACCAGTAGGCTTTTAAATACCAGAGAGCTTTTTAGTCTGTAATTTCTGTTTTAGGAAAAGAAAAAAAAGGTTGCTTTTTATTTGTTCTAAAGTAAAATTATAGTCATCTGATCAAATAGCATTAACCAATTTTTATTTTTTATTTTTTATTTTTTTTTTAGAGTTTTTAAGGTGTTTGAATTACAGAGGAAATGTCCATTATTATCATTATAGATTATGGACAAAACATTCTCTCAAGGTTTCGAGAGATGCAAGGACATGTCAGATCTCTGTCGAGTGTACTGCAATTTCCTTGTATTGCATTTGCTCTGTAATGCTAGAACAAAACCGCTGCAGATGGCCTCTATGCAAGATAATCTGAAATTCCTCGATGAAATTAAAGCAAAAAGAAGCACCTTGGGGATCCTCTCCCTAAATGCTGAGTGTGAATCTTAAACATCCGGCTTCATTCCAGCTCTGACACTGTCATACCACACAAATAGGACAGCTGGCTCTGACCTTTTTTGGCTTCAGGTGAAATCTGAGAGCTTGATGCCAGAATGGGCTTCATGCTATTAGTCATCAGCCACCTTGTGAACAAGTATATAGTGAAGGGTTCTTACTCTTACACTTATGCTGGTTCTCGGTTGTGCGAAACCTACACAGAGAGAGTAAAAACTGTCAGAGAAGGTTAGAAGAATGCCTCAGTATTTTGAACCGTACTGTACAGATAATGTGATGGCAAACATGAACTGCCCGTATGTTTCTTACTGGGATCATTTGCTGAATCGTTTATAGTTCTATGCTGTGAATCAAGGCTGCTTTCACCTCTTTTAAATCCTTTTTTTTTTCTTTTTCTGGTATCCTATTAGATTAAAGTAATTCCCAAATATAGAAAATACTGTAAAGTGTTTTAATTATTTCATCTTTCATTTTTTGTAATATCCTGTAAAAATCTGTTTTTTGTTTGTTTTTTTGCACAGATATGTAGTCATCCCATTTGCCCCGCTCTCGTTTATTCTTTATTGTGCCACGCCACTGTAAAGGTTTTAGTCGTGTCAGAGTGGAGTTGTGTACAGAGACCATTAGACAAACCAAACACTGCTGATTTCAATATTTTGTGCTGATATTTTTTCTTGTTTGTTTTTGTTGTTCCTATCCAGCCAAAGTGGACAGTATTTATAGATCGTTTGTTGATCTACATAGATATAGACATATTTCAAATGAAATGGTATATTTTGTGCATGTTTTGGATCATGGTCTTTTTTGACAGCTGTATATTCTTTGTAAATAATTTGCTATAAGGTGTACACACTTACTGGGTTCTTCAGGATAAGGAGGGATATCATCTCAAGTGTTTACTGAAACAGTTTTACTCTTTTGTATCTTAGCTCTGTTTGTTAGTCGACTAACTTCTTTCTTTCTTTCAATTTTTTCTTGATTTGTAAATTTTGTGATAAAATATATTGTATTTCTATTATTTAGTGTCCTGCTTGGCTATTTTTATGAATGAACACAAAACTGAAGCATTTTTAAGCTACTCTTTAGTTTTTCAATTCATGATGGTACATAACAAAAACGTGAACGGCTGTATTGCATATGGGTGAAGATCATCTTTTGCTCTTCCTTTTCTCAATTTTCTATACTTTTTTGTATGCCCTATATAATGTCTTTATGATGTATCGTGGGGCAGGGTCCAGTCCACCTCTAAAACAGAGGATAAACACTGATGCTTTTTGCTTACTGTAAGTCAGGCTGTAGTCACTCGTGTCTTGCACGCTTATGTGTGTATGCTTAGTGTCTGATGTCAGTGTCATACTGGATGGGCTTTAGCTTTGTGCCTTGACGTTTCCTCAGGTCTTATAAAGGGAGTCCAGCTTTATTTGTGGAGGGGTCGTATACAGATTTTCCCCTAATACCTCAGAATTGTTTTGGATATTTATTGCTGTACTTTGATTTTCAAATGCGCTGACAGTGACACAAAGCTCAAACCTAGGAGCCCCTCCACAGATAAAGCTTAATGCCCCCCCCCCCCCACAGCTAGAGCTCTACTTCTCTCTCCAACTGTTCTACCTGAGTGCCATCTGACCCACAGGGAGCAGTTGCATGCCATTGGCTGAGCCGACTCTGCTTCCTGTGGATCAACCATGATTTGCATATTTATGGTGTCAAAGGGTTTTTGTATCATTGAAGGTGTTTCAGTAATATGTAATATAAAAATAAAAACAGAAACAAATCAAACTTGGTTGCTTTCATTTGTGTTGGTGTTAAACTGATGCTCTTAACTAACATCTTTAAATTATTGTACTTTAAAGCATTGAATATGCTTTGATGTGCAAAAACAATTTGCTAGTGAATGAAAACGAGGTGTGTCGCATAATCCAGCGCAATGCAAAGACAAATCTATTTATTTATCACCTAATTATGTATTTAAGTTATTTGTTTGTTCAATGCCTGAAGGAAGTTGTGTTCCTTATTTGACATATACATACATGAACAAAGGTGTAATGCCATAGTTCCTAGTTTCAAGTTACTATGTTCTATTCTGACCAATACCAGTGCAAGTATATAGTGAAGGGTTCGGAAGCGGAAACTGATCTCTCTGGCACACATGCGTAAACCTTTACACGACTCGTGCGAGATGAAACCATGACGTTGGCCGGTGTGGTTTACAATCATGATTAAACTAATCTATTGTTTAACAGTTCACGTGTTCATGGCACACTATGAGCATGTGCAAAAGCACAACTAACAATGTAAAACTAGCAACCTTTTATACCAAGGTGGTGCTCTTCTGCTTGTTCATTATGTCTATATCTTGGACACTCAGAAACTAATTGGTTGAACATTAGAAACTTCAACTAGTTTAGATCTACTACTAGTTTAGACTTAATACTTTTGACACCACTGATCACTATTTAACCATTTGATACAAATCTCACCTAAAGATAAGACCCTCCTCTGGCTCAAGTCTTATTTGACGGATCGTTATCAGTTGGTTAACGTAAATGGTGACTTCATTAAGCATCGACAAGTAAGGTTCGATATTCTGCTAGATTCTGTTTGAGGTCCACTTAATTTTTTTCATGACACAGTCATGTGCAAAAGTTAGTACCCCTCTTTGATTTTTTTTGTTTTTTTTTGTTAAAGCAACAAAAAAAAATCGCCTGATCATTGCAGGTCTTGGTAGTACGAATACAAACTCAGAAGAACAACAACTTTTTTCACCCTGCCATCAGTTATCTGACAAAAAAGCCAAAAAGGAAAAAATATACATGTGGGCAATACTAAGGATTCCTGCTTCCACAGGATTTAAGATTGTCAGTTGCAGCCAGCTGGTGTGAAGACTCCTATTAAAGCAGAAGTTTTGGCAGATCTGGATCATTTAGGTGTGTTAACACAAGGCCAAGAGGGAAAAACGTAAGAAGTGGGCTTGGAGAAGCAATTGTTGCTGCACATCAGTCTGGAAAAGGAAAACATTTCCAAACAATGTGGAGTTCAACAGTATACAGTGAAAAAGATTATTCACAAGTGGAAATGGTCAGAGCATGCAATGTTCAGAGAGAGCGCCCACAAGCCTCACTGAGCATGTTAAATGTTCATGTTAAAAGTCTGACAGCACAATTAGAAGAAGACTGAATCATTCTAATTTGTTTGGAAGGGTTGCCAGGAAAAAGCCTCTTCTGTCTAAAAGCACATCTGAGGTTCGCAAAATTGAATTGTCCTATGAACAGATGAGACCAAAGTGGAGTTGTTTGGCCATGTTCAGGGAAAACCAAACCAAACCAAACCAAATTCTGACAAGGCAGAAGTACTAGTAATTTAGTTTGCTAGTCTACTTTTCTCAACACCCAACACTGTCTTGGCCACTAAAGAACAGATGAAACACAGGCTTTTTGATTTCTCTCTGTTGATTATCCCCCAGATAGAGACACACATATTTGCAGAAATGTTTCTACCTAGCCTGCTGTGCTGACGGCATAAACAAGATAGTGAGAAAGTTTTCTATGTTTGTTGGTATGAGGAAAGGACATTCTAGTGATACGCCATGAAGAACAGTTTGTGAATGTTTGCATGTGCAAGTACAGGCACACCTTTATACAGAGTGTTAAAATTTAATTAGTTTTAATATAGACCAATAAAGAATATCCCAAACAAGCTTTTAGATTAGCACCTTCCTCCGTTCTTCTCAGCAGTTATACAAACTAGGCATGAGTGGCAACATGCTAAAAGCAGCAGCGCAGCATTAGCGTTGGACGAGGCCTCTATGACCCTGGCCTCCGACTGTGCAGTGTGATGGACTGACCCCATCACTCACTTCCTGCTGCTCAGAGACCTGCGGAGAGCTGTGAGGGTGCTGAGTGCTCTTGTTCTTGCATAAACAGACAAAGGCAACCTAATCACTCTGAACACACAGTTCTGATGATCGAATATCAACCCTAACTGTGCATTTTGTAGATCTTCAGCTCTTTATATAAATTAAACCTGTGACTTTTCCTCTAGATACATAATTCCCAGATTTGTAATGGTGATATTAGTGCTTGCTTGCCTTTCTTGGAATAAGTGTAAGTTCTGAGTAGGGATGTGAGGAAACACATAATGTGGCTTAGTATTACTTGATCCTTATTTTATATATTTTCTCAAAATAAAAAAATGAACATACTGAATTTTAAAATATGAGCTGTATACAGTGCCATGAAAAAGTATTTGCCCCTTCCTGTGTTTTTTGGTTTGGTTTGGTTTTTGCAGGTGTGGCCACCAAGGGTGGCAGTTATTAGGTTTTGGGGGCTCTTAGGTTTACTTTTTCACATAGGGCCGGTCAGGTTTGGACATTTTTTCCCTTAATAAATTAAATCATCATTTAAAATCACTTACCTCAGCTCATTATCACAGTGTTCCATTGGGTCATGTTGTTGCTCTTGAGTGCAAATTTTGCACTTCATGTTGTCTTTTTGCTGTGTGTTACACACACATACACATGATTAAACAAAATGTACTATTATGTTCACGATACATTAACTTGATCCTCCTTAACTGTCTGTCCAAGTTATTCAAGGTGAGTGAAACTTGACTAATCAATTCATGATAAGATCGTAATATGTATGTGTTTATACCAAAGGAGCTGTTACTTTTCAGCTTTTTTCAGATTAATTGTGGAAAATACTTGACACCAAACCCAATACTTGGCACCATGTACATACACAATTCCTTACCATTCAGAAATCATATGGTTATGAGTGGAGAATTAATTAATGATTCATGATGTATTAAACTAAATGTAAAACTCCTGACAGTTTAGAGGTTTCATGGTATACTTAATGTGTAATCCAAGAATAATTGCACGACTGCGCCAGTTAATAAGGAGCTTTAATTCTGGAGGATTGCTGAACTCAATGCCTGTGTTTCACAGTAACGCTGAAAAAGGTGGAGGGGCTGTTTCTAGGTCCAACTCTCCTCAGTTTACACTTGGTACTGAGATAGATTTCCCCTGAGTCTGCTTTTTTATTATTTATCAATTTGTAATGTAAAAAAAATAATAAAATAATCTAAACATCAGAAAGCAAGACCAGAGCTATAGGGTTGTTTTTACAATGCAAGGCATGTCTAATACCAAACTGGATGAGCCCAATCTAAAACTATTCCACATTTTGTACTTGTTACAACCTCAAACTAAAATAGATTTATATGTTATTAATGTCCATAAATTAGGCCATATTATTGAACTGGGAGCCAATCAAGTTACTTACTATAAGTAAATTACCTAAGTAAAGTCTGTTCGGAGTGTTGTAGGTATGTATTTACTCTTATTGCTTATATAATCATTCGAATGGAGACATTTGTCTGAAATTAAAGTCAGATATGAACGCAATTTCTCACAAACTCTTGTTCCTGGGGGAACATAAAGTTTTGAGAGAGCATACCTGAACAAGTTATCAAAACAAGTTTGGGACAAAGCTCATGAAAGTCAGTATTTGGTCTTTTTTTTCCCTAAACCTTTGAATATCCCATAGGGTGATGTTAAATCTGTTATTGAAGCATTGTAAGGAAATCGTGCAACTGTGACTCTGTCTTGATGAAGCAGACCTGAAAAACTTTTTCCTCTCATTACACAAGAACACCATCACCACACATCAGATGTGACTGGAAAACTGAACAGGTTCAAATACAAGATGGATGGAACCAAATACCAGTTTGCAAGAGATAATGAAAGTGAGTGAAGTGAATAATTGCTTTGCTTTGCAAGTGTATTTGTTACAGGCATGTTGGTTGCTATTGGGGCCTATGTAAATCAAACAGGTCCAGCCATAGTGGCTGCAGATGGATGCTTGATAAAGGTTGATTGTTAAAAGGCCATAGTTCTTCTGTTTGTTTCTTTATGCCTTTTGTCTGGCTCTTTAATTGGCCTGGTAGACTCCATGCTGCTAGGTCTCATTAGCTTGCATTGACCACTGGCGATGGTCAATACTGCAGGAAGAGATGGCAGCAAGAGTGGGGCCTCAAGTCTCAAAGCTGTGCAGACGTACAGTGAGGATGACAGCTTTGTAAACACTAATTTTCACAGGGTGGTTTTTACACCAGACACACTCACAAAGTGTTCCAAAGGAATTGTTTGCTTTGACCGATCTACTATAGATTTCTTTGTTGTTTATGGCAAGAGAGGCGATCACGCACCCTTGGTGGGTAGTACTCTTTGTAGGGTGCAGGTTGGTGGAGGACTCTCTGGTCCTCTACGACCACCGACCTGATTTTTTTCAGAAAAGTCTGTTAATTAACTGATTAGCTAAAGGTATGGTGGGAGCTGAAAAAAACACTAAAAATTAACTGATTAAACAGAGCCTTAAACGATTTAGCCACCACTGCCCCTAAAGGGGGTCTAAAGAAAGCTTGTTTCCCCACACCACGATTAGGAGCAGTGGTGGCTTAATTGGTTAAGGCTCTGGGTAATTGACATAAGGATCAGGAGTTCAAGCCCCCTCATTGCCAAACTTCCGCTGTTGAGCCCTTGAGCAAAGCCCTTAACACTATCTGTTCCAGGGGTGCTGCATTCAAGCTGACCCTGTGCTCTGACCCCAGCTTGTAACTGAGATATGTGAAAAGTAATTTCACTCTGCTGTCATGTGACCAATGATTGAATCTTAATTTTTCAGTCCCACTCCAAAATGGAGCAGGCAGTTCTTGAAAAAGGATGCCTGGTCACTCTGGGTTCTGCTGGGTAACAGTATCACTTTCAAGCCAACATCAGACAGAAACTTCAGATGACATCTTCCACCTGTCGTTTTTGCCCCCTTTCCATTGCTACAGGACATGGTAAATAAGGAATGTGGAGGTGGATACAGCCTGGCACCACGGTTTAAACCCAAGATTTATCTCTCCTGTCCTAGTGGACCTGGAAAAGTTATAGTGAGGTCCTCAGACAATAGGTTTTATTACAGAGTTGAATGTCCTAGGCTTAACAAGGCTAAAGAGGTCAGCCCCCCGATATTACTTTAACCCTACTAATAATTAGTAGACCTCAGCTGCAAACCACCCACAGAGCAGCGCATCCTTATCATGAATGCTTGGCTGTTGAGTCCTGTACAACACCACTGCCCTGGCCAGTGACTTCATCAGGGAAGTTTGATGTATTTTTAGCATCAACCCCTCATTTTGTTTAGCCTGCAAGAGCCTACTTGAGAAATTTTCAAAATGAATGAATACAGTGTGTCTCTCCACCTTCATCAGCTGCCAGGCTCTACCTAGTGCTCCCTGTGGACCTTTTGGTCAATTCACATTATATTATTTTATTCACATTATATTATTTCACTGTAGTTAAATCTCCAAGCCTAATTTCACACCACATGATTTATATCATTCCATTGCCCTTATGCCTATATCTATTGTTATACAAAAGAAGGCTGTATTGTTCATGCCTTCACTCACTCCACAGCAAGCACTGTAAAATTTGTGGACGTTTTTGTTTTGCACTTGTATCTGGACGTCTGGAAGTGGGCATTACCAGTGGTGGACGGAGATGTACATGAAAAAGTTCTATACCTCAAGGGTTGTTGGGTCTTTCAGCTGCTCCCCGATCGGGGGTTGCGCAGAAGGCCATCCGATCCGACACAACTTTAGCACAGGTTTTATGTCAGATGCCCTTTCTGGTGCAATCCTCCCATTTCTCAGAGCTTGGGACCAGCACCGCACCCAGTGACTGGACTTTGGGCGGGAATTTGCTACAAAATGTGGAAAAGTATGAAAAAAAACAACAACACAACAGTCAGATATAAAAACACAACTACCTAAAAGATAGAAGTCATTTTGGTAAAAATAATGACAATAAATTATTATAAATATTTGTATCCCACATTATAAAGTTAATTTCTCATCTTTATTATTTGTAGGCAGAAACACAGCATTGTCAGTGTTAGTCTATTGGCAGTGTATCATATTGACATTGATAAGTAATGAAGGAAGGTCAATGATTACGTCATCGGGAGGCCTTGTCTGATATAGTGGAGGTGTGTGTTCATGTAACCACACATCCTGAAGAACAGGTATTACATTGCGCGGTTGTTCTGCTGTGGTGAGGTCATTGACTCATATACCAGGACTGATCTTACGTACAAATCAGTGTTTACTTTACAAGAACATTACAAAACCTGAAAATGCCACTGGCATCAATTCAACATATCCAGTATTTTCTGAGCACAGAAAAGAAGCTTTAGGTTGCATTCTGCTGTTCTTCGTTGTAAGGAACAATTTTAATGCAATGGCAAATGTATTCTTTGTAAAGAAATTTTAGTTAAGAAGTTCTAATATCTGACCCAAAAGCAAAATCTAGAAACCCATTCAGATATAACAGAATACCTCTAGGTGAAGTGTACAGTCTACTGGAACGTTGATGTGCCTGTGAGTGTTTATAACATATTCGTATACTGCATTTTAAATAATAACTGGGATAGTTATTCTGATTATAAGCAAATCTTTTTATTCACATAATTGTGATCTGCCTTATTAGTTGTTAATATTTTATTTATCATCTTAACAATCATTACATTTTAGTTCCTTTACCCTTTTAAGTATGGTGTAGTAAAGGATTACTCATAATTGTTCAGCATATGATCCACATTGATTCACCTTTTCCTGGCTATATTTAAACATTCAGTAACAATTTTAACTGACCAAAATATGTCACATGTCACAGGTTGAGTAATTATAAAAAATCCTGCTCCAATTTGCATTGTAAAAGAAACAGTAAAAAAAAAAAAGACAAATTCCTGAAAGAGCTGGCAAAATCATTCAAACTGAACACAAAGCAAGACTATAACGTCTAGGAATTCTTAGAAATGCAAAAGGCTCCAGAACCAAACAGGTGTGTTTTGGTGAGAACACAGACAGCAAGCAGGTGAAAATAGAAGAGTTAGAAACAGACATGTTTCACAATAGCAATGATGTGACATGCTACCAATAAGTAACTCACCAGTACTAAAACATTCATGACATGCTGACTCACCCTGAGTAACCCTGCTTCAAACTGTTTAACTTATGCTAATGAAATATATTGGACTTTGGTGGAAACAACAAGACTGATTTAGCTGTTGCTAATTAGATTTAATGAAATTAGTCTTTAATTATATTAAGTTCATTAAAGTATTAAAAATCAGAAACTTTATAAAAGCATCTGTACAAATAACAACCTTAGATTATTAGGTTTTATCTGGCACTCCTCTAATTTTAAGATAATAGTTTATTAACCTTTGATGCTTAATAAAGTTACATTTATATTTTAAAGTCTGTGTTTTAGGACATCGTAAAATAAATTTGGTATGTATAGTATTCATTATAAATACAAGAATGTTAACAAAATACAAATATCATGATTGATTTTCCAGGTCTTGAAATAACATGAACGATTAGAACAACAACTACAACAACAGCAACAACAATAACAACAAATTCACAAAATTTGTTACATTCATTTTATATTGTAATATTTTTATGTAATTTCCATTATCATTTCAATACCTCAATACCCAATTGACCTTTGAGAACCACAAGTCATGTTGGCATGACTGGCTTACATAAACCCAACATCTAACTTTGTTAGAGCAAAGCTTGCACGTATTTTGCCTTCATGAAATGTCTGTTTTTAGCAAATTATTAACTTTGCAATTAGTGTGTTGCAATATCACTCCTGGGTCTGATGTTTGCATTGTGTGGGCTGAGACTGGTTTGATCTGACATTTCGGCACAACTGACATATTCCAACTCTGGACCAAACTATTATATAACTGTCTGTCTGAACTGTGCACAGATCGAGTGTATGTTGTTGGGATATTGTCGGCTTCTGGCTTTGTGTCTTTCAATAGGAGCTCTTAATTTTCATCTGCTAGTGTGCCTGTTTCAGAGATCAAAGTCCTTTAGGGATAATTGTCATAGACTCTAATAGTCCACTAATAAGGGTAATACTAGCCCAATTGGATTAAAGATGCATAATGTAGTCTCTTTCTGACCAGACTGTCCAGATCTGACTTTTTAATTTTCAGTAATAATGAGAGAGGTGTTGTAAACCTTTTAATAATCTCTTCAGTAGGTAAATATTAGCCATGTAAACACCTCATCTGATCATTTCTCTCTAGATAGAATTAATATAATCTTCCTGCAGGTTTGCCCCATATTGGGGTAATATTACACAAGGTGACGAGTTTCCAGGAATTCAATTTAGCTTTCATTTATAGTCTTTACTTAAGACTTTAATTCACTGAGTTTCTGGCTGAAGAAGTGGTACTGATTGGCTCACTATTTCATCTGTAGGAAAGCATCTACAGTAACTAATTATAGATGAGATTAAAATAGTAATTTTAAGCAATCATAACTTATAGGGCAGGGTTAATCATAATAAAATCTACACACTAAAAGCTACACACTTTACAAACTCAACTGCACATTATTTCATATTTAATTATTCCCAACCTGTACATAAGAAACAATTGCTACTCAACAAACAAATGTGTGATAATGTTATGTGCAATATCTTTATTTGCATTTTAATTTTTATTGTTATATTTATACAGTGCATCCGGAAAGTATTCACAGTGCTTCACCTTTTCCACATTTTGCTACGTTACAGAATAATGAATTCAATCCATTTTGGAATAAGGCTGTAACATAGCAAAATGTTGAAAAAGTGAAGTGCTGTGAATACTTCCCGGATGCACTGTAGTTAGAGTATAAGCTTGCCAGATCACACTATTCGTATGTGCAATATTTTTTAAAGTGCAATATCTCAGCTTTAATATATAAATAGAATAGTAATATCTGATTATGCATTTTAATATTTGTACTTTTTATATTTATGTTTAGCCTTTAATCATATTATTCAATTTTAATGAAACCTAATTTAACATCCCAAGTATTGAGCACTTGTTAGCAAAACATGCATAAAAAGAGAAATACCACAACCAATCTGGAGGTGCTGAAATTATGTGCCAAAAATGAAACGAGACAATCTGTACAAAGATAAAGAATTGATTTAATCACCGTGCAGGTAATCACAGTGAATGTGAGTAGGGAACAGGTGCTGCGTCATGCTTACATGCTACTGTATGTGCTATGAAACGGAAGTAGGTAAACTAACTAAAGAACAGAATGTTAGCCTTGGGGTTTCAAAGCTAGAGTGACTTGGCAGGGGCAATCCGTAATAGCAGGTAGCAGTTGCAATCACAAATGAAAATATCGAGTACTCATTAAAGGTACTGAGCCCTCCTTGTCAAAACATATGTAGAAAGAGGAAATCCATGAACAGTAAGTGTCCCAAAATAATGAATTGATTTAATCAGAGTGCAGGTGATGATGAGGACAGAAGACACAGAAACATAAAGCAGACAGAGGAGTGAGCAGGGGACTCAGGGAAGTGCTGTGTCACGTTTACTAATCACCGGCCTGATCAACTGACCTCATCTGCACCTGTTTCTCACTGGCCCATGCCTTCAGTCAGATCTTCTTTAATGCTTAAATGATTTATGTATAACCGACAATAAACATTCCTTTGAAACTGACCAGGTAGAGGGACTAGCCTGAAAGTGAAAGCCAAATAAATCATCCACAAGACCTGGAGAACTGTTCCTCAAACATTACAATGATAAAAGACAAGAAAGTCTGGCTCTCTTGAAGAAAACTATGATGGAATGAGGGTGGCTTAAGTTTTGCACAGTTCATTCTTACATTTAAACTTGTAATGTAAATGTATTTTTACTTGTGGCTTTCTCACTCCTATTTCATCTTATTCCTAGTCCTTTTTTCTTCTTCTTCTTTTTTTTTCTTCTTGTCCCTTTTGTTTAATTTCAGGTTACCACTCACCTCTGTTTTGTAGGAACTCTACAGCTTCCACAACCGTTGGATGCTTCCATAAGAGTGACCAAGCACCATATCAGTCCTCAGCAAGAGATCAACCTCCCAAAGGATCCAGCATCGCTATGAAGCTGCTCTGAAATGTGACGAATAAAAAAATAAAAAATAAAAAAGAGCGGCTATTTACAAATGATTTTAACTTGCACCTTCTATAACTCTTTTTCAATTTATGTACATTTGACCATTTTTGTGTCCCACCAATATAAACAAGAATCGGGTTACATCTAAAGTACGATCGACTTTACATTGTCATATCTTAATGAGTTTCTCTGCCACTATTCTCAGGCCAATCATTCTGGAACGGTTACAGGAAGTGACTGTTGGACGTGTGTGCTGTAGAAATGGTCCCACAAGGGTGGGGTGTGTTGCTCCCTCTGACCTACACTGGAAAAATGACAGCAAGCAATAAGGACAAATTATTGGCACATAAGTCTGTTTTTAAAGGTTACTTACTAATTTAAAGTAACGTATGACATCATTTTGAATAATCAGGCAGATAATTTTGCTCATTTCTAGAAACAAATGTTTATAATTACAAATTTTATCTACCAGTAGAACAAGATAGGCTTGAAATGAGTATCCAGAAATATTTAGATTAATTGAAATTAATTACATTTACTACACATAAATATTTACATATACTGTAAATACAACAACAGTGTCTATACACACGGGATCAGTGATAATTTATAATTATTACTCCCAGCTGCTTCCGTTTGAGGTTTTCCATTTTCCATTTTTAACACGTCCCTTGAGCCTTGCACCTTTCACTGTAGTTTCCTACTTGTCTCTGTTTGTCACTCTTATGTTTACCTCCTCAACTCCTCAATCTCACCTTAGCTTGTGCAGCTCACTGTAGGCTGCATCAGATATATATTTAAAGTAAAAAAAAAAAAAAAAAAAGAAACTGTGCAGAACAGCGCTTAATTCAGATGTTATAAAAGATAGTAATAAAAATTACTTCAATATGTACTTATTGTGCTCCTACATGAACAACAAACCAGTAAATAAACAAACTCTATTTAAATCTTTCTAATGAAACATACACAGCCCCCCTGTAGTATTAAAAAATATTTATGATGTAATGAAATTCCGAGAAACAGAGCAATGAATCTAAAGAATGTTATTGTTCCTCCCTGAGGTCTAAGTTTGGCAGCATCTATGCAGCAGTGACATCATTTCCTTTCACAGGAAGTTAAGCACATATTAGCGCCACTAGGCCTAGATTAAGCCTGCATGGTGGGCGGTGAATGAATCGTAATGCTCAATCATATGTTTCATCTCTTTCACTTTTGAAAACTTTTACATTTAGATCGATGATCATTAAAAACAACTTTTATGAATGATTTTTGATTCATCAATATCAAATAGGCAAAGCAATAACATCAACATAAACTCATGCAAAGTGTCAGTTTACATGATCCAAGCTTCTTTTTTAACAATTGACTTAGAATACTTAGATGTTAAAAATATGTAGCATATTTGACCAATGTGACCAGTGCACAGTGATTTCTCCTGACTGAGAGGCCTGATTACAATGTATTTGTCTGCCTTTGTCTGATCCATTGTAATCCTCCTGCTCTTTATCGGCTCAGTGTAGTCTTCCTACTCCCATGGCATTCTGTAGTGTCCGTCATGAACTCGGAAACTGAATACATATAAAGTCAGGGGGTTCATGCACCCGCGATGCAGCAAATCCATCTCTAAAGACCTTATTGGAAAGTTTTGAAGAATATCTGAGGGAGTGGCCTCAACTCCCACACTCTAATATCTTCATGAGTCCATGGTTCCTGGAATGTGGCACTAAAACTACTTTCCCACCAGTAAGTGGATTAAACCGTAAAGCTTCATATTAAAGTGTGCCTATGCAGTATTTTGTTCCCACCAGCTAAGTTTAGCTCTTCAATTGTACATTTATGACCGATAACCAGTTATTAAGGCTTTTTGCTGGATGTAGACTTTATGCTTATAGTATGACACAAAACCATAATTTACTTGTATTAGACACTGCCTGATAATAATATTGTATGCCTTTGTAACTTGAATCCACAGTGACATAATTGATTTTTTTAACTAAAATCTCAGTTTTAAACTACTGACCCCTATTTTCAAGATCCACAAAGCAAATGAAATCTGGTTGTAATTTGGTTGTATGTAGAGGATAACATTCGTACATTTCTCTGAACCTTTGAAATTATGTGCCAAAAATGAAACAAGACAATCTGTACAAAGTTAAATAATTGATTTAATCACAGTGCAGGTAATCACAGTGAATGTGAGTAGGGAACAGGTGAGTAGGGAACATGCTTACATGCTATGTGCTATGAAACGGAACTAAGTGAACTAACTGAAGAACAGAATGTTAGACTTGGGGTTTCAAAGCTAGAGTGACTTAATTTATTTTTTTAACTAAAATCTCAGTTTTTAATTACTGACCACTATTTTCAAGAACCACAAAGCAAATGAAATCTGGTTGTAATTTGATTGTATGTAGAGGATAACATCGTACATTTCTCTGATCAGACACATTAGACACATAGAACACAGTGATGCACTGTAGATATAGCTTGTTCGAATTCACACTAT
>JAQQZT010000012.1:26691978-26702130 GCA_030068275.1 Clarias platycephalus
GATAGATAGATAGATAGATAGATAGATAGATAGATAGATAGATAGATAGATAGATAGATAGATAGATAGTACTTTATTAATCCTAAAGGGAATTCTTTTGTGTGGTTTTTCACGTATTGCCACAATGAGTCTTAAAAACTTAACATTTTTACATTTATAATAGTGATGAATCAATCAGTCAGTGACCAGAATTGGCTGTTTTTCATGTTGCTTGTCCATGACCCACTCATTACACACTCTTACACCAGTCTCAAAACACCTCGACGCTAATTAATCGTGAATCTTGTGTGTTAGAAGCCCTGCGTGCCAGGGCATTTGAGGTGGTAAATTTCTCTATAATCCTACAGGTGGTACACTCTGAACTATTTACACATTTTCATCTGGGGTGGTAGGAGTGGATTATTTGCTAAATTTGTTTGGAAATAATAATTCTGGCGGATGACAGAGATTTATTCAGCTCAGTTAAATGTTAAACTCTTGTATTGTTTAAATGCTGCCTTTGGTTTTTAAATAAGAAAAACTAATGAACGGGTTACATTTAATCACTTTTTTTTTTTAAAGATTTTAAATTGTAACAAGATCAGGGGAAAATGTAATATAAAATCGAGATATTTATAAAATCGTGATACTTATAGAATCGCAATATTAACTAAATCTGCACCTACAGTAGGTATCATGATAATATTGTATTGGGAGGTGATTGGTGCTTAACATTCCTAGTGTATACACTCAAAAACCGCTGATTGATCTACTCCGTTAATTCCCAGTTAATTGCCAGGTGTGGTGGCTGTATTTTACGTGGTTAGTGATTCGGACAATGGGCAGGACACTGAACTGGATTGGAACAGCCCTGCCCCAGTGTTTGTACACAAACCACGTCACAGATGCCGCGCCTCTGTGCAAGTGTGTAGCTGATGCAATGCCGCCCATATAAGCCCACACCGAGCGGCTCTCCTCCTTGTTCGAGCAACACGCATCTTTGGGAAATACAGCTCCAACGCTATTGTCCATTTAAACCGGCTTCATTGATATTATTTATTATCTAGTCTACTATTTATCATTAATTTAGCTGTTTTTAGTTTTGGTATTATTGAGTTATTTTATTTCTTTTCGTCGTCAATCATTCGAATTCTCTAGAAAAAAAGAGGAAGCGGCTTAAAACCCGCGCAGCCAGTACAAGAAAGAAGAAAGGGGATTTTTTTTAAATTATTTTTTGGTAAGCCTGGTTTCACAAGGTAAGAATATTTATTGTATTATGTATTACATTTATTATAACCTGTCTCTACGTGAAATAAAAAAATATATATTTATTTTGTGTAAAAATAGGAAATTCGTCCAGAATATCTTGTTATGGCGGTTTTGTAAACAAAAACGCCTGTTTTTATTTATCTACATTGATATATTTTAATTGTAAAAATCTTAATGTCCTTCAAATCCAAGGCGTGTGATGAGCCACAGCTGATGAACGGATGGAAATGTACCTGCGTTTATATAAACTACCGCAGTCACGGGACCTGACAGATTACACAGGCTCAATAAATAAATAAATAAATAAAAATAACGAAATAATAATTATCAGAAGTGGAGGGGGGGGGGTTTAAATGGAATGTATGTAATGTGTATGGTTGTGTGTTTGTACCGGCTGACTGATGAGTTTCATCATCCTGTCTTTCTGGGTGGGGAAGAGGGCAGGATGACGGTAAACGCCAGAAACCCCGGATGCACGTGGCTTTGTTTCGTTTAATTCCCCTAAATATCTATAATAATATTTTAGTAGTAGTAGTAGTATTTTCATGCTCTAAATAGCTCTTAAATCGTTACTATTCAAACTAAGCCCTCTCTCCATATATATTTTATATCCATAAATTGTTAATACGCATATACATATACATCTATACTGCATTCTCCGAGTAGACATATCCGTACGTTGCGCTACAACACTGTGTGTCGCAGGGTGCTGTATTGTTTGTGACTCATGGCGATGTTAATGAACACGCCGGTCTTTAAACACAGATAGATGCCGGTAGGAAATTTCCACTGCTAGAGCGCGCGCGGTGAGTCAGCCGCACCCCCTCCCCCCCTGAAACCCCTCCCATTTCCGCCCGATGATCACGTGATCCGGCTTTTCTAAAACAGGTCTCACTGAGGTGGATTATGCTCATTCAAATGCAATAAAAATGTGTGTGTGTGTTTTGTGTGCCCACCAGAATGAACATAACTCCAGGAAAAACAGAGATGAGCCGCTTTAACATTTCCCCAGATGGAGACAGCAGCTCGAGTTCCAACAGTATCGGGTACTCGAACGATCCCATCAAGAAAGTGCCACTGGATAGGTAACACATACACTACCTGCTGTTACACACTCAAATTTACCTACAATTATACAATATAAAATAAATTAAAAAAATTCCCTAACATTTACAGTCAATACAGTGACATGGATGCAGAAAGTCAAAACTTCCTCCCAAGTTTCGCCGAAGGAAAGAAGAAATATGAAGTTGAATACGTAAGTGTCCTTATCAGTTACACTATAACGGTCCATATGTTCCTTTCCAAACTGTTAGAAGCAGTTGGAATTGAAGGTCTTTTTGTGCTGTAGTGTTATAAATTTCCTTCACTAAGCCTAAGAGGCCCAAGCATGGCAGTGCCTGTGTGCACAATGTGAGCTCCAACCCCACTCAGCACCTTTGGGATGAACTGGAACCCAAGCCTTCTAACCTAAAATCTGTGCCTGACCTCACTAATGCTCTTATAGCTGAATGATCACAAATCCCCACAGCCATGCTCCAAAATCTAGTGGAATGCCTTATCAGAAGAGTAAAGCTTGTGTAAGAATGCAAGTGTGGACTCCTGGAAATGTCAGGGATCTCATCTGTGCTTCCTTCTGTTTTTCTTCTAGCACCCTGGCACCGCTTCATTTGGGATGTCTGTTTTCAACCTGGGTAATGCCATCATGGGAAGTGGGATACTCGGGTTATCGTACGCCATGGCCAACACAGGCATCGCCCTGTTTGTGTGAGTATTATGCATTATTGATGAGGTGATGGGTATCCGATTATTATCCTCAAGGGTGTCTTTAAATCGACCAGAGACTCATGGCTATGAGGCATCACTGATCAAATCAGCCTGTTATTAGGACCAGCTCATGGTAAATCAGCTAAGTTTCTGGGAGAACATGCAGAATATCATTAAATTAACATTAGAATTAATAATTATTTTCTTCCTGAATCTCATGTTCATCCGGGATGAGGTTTGCACCAGTTTCGGGGTGAATCAACACTCAAGATAACTCCGTACTTAATGTGTGCTTAGAAACAGACATGATTTGTGTGCCAAGCCTCTTAGCAAGCACAGTAATACCTCTAAATGCAGGTTGACAGTTAAATCAAGAGTGAGGGTGTACTGTTATGTTAGGCCATATGCGTACTACGTTTCTTTTTTTATTTTTTTCTATTGATGTGAACGGAAACTGTATACAGTTCCAGGCTTATGAACAGATCCATATCTTTTTTAATGATAAATACAGGATTATAGTACATGTATGTATGTAATCTTAGATGTAGTACATGTTCACGTGAATTCATGTGAATGAGGCATTTGAATGGCTGGTTTGACAGGATGGAGCTCTTAACTACTCTCTTATCTTTGTTGCATAAACAGAGAGCTTGCACCTCTGAGTTTCCTGGAAATGTTAAAGAACTGCTTTACAAAAAAAAACATTACTTGGCAAATCATGACAGCATGAGTATGCATAATAATGTATTCTTTTCTCTGGTCTCTGTTTGGTAGTATCCTGCTGGTAGCGGTGTCCATATTTTCCCTCTACTCTGTACATCTGCTGCTCAAGACTGCTAATGAAGGAGGTTAGTTCCAGACTAGCTCCTTTAACCAGAACTTGTTACAAGTTATAACCCACATGAATGAGACAGGTTTTGATTGTGTATCGTGCGTCCTCCTCTAGGTTCTATGGTCTATGAGCAGTTGGGCTACAAGGCTTACGGCTTGCCAGGCAAGCTCGCAGCATCCTGCTCCATCACCATGCAGAACTTTGGAGGTGAGATGATAAATCATGCTGAATTCATCGCAAGTCAGATTTTCAGTATTAGCATTAACGTGTTAGCATTTACTGAGTTAAAGCTAAACATGTTCTAACATCTCTCTCTTTCAACTCCAGCCATGTCCAGCTACCTCTACATAGTGAAGTACGAATTACCAATAGTCATGAAAGCATTTACAGGAGATGAAGAGTAAGTTACACAAATTCATTCATCCAGATTCTTTCAGTTGTATTAATACCAAAAATGCATGTTTAGTTTCAGGGTATGGTAGATACCCGCTTGCAGTGTCTGCTTATCTAAGTGGCTTTTAAGCGGTGAAGTGTTTCATTGTTGTCTCAGCTAGGACAGGATGTACTTGACAGCAGTCAAAGGGGTCTTTTTAGGCAGCCTCGTACCACACAGAGCTGTAGCTTGCAGTGACCTAATGCATGAATGTTAGCTTGTGTGTGAAACAGAATATCCAGCTTGCAGAGTCGAGTTCTATATTGAAGGCTAAATCCGTCAATGTTAATATTGAACGTCTTTGTTTTTTAATTTGTTTTTAAAGGGCGTGGTACACCAACGGAGACTACCTGGTGTTGCTTGTGACTCTCCTCATTATTTTGCCACTTTCACTGCTTAAAAATCTAGGTGAGTGTGGAAAAGAAAACAGACTGAAGTAAAGTCTAGAGCTGGGGTTAAACCAATCAGAAAGAAACTCACTATTTCAACTTTTTCACAGGCTATCTTGGCTACACAAGTGGGTTCTCTTTGTTGTGCATGGTGTTCTTTCTAATTGTGGTAAGCAAATGAGATTTTACTCCTATTATTTATTTGTTTATTGCCATTTTATTCACTCATGGGAACAAATTAAAGATCTGTTTTTGTTCTTCAGGTGATCTACAAGAAGTTCCAGATCCCCTGCCCACTACCTTATGACTTCATCAACAAGACGTTAAACAGCACCATCGCATATTTGAACACCACGGCCACCACCTACGACGAGGATTCTTGCAAGCCCAAATACTTTGTCTTCAACTCACAGGTACAGAAACAGAAGATGTTGGATGTTACCTCTTTTGTTTTTGAGAGTGTGTTTTTAGGTGTTTAACTCCAAATCCTTAATTTTTTTTCCAGACTGTCTATGCCGTACCTATTTTGACCTTTGCCTTCGTGTGCCACCCGGCCATTTTACCCATGTATGAGGAGCTCAAAGAGTAAGTTTAAAGTCATTTTTAAGTCCAGTTAGAAAACAGAACATGCACTGAGATGCCGCCTTGGCATGGTTAAAGCTTTAGCATTATCTAATCAAGTCTTGTTATTTTCCATTAGTCGTTCAAGGAGAAAGATGCAGGGTGTGGCTAATGTGTCTTTCCTGGCCATGTTCGTCATGTACCTCCTCGCTGCTCTGTTTGGCTACCTGACTTTCCATGGTAAGCACACAACTCATCTGAGAATCTTGCACTTGGTACAAATACTAACACACACACACACACACACACACACACATTGTCGCATTAAATAACGAATTGTGATGTAATACCCAGGCTACCCTAGTTCCTGGAACTGTTATGTAAGGTTTGAGAAAGTCACTGGCCCTGACATCTGGCCTCTGTGCTGTTTGTCATGGCATGAAAATAACATCATGTGTTTGCTGATGTTCTTGAACTTTTTTAAAGATTAAAAAAAAAATAAAAAAAATAAAAAAAAATATATATATATGTGTGTGTGAGCAAGGGTGTTATTTTCCTCTTATTAAAATAAAAGATCAAAGACAAAACATTTTTTTGAAACAGCATTTCCAGAACCGGGTTAAGATCAACTAATTTGAATTTCTATATTCTAGATGTGGTCGAGCCAGAACTTTTGCACACATACTCCAAGGTGTACAGATTCGATGTGGTGTTGCTGATTGTGCGTCTGGCTGTGCTGACTGCTGTCACACTGACTGTCCCAGTTGTCCTCTTTCCTGTAAGTATAATTATTTTATGATCGCATACTCTCACGTAGCTGTTATTAAGATATAAATCTCGGTTCCTAGAAAAGCACTGCAAACCTGTTGTTGCTCCAGACACTAAAGCAGACATCTGACAAAAATATTTTCTCTCTGTCGTATCAGATCCGTACCTCCGTTAATCACCTGTTGGGCGCCTCTGAAGGGTTCAGCTGGATCCGTCACACCATCATCACAGTGACGTTGTTGGTCGGGGTCAACGTGCTGGTCATCTTCGTCCCCACCATTAGGGATATCTTTGGATTCATTGGTAGGTTGATGTTCATGTTACAACTCCGTAGCAAATCATGAGGATTAGTGACATAGCAAGTTCTTCCTTTTGCAAGATAATTTTTTGTTTTGACAATGTAATAGACAAAAAGTGTAATTATTATTGTTTTTTTGTCTTTTTAGGTGCATCTGCTGCTGCTATGTTGATCTTCATCTTGCCGTCTGCTTTCTACATTAAGCTGGTGAAGAAGGAATCCATGAGATCTATCCAGAAGATAGGGGTAAGGAAGTCTTTTCTTATTGCTGAACTGTGATAATTATGTTTTAAATGGCTTAAACTGGCTTTATGAAAAATGGACAATTCTAAAGGTTTAATGTTACATGTAGCTTATTTAAGTCATTTCCTTTTGTGTTGTCCTGCAGGCAGTCCTGTTTCTCATCAGTGGCTTCCTTGTCATGATCGGATGCATGACTCTGATCATCCTGGACTGGGTCCACCAGGCCACCGGTCACTAAGAGACAACGTGAATGACAGATAGGCTGGACGTGTGAGTCTCTAGCGGTGCTGAGCTGCTGTCCAGTTTTTCGCTGTTCTTGTTCTCATTGCTAGAACAGCAAACAAAATTAACAAACCCCTGCTCTTGTTCTAGCTCAGAGCAAAGAACTTCCTACCATTCTGAGAGAATGTGCTCAACACTGTACAGTATGCCATTAGACCACAAGGATGGTGCTTTATCTTATATTTTTGTTGCCATGGCAGGTTTTTTAAATTAGTTTCCTCAGCTTTTTTATGCATTCTGCACAGTTCTCTGTATTTAGCTACTCAAACCAAAACCACAACTAGTCGCAATTCCATGCCGAAACTCATCCTACTCAAGATCTAGTATTTGACTTCTCTTTGTACCTTTGCCAAATGAAAACCCTTTCCTAACGGTTTATATATCAAAACGCACTTAATCAATGTATATGTGAATGTCGTCAATTCAAACTTTACTACTCAGCTTTGATCGTACTAGTTATAATGTCTTTTTGACTACTATATTAGTCAACTTCTTTAAAAAAAAAAAAAAAACAAGTAGATTTACTAATGAACAAAACTCTTATCTTTAGTCTTTCACCTGAGGTTTTGGTAGTAGATCAAGACATTGTCAGAAAAAAAGGTACTGTACATTTGTGTTGCTTGGGATACAATAAGTTAATGTTTTAAAGGTACACTACACTACTACTTTCCCAGGTAGATACAAAAGGAACAAAAACATCCACCATTTTAGTACCTTTTTTTAAAATTATTATTATTACAGCTTAATTTACAACACAGTGAAAAGTTGAGAAGACATTTTACAGCAATAACCTCATTGCCCAAAAGGCAAGCACGAAAGATAAATTACTGTCCTTCTGACTGTTAGAAGGCAAGAAAGTATATCTTTAAAGATATGTACATTTCATATTACTAAGCAGACAGTACATTAACATTTCAAGAAGTAGAAGATGAGACAATTCAACTTTTCCATCTTCAGTATTTATTAACGGCAGCTTAGTGTTCTTTGGATTGTTTACCTGTGAGACGGCAAGAAAAGAAAAGAAAAAAAACAAAGGATAAAGAAAGGTTGAGAGAGCTTCATAAAAATTGTCACGTCCACTGGTCTGTTATGAGCCGCTGAGTGAATATAGGCTGACACTGTGCAGCCTTCACACATACGTTAGTACAACCTCACTCTGATTCTTGTCACTAACCTTGTGTCATCTAAAAATGTATTGTCCAACACTTATTTATAGAACATCAATGTAATTTAATTCTATTTTACTATATTTATAGATTGTAAATATATGTACAGTAAGTACAAAGCAAATTAAGTGTGTATATATGCAGTTTATATAGTAGTTACATGTTTGTTCCTTTTTTCTTCAGTTTTTTTGTAAGATTTGCTCAGTGTTTCAAACTCAATTATAAATATCTGCCACTGATTTGGGGAAAGTACTGTTCGATCAGTGTTAGGCTCTTCCCTGCAACATGGCTGGATATGAAAGACTTAACTTGAAATTTGTTATGATCACAAGAGTCCATGCTGCTCATGGGATCAAACTTATGCTGCACATTTCTTCACACATTAAGACTAGTCTGCTGTATTTAAACAAGAGAGGGTGAGAAGCGCAACCCTCAAATGTGGATGGCCAGTCATACAAGTGATCTTGTTTCAGTGAAACGCTATGTACATTATGTAATTACTATTCAATAAACTATTAAAAATGTCAATGTGTCATTTGCTTATGTTGAGATTCTGAGTGGGGTTTATTCTTCTTCTTTGCTCCAGTATTTCTAGGCTATTTCACCATCATTCCATCCTGGAAATCTTTAATGGTGTAATGGTTAATCTATTAATGGTCACTGCATGCCCTTGTCTTTT
The DNA here is from genome assembly GCA_030068275.1 of Clarias platycephalus. Lineage (NCBI taxonomy): Eukaryota > Metazoa > Chordata > Actinopteri > Siluriformes > Clariidae > Clarias > Clarias platycephalus. Next base: position 26,700,645 of record JAQQZT010000012.1, read on the forward strand.
ATTTCCTTTCACACTTTCTCATGTAAAGTCCTTTGTATTCTGTTCTTTTCCCCCCTTTTTTCTTCACATCCTGCTCAATAAAAAGGAGGTAGGGGCTGATTACAGATAAAGTAACATTGTAACTATTAATATTATAATTAAACCTGTCAAGTCTTGCTGCAGCTGAGGTCTAGTAACGAACCAGAACAATGTTTTTTTTTTTAATCTTCTTTTTTTTTAACTGAGCTTTTCTGCCAGTAATGTAAGCTGTTAAAAGAGTTGCGTGAAATACTCATAAAGCTGCTCAAGTCAGTTTGTGATCAAATACCATCTATCAAAATATCTGTGGCATCATCATCAAAATATAGAAGAGCACGCGCACATCTTCACAGCCACCACACATCCAAAAATTGTCATATTAAGTAAAAAATAGTTTCTCTTTGAGTGTTATAAGACAAATATTTTATTTGTTATACTACTAACAAAAAGCTATTTTTAGATGGCAAATAATGACCATCTACATTAAAATAATCTAAAATATTTGTAAAACAAAACAAAAAAAAAGTGCCTTTATTACTTTAAACTACAGTATTATTTCTCTTTAGTAGTGTTTATTAAACAAATATTATTGCATTATGTTTAGAAAAAAGATAATTTTAAAGTTCCTGCTTAAAAAAGGAACACTGATTAGAGCTCACAATGTGGTGTCAAGTTCATGTGTAAAAATGATTTCTTATGCTCCCAGAAAAACTCTTTCACAATTTGAGTCATAAAATATGGCCGTGCCATCAGGGAAGAATAATTCATTATTGTGATAACCTGGTCATTCAGTAAACTCAAGTCCAAAGCTGATTTCATTTTATTCCCACATAATATTTTTGATTCTAGACCTGACCAACTGAAGCAAGTGCAGATCATAAAACTGGTATGTTAGATTCTGTCTTCCCCACTCATAATGATCACTCAGGTTTGTTGACAGTGGAGTGACTGGTTGCTTTACAAAAGACCTCATGTCCCTGTTTCCTTCTGGCTCTTCCTTTTAGTTACGATGTCATAGTTAGTTCTGCTGGAGTCCCTGCTTGCACTCTGCGCTAAATATACATTACATTCACTGTATACATTACGTGACCATACCTAAATGCTATCTCTCACTCTCTCTGTCTTTCTCTGGGGAGCTACACATGGTGTATTGGGTGCATTTGCAAGCAACCCAAAATAACTGACTTCCTGTTGAGTAGAGCCCATGACATGCATTCCGAAAGTGGTTCAGCTCAGTGACATCTAAATGTGTACCTTCTGCAGCAATTACTGCCTCAATGCGGCGTGGCATGGAAGCTATCAGCCTGTGACACTGCTGAAGTGTTATGGAAGACCAGGATGCTTCAATATCGGCTTTCAGCTCTTCTGCATTGTTTGGTCTCATGTCTCTTATCTTTCTCTTGGCAATGCCCCATAGATTCTCTATGGGGTTCAGGTCAGGCAAGTTTGCTGGCCAATCAAGCACAGT
>JAQQZT010000012.1:26714090-26742598 GCA_030068275.1 Clarias platycephalus
CAAATCCTACACACCACTTCAGACGTATCTCGTGGCTGTCCTCTTTCATTCGGTCTAAAGCCAAAGTGTTGCCAGATGGTTGGTAAAAAAGGTGCAAATTCAACTAAGTTTGTCGACGCCATTATAACGACACAGATCACTGAGCCTGTTCATGACAGAGACCCGCGGAAAAAGTGATTGACGGGTGGAAACGGTAGGCTACAATTAATTAATTAGTTATGAATTAATTATTTAACAACAACCCCCGCTCCCCCCCCCGCCTACGACGACGATGCCATCGTCCATCGCGATGTTTCACATTAGACATCGTACAATGCCAAATTGGTCGCCATCGCCCAACCCTACTTTGAATATAGATCATAGTTCCTGTGCTAAACTCTTAAAGCATATAAAAATACAACTAATGAATGCGAGTGGTTATAATGAATTTTATTTAGTTTATCAGACTGGATATCAATGAATGTAATTGTTCTGGTTTTTAACGGATTACACTTCACAAAACCAGTTTCAGAGCTCAATCTCGTCTGCAGTTGACTTGCGCTTTAAGAAAGTCGGTTTTAACATTCTGGTTAAAAATGTTCTGTTGGCAGGTGTGCAGAGTGTAGAGGATGTGTCGGAGGATGAGGAAAGCCAGCTCTGCCCTATCTGCCTGAACCCCCCCAGGCCCACAGAGCGTGCTGTGCCTGACGCCTGCAACCATGTCTACTGTCTGAGCTGCATCCTGCGCTGGGCTCAGGTCTGCTGCTCTCACCCACGGTCACGAAACACATACTACCTCAACGGCAGCCATCAAAAATATCCACCCTCTCTGAACCACATGGTGTTTTTGTGTCATGAATAGTTGAAAATAAGTCAACTCAAGCCTGAGTAATATAACTATAAAATAAGTATTCTCAGTGTGTCTCTGGTATAAGTGCCAGACTCCAATAAGCACATTCTCTCATTCTCACGTTCCACAGACTAGCAATTGTTTATTAATTGGTAAGAGTAATTAAGGGCTGAACATTTATCATAAATATTTTGGATGAATCTTGTTTTCGTTTTTATATTGATAACTTTTTATTACTTGTTATTCCAGAATTAGAGCCATGCTCTTATACTCAAATAACCAACTCCTTCTGACCCCTCAGAAGAATTTAGCTGTGCTGTAGTATAAATATTTTTTTAGTGAATGAGCCTTTTCTTATTGAACAGTCACAGATCTATATGACATTATTACACAGTATAACCTTTTTCTTTGTTGACCGTGATCTTGAACTGTTGTACTGTAAACAAGAGGCAAGTGAAATGTGATGAATGAAGATAACAATCTCCAAAAAAATCTATACTGTCACTGGCAGAAGACTTGACTCATTCATAGATTTATAAAAAATTTTCAGTCCTTTGGCTTTGAATAGATTTTTTTTTTTTTTTTACTTATTTAAGCTTTTTAACCTATTTTCTTTCTTTATATATATAAATATTCTTTTAATTTTTATGATTCAACAATAGAATGCCAGTAAAGTTTATTTATTGCTGTGCTTCAGATGCTGCAGATCTGTCCGGTGGACCGCAGGCCCTTCAGCTCAGTCTGTACGCAGAACCCGTTTCTGGAATACATCCAGGTCAAGATGTGTTTCTTTGACTCTTTTCATTATCCTTATTTTGTCTATTCAAGCTCTTTAAAAATTCCTCTCTTGCTGCTTGTCATGAGTTTAACAGACCTGTGCTGTGCCTACAGATTCCTGTAAAACCAACCACCGCATCAAACACTTGTGTATGCACCTCTAAAGACGACAAAACGCTGGAATGCGTTTCAGTGTAGGTGTTGATCCGCTTTGTTCATTAATGTGTACTCCAATTTTCATTATGACTGACGTGCTTCTTTGTTTTTGTTTAGTTTTTTTCCTTAAAGCTGTGAACAGTTTGTTTATAGCTAAATTATTTTGTTGATTGTAGGAAGGGGAAAACCGAAAAGGATGGAAAGGAGGAGAAGAGAGACAGATCTGAATTGACATGTAAAATATGTATGTAAACATCATTCCTAAAATTTTAATGCTTTTATTACTTATAAGTTACGTTTGCACCTGAAGGTGCGTATTGAACTAACTTTAGTTTATTTCTAACAGGTGATATTGGTTCCTCTACATTTAAAAAGGTTTGTCATCTCTATTACGTTTTCAGGATTAGATTGAACCGAGTATCTCAACGGTTTTTGAACAAAATGACCAAATGTCCATTATCAATTAAAAATTTTCTGTTACCTTCAAACTTTACAACCCTACACCTGTTTTTAATGCTTAGTTTAAACTCCCATTAAAAATGGAAGGAAATTTGATTTAGCAGGGGGGGGGATTGTTTTATTTGGTTCAGCGGTGTGTAAATGCGGTGTTTAAAAATATGGCAGTTAAAGATTCTGTTAATGAAAAGTAAAAAAAATTTTTTCGAAAATTGCAGCTGAAAAATCTGTTAAAATAAATAAATGAACAAATAAATAATCGCCTAACAAAAATACAGGTAGATAGAAAGTTCCAATAAACAGAAAAACCCAAGCAGTTTATAAAAATTCAGCTAGGACCAAACAATATTTCAGACATTCAGGTTTGAAATGTAAGTATAGAAAAAGTAAGTTACAAAAACAGGGCAGATATTTTCTGGTATAATTAAAAAGAAATTTGGGTAGAACAGGAAAAACGAAATTTAAGTTACAAAAGTTCAGGTGGAATGAAAAAAAAAAAAAATAACAGTTGAATCAGAAATTTGAGTACAGCAAAGTCCAGGTCCAAAAAAATCCAAGTAAAACAAAAAAAAAAAAATCGGGTTATAAACTTTCAGATATAACAAAAATACAGATTGAAAGCAAAACGATTTTCAGAAAAAACTGCCTCTGATTGGAAGACAAAGGTTATAAGAGTAAACATCTGGAATGCTCAGAAAAGATATTATCCCAAACATTTCAAAAACATCAGATATTTTCCTCAGCAGAACCCTGAATTCACCAGAATTCACTCTATAATTACCAATTCAAATTGAAATGCCTATTTATAACTCGGGTGACTTCCCATGGGGTCACAACTCCCGGGTTTTTATTTGTATATTTCTGTTCAGATTAAAAGTTCTGCTTTAAAGATGTATTCATTCACAACAACTGTGCATTTTGAACCCCTTTGCAGGTTGAAGGGGATACCTGCCGCTCCCAGCTGCTCGCTCAGCACAGCGAGCATGGACTTTCTGCCCAGCAGGGGGAGACACTCGGCATACTCGCCCAAGTCATGTAAATATCCTGTAGTCAGTGGGGCACAAAACCGGATTTACGGTCACGCATATTGATTTAGATTTGCTTAGGCTCTGAGCCTCAGCGCTTTGATTTATGCCATTTTGAACCATCAGTCAGCCAGCGCGACTACTATTAAGGTATTAAGTGTTTTCACATCTGACCCAGTAGATGCGTGCCAGCAGGAATGAGTGCACCAGTGTAGCCCTGAGTATCTGTGTCAGTTATTATATATAATAGCTATATATTATGTTTATGATGTGTAAGGAAGAGTTTAGGGCTGATTTATGCTTTAGACAACACACAGGAAGAAGTCTTCAAACATCATACAGTACGTCTTGGTGTGTAATATGAACATGTCCTCTTTCCTGGTGCTGTTGCCTAAACCTTACCAGAATTTACAAGGTCAGCATTTCACTATAGTGATCATTAAAAGATGCAGTGCCAAGGAAAAGAAACCTCACGCGATTAACTAAATCTAGTAAATCAATCCATTTTACAGTAATGTGATCTTATCGCAAGGGAAATCTGCATGTGTTTTATTATACCCTGTATTTAATGTGAGATTTTATTTATAGAGAAGACTCTTATTAAAGACGCACCTATGAGAAATTAACAGAGATAACGTGGAGGTTTTTAGTGTTATTTTTGTCTTGTGTTTGGAAACACAAGCTCATCTTCCAGAAAAAAAATCAGTGGATCTCCTTAAAAGATCTAGATGAATCCTCTCACTAACCAGTCCTAAATAGATTTTACAAATGAATAATAAACAAAAACCTTTTTAATGACTTTTTAAAAAATTTTTATATAGCTCTTCTAAAAATCTGTACTCTAATCTCTCTGCAGTACAGAGACGGTGGTGATTCCCGAGAATGAGACTGTGAACGAGGAATGGAGAGTGTGCAGGAGAAATACAACAGAACGCCAGTGGCTGCCTGTTTCTTTGCCCACTCCATCTCCATGTATCCCACCGTGAGTATTTTATGCAGTTTGAACAAAATTGTAATTGTTTACGGCATTCTGATTTGTTTACAGCCAGTGATTTTTTTTTTATTTTTTTTTATTTTTTTTTAAACTGACCTGTCTTGATCTGTCTATCAGCAATTTGTCTAGACAGGGCCCCCATGATTTTCTCCAACAGCCCAATTTGCTTTCCTCTCCATATGTACTGGGATCTGGTTGCCATGGTGAGTACCACTGATTACCTGTACAGGGTTGTATTGTATATTAAATTAGATTTTCATTCAACGCTTAGGAAATTTTCCTCCTCCTCTTTTGCATATTTTAGCTATTCAGGGAAAGGTTTGTGCTGTGACATGTCCCAAAGGCGAAGGGAGAAAAAGTAAAAGAGGCTCTGGATCAAAGAGCTCCATGAAACAGTCCGAGAATCATACGATGTGCTCATCACGAAAAAGCAAAAGTGCGAATGAGGAGACTTTGTCCGGACAGTCTCCCCAGTCTGACTCCGGCTCCTCCTCTCCTGCTGACAGTGCTTCAAATGACGCGTCTGCTTCTACCAGCAAGCAAACACTTGCTAGCAAACGCAAGCCAACAGCAAAGAGGAAAGGAGGCAGGAAGAAGCCGACCACTCGAAGATCAGTAGTTAAGAAAGAGGAAAGCGGTGAAGAGGATGAGCAGACCAGTCAAGAGGAACCTGAAGTAGATATGGAGGAGTCAAAGACATTGAAGACACCAGAGGAGGCAGAAGATGATCAGAACTCCTGTCAAGGAGATGTAGATGAAGGTTCAGATTCTGTTGATCAGGATGCAGAGGAACATGAAAGGAACATTGAGTATCAAGTGGAGACTGAAAATAATTCTGCTCTCTTTGAAAAACCATGTGATGATGATGATGATGAAGACGAGGAAGAAGAGAATCCAGTCGAGCCAATAGATAATCAGCCATCATCTCAGGAGGATCATTCTGCACAGGACACATCTGAGAGTGAAACACCAGAGTGTCTCAAAAACGATTACCACCGGTCCTCTGATACATCTGCTGAGCAGGTGATTCTAGAAGAACCTAGTAAGACGCCTGACTCCTTATTGAGTAACAATGATTTGACTACTGCAACCATGAGCTCTTCAGAGGCAACTGAGCATAATCCAGCATATGAAGCTGAAGAAGAGCCAGATGGTCATGGAAATGTAACCACTGAAGCAGATAAGCTTCCTGTCCCTGACAGCATCTCTAATCTTGATTCAGCTGGAGACTGTTTACAAATTCAAGACACTCCAGTAACTACAGATAGAAAACTAGAGGTGTCTCTTGACGTCAGTAGTCAGCAGGACAACACTGAGTCTATACCAATGGACTGTGATTCTCCTGCTTCAGAGAACACCTCCCTTGCTGCTGAGATGGTGCTGGAGATCAATAGTGCAGTTGCTGAACCCCAGATCATATCTGCGGGCCAAATCCTTATTCAGGACAGAGAGCAGAAGATTGAGGTGCAGGATAAGTGTGAGCCCACCAAAGACCAGACCTCATCTTCCGACAGGAAAGATGGCCGGCAACGCAAGTCTCGATTCCACTCACCCACAACCACCTGGTCTCCTAGAAGTGAGTCCAGAAACGAAGGATCACGGAGGTCGCGGTCCAGGGATCGTAGTCGCAATGCTGGTTCACCACGCAGAAGTCGAGGCCGTGACCACGAAGAGGAGCGGGGCAGCTTCAGGCGGAATTGCAGCAGAGAAAGACGGAGCAGGAGACGTTCTCGAAGCCGGTCCAGATCTCGCTCCAGATCTCCCGCGAGATCCAGAAACAGGCCAAATCAGAGAGGCATGTCTTCAGAACGCAGCGATCGAAGGTCACAGTCACCACGGAAAAGAGACTCCTGGGGAGGGGAAGGCTGGAGATCTGGTCGTAGCTTTTTCAACTCCAGCAGGAGAAGCAATGCAGATAGATCATTTCCAGCAAGGGAGTTTAACTCTTCGGGTAACGGCAGTCTCTATCCTCCAGAGATATCGCCGGACAGGGGTCAGTCAGAAAACCCACCCTGGGTAAAGGAAAGGTCATGGGCTAATGCTGATGGCAAGGAACGAGATCAGCATACTGAGGAGAAAACTGGCGATGTGCCCACGGACAGTTGGCCTCGAGGGGACTGGGGCTCTGAGCAGGGACGTCCAGCTGGATGGAGTCGAGCCGGTCAGCGGTCCTATGGCCAGTACGGAGACTCGGCAGATAACTGGCGGCAACAACGCAGCTCTTTCTCAGGGACAACCAACAACACAGGGAGTGACTCCTACAGTCAGTTCAATGAGAACAGACCAGGAGGGAGAAGAAAAGAGGCCGAGACCTGCGATACCCCTTTGGACCGGTCAGGATGGTCTGCTGCTTCGAGCTGGGCAGTGCGACGAACCCTCCCTGCTGATGTACAGAACTACTACTCACGAAGAGAGAGAGGACCTGGCGCAGGTGGCAGCATCTGGAACAAACAAGAGGAAGAGCAGCCTGCAGCTGAGGTCTCCAAACAACCTGGTATGTAGTTATTAGGTTTTTAGCACACGTACAGTTACATTTAGGAACTGTCAGCCTTTCGTACGGCTTACATCTAGAGGGAAGGGTCGCTGCAAATCCACACACAGTTATTCTTACTGTGAACATCTTAACGAAACATTTCTATCTTGATGACATCCTTCTCGGGTGGTGATGTGCTTGTGCAAAGGGTACTTCACCTGACGCAAACTTTTTGTAAGGATAGTGTTCACCCTTACAGTACAGCTCCAGACTTGTAGAATTTGGGAACACAACTAGACACGGTCAGGTTGAGGTTTGGGTTTTGTGCAGGAAACCCCAAGTTTTTCCACTCCAGCCTTTAACAGCTCATGTCTTCATGGAGCTCACTTTAGGTACCGGGAACAGGTTTGGGCCTCTTGTTTCCACTTAACCGTCTATACCGCTTTATACTGTGTACAGGGTTGCGGGGGCCTGGAGCTGATCCCACGAGATTTGGGGCTTGAGGTGGGGTACACCCTGGGGTGCAGCCTAACCCTTGTGATTAGTGTTATTAGAGAATAACTGTGGATCAGTTGTTTAACTAAATTATGCGCTGATTTGAATGTCACCAAAATTAACCTGTTTACTTTAATCATGTTGCTGTCACTATTTCAGATTTCCCACAGAGCGAACCAAACACCCATATACCCAATGAAGCAATACCTGCCCCTCCCAGTGTACTCCCTCAACCGATGAATGTACTTGGAGTCCTGCGTTACCCAGTGGGTTCTGTAGGACCTCGGGGCCCCACCCTGACCATCCAGCCAGCGGCGTTCGCCATTCCTACCCAGATACCTGTCCACCTGCATCCACCGGGCCCCCCGTTCCAGCTGCCTGCAATGGCTATACAGGGTCTTCCACCACCTCCTCCACCACCTCCCCCTGTACAGCAGGGTGGCATCACTGTCTTGACCACTGACCCTCAGGTTAAAGATTGTTGTTGTTGTTTAAAAATGTCTTTGGTTTTCCTATTGAAATGACATCATCATGACTGTTCTTTTCTATAAACAGGTGATTACAAGTGCGCCAGGAAAAGGTCCAGTGAAGGCGTCGCCCAACAAAGCAGCAGCTCATCTCGCCAGCACGCCGAGTGTAGCACAGCCATCTTCCACCACACAGCTCTCATCTCACAGTAAAGCCCATCCTGACAGTTCCAAGAAGGAGAAGGTACATTTACTCTTCTCGAGTGAAGCATTGTATTAAAAGTATAAGGGGGGAAACGTGATTGTTGGTTTTATTATTATCATTATTATATTTATTATTACTGTTTTATGGAAGAAATTACAGATTCAGGAAAAAGCCATCACAGAAGTGAAAGCAGCAATCAAGCCATATTACCAAAAGAAGGATATCACCAAGGAGGAGTACAAAGAGATTGTACGCAAAGCTGTAGAAAAGGTAAGTTAGTAGGTTGTCTGTTTTATTCACACACTTTAAGGTTTTCAGTAAACATATTTCAAGAATCAAAAACCATCAGTATGTTTGTTTATTTCAGGTCTGCCACAGCAAGAGTGGGGAAGTCGATGCCAATAAAGTGGCCAACCTGGTCAAAGCGTACGTCGACAAGTACAAACACGCTCGCAAGAACAAAACGGACAAGAACTGACGGAGATGCTGCTCTGCCGCCCGCACAAGTGCAATTCCTCCACAGGAGCCCGTGTTCCAGCAGTCGTTACGACTGGAGCTTCTTTTTCATACGAGAACAGTAAAAAAATAAAAAAAAAATTTTTTCTATAGATTGCATTATTTTATTTTTTTTGGATTTCATATAGTGCAAACTGCCCTTTAATTGCTTTCTCTATTGTTCTGGTGGGACTTTAGTAAACGTTCGCTGAGGGATGGACATAATCACAGATCACACTTCACTGTTTTTACTTGCTGTAAGTGATGAATCAAATGATCAGTGGTACTTATCCATATCCTGCTTGTCCTCCCTTCATCTCTCTCTCTCTCGTTCTTTCAGTGATGAGGACTTTAATGATGTAACATTCAGATTCTTCTTTACATTTTCTACTTCGCATCATCTTAATTCTCAATAAATGTCCATTGTCAATGTGTTTTTTTTTTTTTTTTGAGCAGCTGGAAATTGTTTCTATGTAAATCTCGGACATTAGGTGCAGGGAGCCTGTGCACAGATTTTCAATTAAACTATGAACAGAGCTGTTTTAGTTGTGGGTCAACGCCCCTCGTAGTGCTTTCTGTATAGCACAAATGTATTTATTTACCTATCAGAACAACAACAAAAAAAAGAAATAAAGACAAGCTCTCTCTTCTCTTCCCAGGTGTATTTTTACCAGCTTCATCATCAGTCATTAGAACACCAGAGCTGTGCAATTTAATCAGTCTTTTGTTGATGGATTCAAGTTTTCAATTCAGAATTTTAATTAGGTAAACTTTTAAATGTTAAATTCTCCAAAATGGTCAAATTCCTTAGAACTGAAGTTCAAGGGCAGTTGATGTAATACTGCCACCTACTGGAAAAGATTTTGCAAGGGATAATTATTTTACCAAAAGCCAGGTTACAAATGTTCAATGCACATTAGATTATTTTAAGTAGTGTTAATGCTTTCAAATATTTAGGCTGCTTGAGACTAATCGGACAGCATTAATATTTACCATCGAATTGACAGTCTATGATTCACAGCTCTCTAGGACAAACCCAGTGTTTACATCAGTCTTGAATCAAATATTGGATTATTGGGACGTGCCTGAAGTATATATAGTGTTAGATTTTATTTCTCAACATCAACAAGCCAAAAATGTAAGCAGTGTATTTGGCAGACAAATACAAAAACATTACAAAAAAAAAGAAACCCTCATCTCAAACGATAGCAAAAATGTTCAGTCTTTTATTTAAAAACTATAAACAGTCACCCAGTAAAGTAAGCCAACCTAGAACAGACTGTTAGGTATATGTATATATAATCACACACCCTACTGACACGGCAGAAATGGTGAAGGGGCAGGGACAAACACCCCGCTCGGATGCTAACACAACAGGCAGTTTATAAATGTTACACAACACACTCAAGGAAGGGAGGACAGTCCGGGAAGCGGGGAGCCGGAATGTGGCATGGTATTAAGAATGAAAAAATAGTACAATAAAATTCCACACTATATTAAGATAGAAAAAAGGGAAGGGGAGGAAAATATATGCACAGAAAAGCAAATAACACAGGAGATAACCTGTATAAAACGCCATGTATTTAAACCAATTTACAAATACAAAAAGAATCCAGTACAGGCAGAGAGGGCCTGTACAGTGACGCTTATAGTGGATACGTGTGGGAGGGAAATACCTTCAATATTTGTGTGGTTTTTTTTTTTTTTTTTTTTCCTTTTTTTTTGCTCTTCTAAAAAAAAACAAGATATATTATTCCATACTCTTTCAGCCAGCAAAATGAGTTCTACAAGTTATAATAGTACAAAAATGGGCGGGGGAGAAAGAAATCACAGTTCCACAAAAAAAACCTGTTCCCCATCCCCCTCCCTAAACTTTACAGCATCAGTACCTTTGTAGAATATTTACAAGTTCTTAAGTACATTCATCCACTGCTGAGTATAGAATCACGTCTCGTACAAGTCACCAGGGAACCAAAAATTTTTTTTTAACCTATCAAGATAATGCTTCCGTCACTCCACAGAGCGAGTTCTCCAGTGGCTGCAGCGGCATGAAAGGAGATTTTTTTTTTTACTTTATATTTATTCACAAATATTTACAAGTATTTTTTTTTCTCATTTAATATTGGTATTTATTTCAATAATAAATAAGTGAAAATATAATCGGCTCAAGTAAGAAAACCAAAGCTATCAACTTCTAAAGGAAAAAAAAAAAAAAAAAGACAACAAACATCCATCAAGCCACACCTCTGCTGCCCCTGCTCCACCCCTGTATCTACTGAGCCCACCCACTTCCTCCCACCCAGTTCCAAAAAAATACACCCCCCTCTGTCCGCCGATTCGCTCAGGACCGAGGAAACTGTGCTCATTTGGTTGAGAGTGGGGAGGCAGCTTTGTTCGGGTTAGAAGAGGAGAAAGGTGGCTTGTTTGGAAAAGTGTTGCGTGTGCGCTGGTTTCTGTGTGGCTGGTGGAAGACCCGTGGCAGTTCTTTTTTTTTTCTTTTTTTTTTTTTTTTAATAAGGTGAAGTGATGATGCACAAATCCCAACGCACAGAGAACGGAATGGAGGGAGACCAAAAAAAAAATAAAATAAAATAAAATAACGGGGTGGAGAGAGGCATCGCCGACGTCTCTCGCCAGAACAAGGACGAAAGATCCGTTTCCTGTTCGAATGTTTTTTGGGTTCAGCTGGGCTCAAGCCTGCAGTGTGTGCGTGAGTTCATAAAGGCATTTCGCGAGCGTGGTGGAGACCTCCATATTGCTGAGCGCCAGCACCGAGAGGTGGTTCTCATGTCGCTTCACCAATCTGCCAAAAAAAAAAAAAAAAAAAAAAAAAAGTCAAAATTAGGCATGCTAATTTTTCATGAGCTCTCTCAGAGCAACATTTTGCTTTTATTCCCCCCTAAATTGTTGATTGATGTCTGAGGATAGATGGCAAAAAAAAAAACAATAATTGTGTAGTCTTTGCTGTTATAAGAGCCTGCTTTATAGCTTAATCATTATTAATTACATAATTAACACACACGGCTGAAATGCATCCAAATCAAATTCATCTTATTTATTCATTTTGGAAAAAATTTCATCTTTTTCCCCCCTTCTCAAATCTGGTCCATTAGCCAGATTCGTCTGGAACATATGAGGAGTGAAACCAAACACTCGATTCCTCCTAATAATGATTTTCCACTTACGTTTGTCCACAGTCTGAATACTTGGCAATGTTCTTTAACGTTAAGGCAGCAGTTAGTCTAATGTGTTTGGTCAGTGGTCCCTCTTTATCATCCTGAGAAAAAGAACACAAGAATACAACAATTTTCAATCCTTCAAACTGGTCTGACTAAAAAAAATACTCAACATTAAAGAGAAGGAGTTGAGTTACTCACAGTGAAGTCTCTGAACACAAGGTTGCGCGAGCCTCGGCGCAGGGCCATGAGAGCCGCACTCGGGTGATTTACTATCGCTTTCTGTGGCCTGGTAGGAGCCGAGCTGCTGCTTGCCGGTGGGGGAGACCTGATAAACACACACACACGTACATCAACACACAACACGTCTAGGCTGTGTTACTTAAGGTTTAGACACAACTAGTGTTAATTTTGTCAGCTATTTTCAATTTTAGTCTTAGTCCCGGGATAAATGTTCCTGTTAGTTTTTATCATATTTAGTCTTATCCTATTTTTGTTTAGTCAAGTTTTAGTCGACTAAAAGTCTGGACATTTTAGTCTAAGGAACCTTTAAATATTTTAATCTAGTCAATGGAAACAACATTTTACCAATAAGTATTATTAATCAGTCAATCTAGTCAAGCCAAAACCCCTTTTTTTTAAAAAGGTTTTTCACAAAATAATTAACATTTAAAATGCATCTTTTTATCTGATGTTTTCAACTAATTATATTTATTTCTAACCATCACAACAACTGCTGCTGTTTTGAAGCTTTTTATTTTTTATATGAATTTACACACTTGTAAGACTGTTGTAGCTCTTTTGGGTCACAATCATTTGCTAACCTATTAGCTTAATGTGTTTGGAAACAGTTTAACTATAAAATAAAATACATCACAACAATTATATTAACATGTGGTAACAATTACCACAAAGAGGCAGTAAAGCTGGGTGATTATTATGGTATGCCTTGATGCATCTCTTCAGATTTGTGGTATTTTCCCCCAGCGATTGTGTTTCCCATACTGTTTCCCCTCCGCTATTACTACACATCTCCGGTTCAATATGAAGAAAATGGACTCAAATATTGTCTCTTCTCGTTCACCCGAGTAAGACTGCTGTGATGCCGTAGAGTTAAAGATGACTGAGCTTGTAACATCCCGTCACTGCCGCGCGCTGTGACCCGGGAAATACTGCAGCTCGCGGTATAATGAATGAACACCGGATTGCAGTGGATTGTGGCGAAAATTATATGTTTACAAAAAGAAAGACAGATGTTTTATTAGTTTTTTATTATTATTATTTTTTTTAAACACATCGTTTATCGTCAACAATATTGCATGCTGATTTTGTCACTGGAAAAAAGGTCGTCAACGAATATTGTTCGTCATCAATTCATCGTTGATGAAATTAACACTAGTCACGACGTGCCTTCAAGTACGTATTTAGATTTCTGAACTTTATAAAAAGACACAACTGCAGCACTCAAGCGCAAAGCGATGACACAACGGAAGGGTTACTCACTTGGAAGGGTTGGAATTGCTGCCTTGCGTTTCCTCGAGCTTGAGTGCAGCTAGAAGGGCTTCCCTAGAGCAGTGCTTGTCCTGTGGGAGACACACCGGTTATAGCACTTCTTTCGTTCCCTGATCAATATGGTTTGAACTAATAAGAGGACAACAATGTCCAGCTGTCTGATTTATGCCTGACCTGTAGATGTGTGATGAAAGAGAGTCTCTGGCGTGTAAAGGGTTCACAGCCCTCCCACAGGCACTGGCCAGGGTAAACCTCTTTATTGCCGTGTTGCGTAGCCGCATGGTAGAACACCTGCGACGGCGTCTCGAACCACCTGAAGGTTAAAACGAGGTGAGAAGGTTGACGTGATGATTCAATTTTATTTGTATAACGCTTTTAACAATTGTCATTGTTGCAAAACAGCTTCCACAATTAAAAGAAATGATGGAAATTTGTACGAAATGTGAAAAATGTGTATTAATCTAAATGATCAGATAGTCCCTGATGAGCAAGCCGAGGGGGACGGTGGAAAGGAAAAACTCTCCGAGATGGCGGTAGGTAACAGATAGCAGGGATTGATCCGCAGTCATACTGTGTGTTAGGCAGTGTGCTGTAACAGCTGACAACTTGTAGGAAATTCCAGTCCTGAAATATCGAGCAATAATAATAATAAAAGTGCTGTGAAGGTTTGTTCAAATTCCCATAAGTGATTTAGGAGGATGTTGTGGATAGCGGAAAAATATGGCGATGACGCAGGTGCAAGGTGACAAATAATAATAATAATGATGTCAAAAGTTAAGCAACTAGTGCACATGTCTGCGCTCTGATTTGGTACGTGTGAAGTTCACACAACCTACGTTATATGTCAGTAATATGTCGAGTGTGTTAGTGTAGACTAGATTTGCGCGCAATCCATTTCTTAATTTCTTAACAAGTTAATAAGCACAGCTGCTGCTAAAGGCTGACAATTTGTACTTCAGTGCATTAACATCCTTCATGATGAGACAGAAGTGCTGTTACGACGTGTAAATGGACATGTACTTGTTCATCCCGAAAGAAACCAGATTAAAACTGAAACCAAAAGCCAGATAACCAAAGCTCAGAATAAATCTCTCTGTACCTTTTACAGGCCTGCCAGAGACATTTGAAGTTCTGTCCAGGTTTGCGGGTCTGATCCGAAGAGAGACCTGTAGCTTGAGGACCATCACCTGGAGGAACCGAACTCTGACTGACTCCCTGTGCAGTCTGAACCGCTGGGGGCGGAGACTGGGCCAACACCGGCTGCTATAGAGGGGAGAAAGAGAGAGTTCTTATTAAAATCACCTCATACTCTACCTTTTTTTTTTTTTTAAAGTAAAAAAAAAAAAAAAAAAAAAGTTTATTACTGGCTAATTTATGAAGATGGGTACAAGGAAATTTATGCATAAAATCACTGTTTGAGCATCTTCAAAATGAATAAATTAATAAATAAATAAAAAATCATACTGGAGGTTCATTAAAAAAATAACTAAAAATAAATTCACAAAATCCTACTCTTGCTCTCTTGCATGTGCGGGTGTATAAATTTATGCACAGGACAACTAACTAACAAAGCTGTCCTCGATGCATTTAGGAGAAAAATAAAAAATAAAAAAAATAAAAACACTGCATCGTCCTCATGCTAGTTCACTAGACCAGTGAGTACAATTGTGAACATTTGATCAAAAATCTAATATTTGATCGTTTTAGCATTAATTTAACAACAACAAAAAAAATATTTAAATAATGAGCTAACATTTACTTCATTTCACTGGGTAAAAATCTGACCGAAAGTCTGTGTTGTAAAAGAAGTCCAAACTTTACCCTCTGAAATAAAAGGATCATACTGCAAATCCATACTTTTTACTTCACAAGAGGATATTTGTGATTTAATAGGTTGAAATGTGCTTCATAAAAAGGTCCAATTATGTACCTTAAAATATTTTTTAAAACACTCCATTCATGGATTCAGGTGAAAGACACATAGGGTCTTAGTTGGTGCCACACCTGGTAAAGTATGGTGCCTTTGCTTATGACGGGGCAGGCCGAGGACAGCCTCGGTCTCATCAGTTGATTGTCCTGATTAATAGCCATTGGGTAAAAATCTACTGACTCAGTTATGGACTGCCATTCTTTTGGGTGCCAATTCATGTATCGCCACATTGACTCCAAAATAACTCTTAAAACGATCTAGTGTTTCATCTGCCTGTGACCGGGATTGGCTGTCTTTCAGACAGATCAGGAATAATCGATCATGTTTGACATGACCGTTTCTGTGCAGTGGGCACGAACCTCTCTGAGTGGAGTCATTCAGAAGAAACACATTTTTATGGTGATACATTATCAAAAGTTGTATTCGTTAAAAAAAACCTCTGATCAGACTTATTCTCCAAATCTTGCGAGAGAATTTGTCTCAAATCCCGCTCATTACAAACGCTTGCACCAGTCTCAAACATGTGCATTAGAAGCAGAGGGTGCCGCTCACAATGTCTTTCTTTATAACTATTTCCACACTGGCATCCACAGTGGCAGGAGTGAATTATTTGTGCCAAATTAAAAAATAATAATTATGGTGGATGACTAAGGTACATGCCACTCAGTAAAATGTAAATTGTTGCGGTAAAACTTGCATTTGAAGTCAGTTTATATTGTTTAAATGCTGCTCTGGGATTTTAAGTAAAATATTTGCTACCTTTAACTTTTAACCCATGTTCAATTCAGTTGCGAAGCTGTTGAATAAAGATAAGATGCCCGAGTTATGACTTTTTAATTTTAAAGGTTCGCAGTCTTAAAATTGTAACAAAAACTGGAAAATAACGTAATATTAAATCCGGATATTTATAAAACCATGATGCGTACAGAATCACAATATTAATCAATTCTGCACCAAGGTATCGCGATAATAATAACTGGTGATTCACATCCCTACTGATTAACACATCTGCCGGCTATGGATGCAAGAATCATTTTAAATGTCAGATTCAGCGTTTGTCACAACATATGCCCAATTAAGTTAAGCTAGACCATACGCTTATAGATTAATATACATTCTGATTCATACACTTTGCCTCTTTATATGTACTTTATTTTTACTATATATTTACTATACGAGTGACGAACGAAAATAAACACCTCCTGTTTATGGTGTCCTGATGAAATTAGCAGGGAAGATTATACATTTAGCTCTCAGCTTATTTTTAAATATCCATTACAATTCCATCAACTGCATATATTTCTTTTCTCCCCCCCCCTCCCATAAGCACTGGTTATTCACATTTCTACTGCAAACAGATCAACTTACAAGGGAATTGTAACACTATCTAACCCCATGCAAACATATTGAATTCTGTAAGTGTGGAAATCTTACCCGCGTGGTGGTTTCAGGAAGCGTAGCAGGCACACTGAGTCTCTGCTGCGCTACATTTTCTATTGCTACTTTTGCTACTGTGCTTGGGTCGACACCTGCTGGGACCGCCACCATCGTCGCACTGTTGCCAGCGTTGTTGGGGTCACTGATGGTCACTATCCGCACTCCCACCTTGTTGGGAATTCCTGAGGCATCTTCTGCTGGTCTCTTCAGGGGCCTGCTCTCAGAAGTGCCATTAGTGGCCTGGTCTGCTCCAGAGGAATTCTGGATGGTAGGCGTGGCTGCAGAGATGTGGTTGTGAGGTGGGTGCTGTTGCCGAAAGCCTGTCGTGTCCATGTTCTGGGCTAACGGACCGTTGGAAATCTCAGCACTGTGACTGAAGCTTTTTGGCCCATTGGCCAGTCGTTCCAGCTGCTCTGCTTTGGCAGTGGCCTGCTGGGGTGAAAGAGAGTCAGTAAAAGTCTCGTGTACTTTCGGAGGAAGTAGCACATCCCCATTGCCCATATGTTTGGAAGCTTTATGATTTGGAATGTTTTTGCTTGAATGGGTACCAGTTGTGGCTTCCCCTTTTTCAAAGTCACACACCCCATTTACAAGGGGCTTTCTGGATTCGGAAAGTGAGCCTCCTGACGTCTGTTTGGCCGTGCCATCGTTGCCCTGTAAAGTGGGGCCATTGAGGGCCTGTGTGCCCTGCAGAGCCTCTGGCTGGCTGTTCCCTGAGTGGTATGGAGGTAGACTCGAGTCAGACTTCCTACCGTTGAGCAGCTTGGCCCCAGGTCCATCTACCACCATAGGCTGCCCATTGCTGGCTTTGGTGGAGACTTCAGTTACCAAGGAGTTCTCCATCACCTCAATCTTTCTCTCATGGATGTGAAGTCCTGTAGCATCCTTGGCTTCCTCCTCCTTTTGGCAGATGATTTTGTCACCTCGAAAAGGTGGCACGGGCACTGTGCAAGTAGATACAGGAGGCGGTATGTGCGGGGTCAGTTGGAAACCAAGCGTGGGGGGCGACGTGTTGATGCTCAGACCAGTCTGTGAAACCAGCGGAGACGGTGTCCCCTGGCTACTAACAGCCGCATTGGGGAAACTTGAGTTTGGCACTACCGTAAAGGTGACCTGGTTACTAGGTGTGGCCTGTAAGATGGTGGCAGGGTTAGAGGTGGAAAGTATCTGCCCGGGTAGGATTGAGATGGGCACAGTCTGTACAGCACCTGCACCTTGCAGTGAGCTTTGCATCAACTGTACGTTCAACTGTGGTGCTTGCGGAGTTCCCTGGCTACTACTGGTTACCTGGTAAACTACCTGTGGGCTAGGTGCCCTAGTGCTGGCAGGAGGAGGGACCTGTGGTGCTGGGAGAATAAGCTTACCTCCTGGTGTTGTAGGGCCACGCTTTGGAAGCAGCAATTGTTTAATCAAGCTTGATTCAGTGGAGGTAGTCTGGGCAGGGGCCATGGGTGGGGCCATGGGAGGGGTTGGCGGAGGAGGTGGTGGTGGTGGCGGCGGAGGGGGAGGAGGAGGAGGAGGTGGTAAGGTGTGGATCTGTATATGTTGCTGCCGCTTTACAGACAGCATTTGGCTGACAGTGGGAGGAGGGTTCTGGACGGGATTCGAGGGTGGAGACAGCATCTGTGGACTGGGGCAAGAGCTGAGTTGGCCGGGTGAAGAGGCCGGTTGAGGAGACGTGGCAGGTTGACCTGAAAGTTGGATAGTCTGGGCATTCTGCATGGTTGTGGGGTTGGTCAGTACAATGTGGTGGATGGCTGGGGCAAAGGCGGGATTGGGCTGTGGATTAGGGCTGACGATGACCAAGCTCTGTGGTTGCTGCTGTTGGTGGTGTGGCTGGTGGTGTAGCGGATGCTGAAGGGGTGGCTGTGCAGGCAGGGCAGGTTTTGGGGCAATGTTCTGGAAAGTCATACGTGGTCCTTGGGCATTCTGTACGCCTGCTACGGTGAACGCCTGCCCTTCTGCCACCAATGGAGTACAAGTGCTCGGGTACTGAGGAGGGTTGGCCAGTACAACAGTATCCTTCGAAGAGGCAGCCTGCTGGATCTGTGAGGCCGGAAGCTGCTGTTGCTCCAAGGGAGGGCACGCTGCCTGTACTCTTCCTGTGAGTATGTGTCCCTCTGGTAATGCCTTCGGAATCAGTGTTACTGGAGCATGCGGAAGGAGAGGACGGGGTAGAGAGGCTGCAGGGGTAATATTATTATGGTTGGCGGCAGTGGAGTGGGTGGGGGCAAGGGGAGCTGTGGGTGCTGTGGGGATGGAGCTCTGGATCATGGCTGTCTTTAGGATGTCGTTAGGCCGTGGAAGCATCGCTGGAGCTGCTAGGGAGGAAGGTGGTGGCGGTTGTACCGATGGGCTTGCTGGGAGCCGTGGAGCAGCGAGTGCTGACGTTGGAGCGCTGGGAGAATGAGGATGGGGCGCTCCATGCATGTTGAAGGCAACCGGTGGTGCTGCCTGGTTGGCAGTAAGGCTTGGTGCTGGTGCCCGGACAAACTGCCCACCCACACCAGGCGCCAACGCTAGCAAAGATCAACACATACAAATTTTTATTTATTTATTTTTTTTAAAAGAAGAAGAAATAAAACAGCCTAAAAGACAGCAAATTAAAAACAGTGGCTTACCTGATTGGGTGTGATGCTGAGGGTCTAAGGAGGCTTCATGTTTGGGCCCTGGTACAGGGCAGGACTGCTGCTGCTGCTGGTAATACAGTTGAATGGGCAGAGGAATTGCCCTTTTCTTCACACCAACTATATGGATCTGAGCCTGAGAGTTTACTTTAGACTCTTCCATGCGTTTTATCGTGTGGTTAGGAAATATGGTCCTGTTAGCAACAAAAGAATCCGTTCATAACAATTTCACCACATGCACGTTAGAATACTTTGACTCTTACATACACGAAGAGAAAAATGCATGCACATACCTTAAACATTTGTAGAAACCATTGGATGTGAGAACACCGCCACGTGACAGCTTGCTGCAGGTTGCCAGGTAGTCAGAGTATATCTCAGATCGAGAAACAGAGCCTTCTGCATGCACCTCATAATGAGCATTTAGCCTGGTATATATATACACGAGAGAGAGAGAGAGAGAGAGAGAGAGAGAGAGAGAGAGAGAGAGAGAATGTAATACACTGGGCACAAAACAATCCTGACAATTGACCGTCCTGGTAAAATTAATGAACTAATTAGACAGATAATCAAATCCAATATAATTACACATGAACAAGTGTTTCAAAACTAATTCTATCCACATTTTGCTCTGCAGAGTGGAAAGGGTTCCAGTGAACGTTAAGATCTGAAAAATAAATAAGCTAATATATAAAAATATGAACTGCTTTACTTGAATTCTTTCACCCATCTTCAGTTCAAATAAATTAACTTACTTGAATTAGGAAACTATTTTAACAAGAAAGAAGAAGAGGAAGAAGAAGGAAAGACTTACAATTGAGAGGCAAACTTTTCTCCATCTATCTCTACAATGCCAGGTGGCGGGTTATTCTGGACAGGAACTCTTGTCACTATGAAACCAAAGGACATAAAAGGTTAGATGTAGTGCAAGAGCAAGCATTAGCAGGAGAAAGACATTGTTTGTTTAGCTTTACATCTTAGCATGGTTTGCATTGTTTTATAATCTAAATGCTGAATCTGTGTAATGTTTCCTATGAACATTAGAGGGCAGTGATGAGGCAGGATATATAAATAACAGGTTTATTACCACTGCCAATTACTTCCTATCTGAGAGAGACGCACGTGCTCTGAATCACTGATCAGACAGAGCTCGAGCTTAATGCACAACCTACTTATTTAGAAGAGACAAAAACTAGTAGCCAATGGTTTAATCAAAACCGATGTTCCTATGCAATTGTCAGAAACTTGTTTGCAGTTTATTCTATAAATCCTGAAATACACGAGATAGATGATCAGAGGCTCTTACCCGCCGCAGGTGACCCTTGCACAGGAGGAGGTACGTTCTCAACAAGCTGCGGCCGTACCTCTGCCACCTGGCTGTTTGTGCTCTGGTGCTCAATCAGTTTAATGGCCATCAGAGCTTCAGGTCCAAACGTGTGCAAATCAACCGACACTAGACGTACCAGCAGATCTTTTAAAAAAAAAAAACACACACAAATAAATACATGATACAGATACATACATGATATTTTACTGATCCCCAATTTGTAATTTATTCCTTCTTTTAAACTTCATACTTGTGCTCTCCATGCCTTTGGCTTCTATACCAAAGCATGTCCCTTAAGAAGGTATGCAAGCATTTTAGTACTGAGAAAAAAAATACATTATTGCCTCTGTAGAGGATGCAAGTTGAAGGTTGCATACCTATGCTCCTGTCCACAGAGGCGATTTTGGAACAAGTGATTTCTCCGAGTTCTGTCAACTGATAAAGCACCTCCAGGGCAGAGATAACAAGCATAATATCCGGCAGGGTAAGCAGGGTGATCACCTCCCGGTACAACTCCTGGTCCACATATTCGCAGATCAGAACACCGTTATCCTCCGCTTTACTTAGGTTGGCCATGATCTCCATGGCTACAGAGAGGGAGAGAGAGAGAGAGAGAGAGAGAGAGAGAGAGAGAGAGAGAGAGAGAAACAGACAGATGTCACAGTTGTGTGAGCAACAATCTGCAACATATCGTCTTGGATGTTGTGTACATTCACACATCATAACTCTAGTTTAAAAAAATATTTAAAGCTACAGTACGAGATATACAAAGCACGTTCGTCAGACCAGGACGTCTGATTGTCCAGAATAACAGAACTCAGGAAAAATGACCTTTTCTCCCCTCTATATAATCTCCTAATTTCATTAATGCTTGGACACCATCAAGGTGGAAAGAGCGCCCTGATCGGGATTGCCTGTTCAGGTCTAAGACTCGGGTCAGGACTGTGGCAGTAACTCCAAGCCAAGTTCCTACAATGTGCAAGTGGTGTTCATGAATAATTGTGTGTACAGTTCGAGCAGACAGACGTGTCCCTTCCGTAAGTTGGCGACAAGACAAGAGGCACTTTTCAACAATCAGGCATTGTTGCTCACTGAATGTTCACTGGAGAGACTGCAATGGGCTACGAGCCACCTTGGCTGGGACCGTCATATTCACGGTCATAAAGCCTTCTTTAAAATGTTTGTATCAATGTTTAACTGCAGCGAAAATTCTTATCACCATACTGTGTTTGAAGTCTTCTGTATACGTCAACCTTAACTCGCATAAATTTTATCACAAGTCCCAGTTTGATTTGAACACCCCCTCATATTTTTGTTAAAAATGAAAAGCATGGCCATCTCCTCTCTCATTGAGCTCGCTCTGAGAAGTCTGTATTATGTGTTCCTGCTAACAGTTTCCAGCTTTTAGCCAACAGGTGTTTTGGAGTCTGAACTTTTATGACCGGGAGGAAAAAACAATGGATGTTTCTATTCAAGCTCTGGTGTGTGTGTGTGTGTGGATTTCAACCACACATCTGGGTCTTTTAGCATTTAGAGTTAGACAAAATACAGGAAGTACTTGTCATAATGCTTGTGTAACGTGTGTATGTAGAGATTCTAACCACAGTTAAAACGGTGCTTCCCCTACAATCGAAGATTGTAGACCATGACTACACAACAGGCCTTATTTTTTTTATTTAATCCCATCCAAGGTACATTCAGAAGGAAATAATTTTTTGTTTGAGAATCTCAGTCAGGTGCCTCTCTCTCTCTCTCTCTCTCTCTCTCACTCACTGTCTCCTCCTGCTTCAATCTGATTAGCTTCTGATGGCTCTGGTTAAAAAAAAAAAAAAACCCACCTCACATAGCTTTGGGTGGAAGGCTAGTGTGCTAGCGTGTATAATCCAATGTCACACAAACCATTGGGGTTGGAGAATGATTTGGAATTTAGCCTTATGTTAAGCGCTATTTACAGATTTACAGTTGTGCTCAAAAACTTGCACACCCTGAAAAAATTGTTAAAAATCGTCATGTTTGGAATTTATGACTGATAATGCAAAATATTTCTTTCCCTCCATTTAAGGATAGTGATCACATGAAGTCATTCATTATCACATAGTTGTTTGTGATTAGTGTCTGTGCATAAAGAGTCAGTGAGTGTCTCAGCTCATGAGGTGTTGCACTGACTTGGACAAGTGGTTCATGCAAGACAACCAAAGAAATTACAGGGACTGGTGGCATTTGTCAAGAACAATGAGCGACTTTATCACCTGAGAGACTTAAGGACCTCGTGCACAATTGTGACAAACGACTGCATGCCATCATTGATGCTAAAGGTGGCAATACAGGATACTAATAACTAAAAGGTATGAAATATTTCCTCGTTTTCTTTATTGTCATCATGTTTTGTTTGATGATTGTACCACTCTGTTATGCCTTACATATGAACTTGAGTCCTATAAGAAAAAAAATTTATTTGTTTTGCCTTCTCACTCATGTTTTCGTTTTTAAAAAAGTACACATCTTGCTAATTCTCCCAAGGTATGCAATGTTTCGAGCACAACTATAGCTTTAAACCCATAAATAAAAGCCAACAGATGGTTCGGAGACATTTCGGAACGACTTGTCTTTAAGACGACAAAGCAGTATCAGATGTGTCTTCTCGTGTAAAATGCTTCTGTGACTGGTTTTGAATGTGGGTCTTTGCCAGGCAGCTGCTCTCTCCTCAGTACTGCGGACCGTAACGACCTACTCGCTTTCCCATGAGGCGACCAACAGTTAATGTAACGAACGGTTATCAGAACACCTGGGACGAGACGCGATACATGCACTTAAACATGCCAGTGCCGTTACCATCCATCATCACCACTCATGGAACATCTCTTGTTTTAATCTGCTTGGTCAGAACATACTGTTGTATAATTACATTTATTTTTCTTAAAGTCAGATTCTTCCATCTTCTTTGATTGTGAAGTTAATCGGTAGCTTTCACAGTTATTCGTGTGGAAAAAATGCATCTTATTAGTTCTCTCCTAGTTTTACTTGAACTTCACATGGGAAACAGCAAACAAAAGTCTTGTGTTGTGCAAGAAAAAAAATTCAAGAACCAGGAGTTTGAGCGTTTGTGCCTGGAAATATCTCTGAGGAAACACTTAAAACCTGCACATCACTTCATTCAAACATGTTCTCACCATTTTTTGGGGGAGGGGAAAAAAAGAAAGAAAAAAAAAAGTACTTCAGCAATTCGAGAACAGCATTTTTGTTCTTGGTCTAAACATTTTTTTTTTTTAATGATCTTACAAACAAACACCTAAACAAGTTAAGTGCAGCCTTATAGCCGAACCCCATCCTCTAACTACCTTCATGTCCTCTCTCACTGCATCCAGAAATCTCCTCTTTGGTCCTCTCTCTTCCTGGCAGTTCCAACCTCATCATCCTTCTACCAATATATTCACAATCTCTCCTCTGAACATGTCCAAACCACCTCAATCTGAACTCACAATTTTTACCTCTATCTATTTTTGTGAGGAAAAAAAAAAAAATAATAATAATAATAATAATAAACACTTTCAGCTTTTTTTTTTTTTTAAGTCAAAGCTTATTTTGTTTACTTGGTCTTACCCCTCATTTTTAAAAACCGGTCCCTTGACATCAGACATTTGGTAATTGTGTGGAACATTAGGTGTGTTGTTCGAAAGTCCACTGGATCCAGCTGAAGCTGTAAAAGAGAAAAAGCATTTTCAAAACATACACTCTTAAAAATGACACTATAGATATCATTACATCTAAAATAATAAATGTTTCAGCAAAATTTGAACCGCCTGCTCAACGTCCAAGGTGCAAAAAGACACAGATAAATATAAAATCTGGTATATCTGGGGAGAGACGAGAGGAGATCTCTCAGTTAGAGGACAGATGAAAAAGTGGCATCTGACCTCGCCTGCTACGTTGGCCAGCGTGTCGAGGCCCAGCTGCCGCAGCGAGATGAAAGTGCAGTGCGCACAGAGGAGGAGGAAACGCAGACATGTGCGGTTCATCGCCAGCTGCTTGACGTTGGTCTCCTCGAAGGACAGGTTCCTCAGGATGATGGCGACTTGCAGGACGCGCTGCCCCTCCACATCCGAGATGCCCATGTTCCTGTGAGGGTGAAACAGCAGAGCCTGCACGACTCTCTGCTCGGTGCCATCTGGAGGGAATAAAAGACCCAAAGGGCCTGTATCTGTTTACTATCGAATAAACCCAACCTAGAGTTCTTACTCTGTGTTCATAAAATATATCAACTAACTCAAGTTGTGTGCAAACTGCATTATGTTTATCTATAAAGTGCAAAGCATCCTCTCGTCACAGCACATTTGC
This sequence comes from Clarias platycephalus, assembly GCA_030068275.1. Classification (NCBI taxonomy): domain Eukaryota; kingdom Metazoa; phylum Chordata; class Actinopteri; order Siluriformes; family Clariidae; genus Clarias; species Clarias platycephalus. The sequence goes on from JAQQZT010000012.1 coordinate 26,738,807, forward strand.
ATGTAGGGACACCAACACATACCACTCCACATACCATAAAGCACACGGAGAGCTGCGAGCATGAAATAAATAAACAATCACAAGTGCAGCGTTAGTTTTGACTCATTCTATCGATGTAATATTGCTAAATTCTCAGTCAGTGCAGGGGTTTCAGCTCGGCACAGACAGAACAACCAAATGTCCGATTAAACTACAGCTGTGAGATTTATTTCAATTCAGGTATTTATTTATTCAGCTTGTTTCAATTTTATTGTAATTAACTGAATCAGTGGGTTAATTGTTCTTATTCAGATTCAATTTGCCATTTTTAAATAATTCAGGGTATATTTTCAAATCTTAAATTGTTTTAAAAACACAAACACACCACAGTTTTGGAAGAAATTAAAACCGGCATCTTCTGAAGACAATCGTTTAAGTTTTGTTCACGGTTTGTGCAACATCATCTGTTTGACTGGAGTGTGGAACAGAAGACGGCTATTTTTTTTTATTTTTATGCAAGTTGAACATTTCTGTGTCTATTCGATAGTTTTAGGATTTCTAAAGAGCTAAAAATGTGTATGAATATTTACACAAATCAGAGAGCAAACCTTAAAGCTATACAAGTGAATAGAGATGAAATTCGCATCGCCCAAAAATCTATTCGAATCGACAGCTGATCCCTGATTCGCACCTCTAGTTTATACAGCGCCTTATCTTTTACCACAGCTGAATGATGAGCTTTACCTGTCTGATCCAATCCTTCGCAGGAAAAGAAAAAAAACAAAAAAAACGCATTATCTAGTTTATGAAAAGATGAATTAAAAAAAAAAAAAAAAAAAAAAAAAAGATTTCCTAGAATTCTCAAGCTGCATTACAGAACTCGAGTACAAACATTTCACACTGAATCACTCTTTAAAATCCGTCCATCAAAGGATCAATATATCCAGTTGATAGTTCCCCACACACACACCATGTATCACTGTGTTAAGCTGAAAGTTGGAGTGGAACCAGGCTTGTGATCGTGGCATCACCACAACAAAAACAATAAAAAACACAAAGAATGAGCGAGCGCGTGTCCACCCACCTTGTGATGTGCTGCTCTTGTCTGAGATGAGATCTTTTACTTCATTGTCTTCAATAATATCTTTCCAAAACTATGAACACGGCACAAATACAGTTTATTTGCTCAGCTTAAATAAACACAGGTTACGGATTTTTATTGTATGCCTTTCGTTCTTACCTTGGCAAAGTCTCGGGACGTCTTCTCCCTCCAGTCCATGCCGAATACAGCAGAAAAGCTACCTAATGCTGAGACAGACCAACAGAAACCTTCATTATTATTATTATTTTAAACTCCTGCCATGCTCTCTGAACTCGACACCGTTTCTAATGATAAAATGCCCAGATTAAAAAGTACAGAGAGAAAGCAGCTGGTAAAGAGCACGTGAAAAGACACAAACTGCAAACAAGCGGAGGGGATCGTACAGTCGTCGAAGACTCCGGCGTGTGCCAGCAGCAGCGTGACGAGTTTGGGCTCCTTCTCTAGCTGCATGGTGTGCTTGCTCTCGTTGGACATCAACGTACACACGTTGATGGCAAAGTCCACCTCATTAGGAAGCCCCGACAGCAGGGACAGCACCAATTTGTTGTAGTCGCATGGAGGGACGAAATCCGTCGACAGCCCGTAGCTTTGGCGGAGATAGTCTGTCGATCGAAAATTGCACAAATCACTCTTGAGCCAGAGTAAAAGAAAATATAAGAAAAATCTACAGCGGAGAAACCACAACCATTTCAATTACATCCTTATTAAGTTGTATTATAAAATTGCCAGGTAGTGTGTTCCAAGATGACAAATCCCCCGATAATTATATTCTTTAAGGCTGCAAACAAATAATCGATGATAAAAATTAACTAGCAACAATTTGCATCATCAATTAGTTGGCCTTTGTTATAGGAAGCACGCTGTGATGCGTAACGTCACTTCATTTCATGGAAACGGCACCACGCTCTCTACATTCGAACTTTAAATTTGTAAACCCTCCTTTGTGAGGACGTGAGAAACCGTGGGAGCTCGCGTAACACGCTTCTTTAAGTCACTTCAAGTTTATCAGACCTGAACATGGTTTCATACAAATTATTATAAAATGATTAAAAGTCTATAAGAGAAATCACATCAGTGCATCCTTCCACATACGCACAGTCGCAGTAAATGCTACGTGAAGTCAAAAAGGGGCCGATGCACTGATTGAGCGTTTGAGCTGATCCCACTAAATTGTAACGTTTCTCCTTATTACTGTCAATCAAGTGTTCGCTACTGAAATAATCAGCAAATATTTATTTTATACACTCTACTTTTCCACAGTGACATCAGATAATACAGATGGTTATATCGCATCTTACGGGTTTCTGTCGTGCCTTTTTCTTGTCTTTGATAAAAAACAATTGCCTAGTCGAGGTTTCATGATCAACACCTGTATTCAGTTAACAAGTTAAAATATTTTAAGAGACAGACGTCTATGAAGGGCAAAAATGACTCACAGCACAGGTGTCCCGATGTGTAACACAAAGCACACTAGCCTGGTCTAATTTTTTTGCTAAAACATCACAATCACTGGACTAGCATTATTAACCTTGCTAAAGTACAGTCGGGCGAAACGGCTATTCATAGACCAGCGTCTCCTTAAGTGTGCCGTGAAGGTGCTGCACGTGGCTCACTACAAAGAGGTCACTTACAATGAAGCGCTTGATTTTTATTTATCATAAATCTGAAAATCTGCCGTCTTTGTTCGTGTACGTCGCAGCACAGTGAAATTCGATCTTCGCAGCATGTTAGGAGGCTGTGGGTCAGAGTGCAGGGTCAGCCATGACACAGGAGCAAGCGGGGTTAAGGGCCCTTACTGAAGGGCACCACAAAGCTATCCTGATCAGTAAGCCAGAGCTTTAACCCTCCGAGATACCAACGACCCGAGGTTTCAGAACGGGCGGCAACATTCTCAACTCTGAGAACAACTCAGTACCAGGGAATTTCAGTAACACTGAAGCAGGCCCGCTGGTTCTGGATCAGGTTCTAACTAACTGACACAACACACACCTTGGCTGAAGGGCATGTGAAACATGCAACTTTTAATTCACCCAGAAGGACATGCATGGAGCTAGTACTAAATAAACAATTACATTTATTTATAAAACGCCACCGACATCTTAACGTTCTAACTACATTTCTGCAGCACGAGTTCGGTTTCGCGGCGTGCTTCTACAAAATAAACCAAAATACACAGCGTGCTGGATCGATTCAGGGGCAGGAGAGATCCCTTAGGACCAGACTGAGAGCACTACACTCTGGTGATGATTTTATTTATTTATTTATTTTTAATTAAAGCAAACCGACTTTTTAAAATGAATAATTTTACAATAATGGGTTTTAGAATAACAACAGTTGAAAGCTGGGTGTAATGTTCACCTGATACAGTGTGTTGCTGATAGTTGTAGGAGCACGGTATTGCCCCGATCGGAAGCGACGGTTTAGGGTTTCCGGGTTGCACCTCGTCATCATCTTCTCCAAAGTGATGGACCTTCTCGTACTTCTCCAAATAGCTGAAAGGAGGAGAAGAAAAAAATAAATAAATCATACAGAGTTAAACACTGAAACGCTTAGTTGATGAATATCTTGCTTTATTGTGTGGTGACAACTGCCCTGAGCCATGGAAGTGTTTGTTATCAGATGCACAAGTGTAGTCAAGATGTGTGTGTGTGTGTGTGTGTGTGTGTGTGTGTGTGTGTGTGTGTGTGTGTGTGTGTGTGTGTGTGTGTGTG
>JAQQZT010000012.1:26747641-26760491 GCA_030068275.1 Clarias platycephalus
TGTGAGAAGCGTTGTGTAGTATTGTATACTGATGGATACAGTGTTGTGCTGTATTGTATACTGTGAGAGGCGTTGTGCAGTATTGTATACTGATGGGTACAGTGTTGTGCAGTATTGTATACTGTGAGAAGCGTTGTGTAGTATTGTATACTGATGGGTACAGTGTTGTGCTGTATTGTATACTGTGAGAAGCGTTGTGTAGTATTGTATACTGATGGATACAGTGTTGTGCTGTATTGTATACTGTGAGAGGCGTTGTGCAGTATTGTATACTGATGGGTACAGTGTTGTGCAGTATTGTATACTGTGAGAAGCGTTGTGTAGTATTGTATACTGATGGGTACAGTGTTGTGCTGTGTTATTACCGTGTTGTATAGTGTAGGTGCAGCGTTCTATAACGTAGTATTATGGAGTGTTAGTACAATGTTGTTCGCCGTATATACAGTGTTGTGTAGTGTTTGGTCCCTTTAGTATTGTGTAGTGTAAGTAGGGAGCTCTGTAGTATTGTGCTGTATTAATCCCGTGTTGTGTAGTGTAGGTGTTCTGATCCGTTGGAACACTGATGTGTAGTGTAAGTACAGTGTACAAGTTGTATAGTGCAAGCACAGTGCTTGATATTGTGTGGTGCAAGTATAGTGTTGTTTAGTATTTATTGTGCAGTGTAAATACAGTGTAAGCTAGGTGTTGAACTTGTTGTACTGTGTAGTGCAAGTGGAGTGTTATTCAGTATTGTGTAGTGTACAGTGCTGTGCAGTGTACAGGGTTGTGTAGAACAGCAACAGTGTTGTATATCCTTGTGTAGTGTGAATATTATATAGTGTGAGTACAATGTTGTGATAGTGTAAATACAGTGGAGTGCAAGAACAGTATTGCGTGGTATGGATTAGTGTAAATACAGTATTGTGTAGTGTTGTGTATTTTAAGTACAGTGTTGTGTATTGTCTAGAGTTACAGTATTGTGTAGTGTAGTTACAGTGTTGTGTATTGAAAATACGTTGTGTAACAGTGTTGTGTAGTCTAGTGTTCATACAGTGTTGTGTATTGTAAATTCGTTATTGTGTAGCGTTGTGTAGCGCGGCTCCCCGAGCCGAGAGAGCGCGTGCACGCCGGTTCAGAAGCTGTGAGGATGTAAACACAAGCCGCGTGTGTGTGAAAGTGTGTGAGAGTGCTGGATGAGGAGGAAACTCACCGCAGGTAGTACTGCTTCAGAACAAAAGCAGCGTTCGAGCAACTCCTGGGGAAATTAAACTCTTCTCCAAGTTCCGACCACTGGTTTTTATCCGACACCTGAGAAATAAAAGGAGACACAGGCACATTTAACGGAAAACTCCGTGTATAAGCCTGATTTTAAAATAAGCTCCGTGGATCTGGGCGACCCTGTGTGTGTGTGAGAGAGAGAGAGTGTGTGTTTTGAGCTCGGTATAGCCGGTTACCAGTCTGAATCAGGTAGCTTGCTAACCTCTTGTTAGCATTGCCGGCTAACGCTACTTTTATTTCACCTTTAAACGCCGCCTCGCGCGTCCTAAGTGCACCGAGGGCTCCCGGTTCCCGAGCAGGGCAGCCCCGGTGCAGCTCAGAGTCAGCGGCGGGGGTATTTTAGTGAGTTATTTACAGTATTGAGTGAGCAGGCCCGTGTGTGTGTCTGAGGCCTACATCTCAGCCCTTAGCCTCGAAGCCCCGGCCAGCCATGGCGAATTTCCCCCACTTCCTCGAGAGAAGAGCGGGCAGAGAGGTGAAGGAAGCCCCGCGGCTCGGTGATGGAGGATAAAACCGTGGCCGCTCCGTCCGAGCCGCTCTTCACACTGCACTCTCACACACACTCTGCTAGAGCAGCTAACGTCCGGACTCTCGCTCGATTCAGCGCTGCTCTCTTCTCTCTCACACACACACAACAAGCTGTACTAGCACACAGCCGGCCGATAGCGAGGCCATGATCGCCCAAACTACACACACACACAAAGTGCACGGTTTTAGCTCGGAGCTCGGTTTTTCCGGCACGTGCCGGGAGAGAGCGGGCTGTCGGTTAGTTTTTGTTGAATCCGGGATGCAGCTCTCACCTTCGCGAAGCCGCCTAAAGACACGACTCTGACATACAGAGCGCTCAGGTCCAGCTCCTTTCCCCAGACCACCGGGACCTTCTTAAACGGCGATCTGCGGAGAAAAAACACTTCAGTGAGCACGGGAAAGCCCTCGCGAGCCTCCCTAAACATACCGACTCGCGTACATGAGCGCGGTTTGAACTTAGAAATGTGTATATATTTTTTTAGAAATCTCTCTCACCCTCTGCTTTGGTGAAATTGCCGCAGCTCGTCCAGGAAAGCTAGTCCTTTCCTCCGCTGCTCGGGTACATTTTTCCCCGTCGAATTTGCCATCATGTCGATCCGCAGAACCGGCCCAAACCACGCGCGCTGTCTCCCTAAGACACCGGGGAGCCCATAGTCCGGCGGCGCGCGGTCCCTCGCCACGCTGAGCGGTTTAAAAAAGTTAAAGAAATGGCAGATGGGGAGAAGAGCGCCAGCTCGCTAATAAGGTCTGTTACACATACACACACAACACAACACACACACAACACACACGGCTACCAAACAGGAAAAAAAAAAAAAACGAGCCCGATCCCAAGTTCACCCAAACACCCAGCTCTAACGGCGCGCTGAAACCGTCATGGTCCAGAGACGATCGATTTCAAACGGCCGTGTTCGGGTTTGGAGTGGATCTGACAGTGTGTGCGCGGATCGCTCGCTCACTCGCGCGCACATACACACACGCTCAGTGTGTGTGAAGCGGCAGCCACTCTCTCTCAGACAAAAAGAGCCGAGAGGCCGCGGGGAGAAAAGCCTCGGCCGCACTGCAGCGCCCTCTACAGGCAGTACGGCGGCAGTGTGGCTCCGGCTAACCGCGCTTCGACTGAACAATAGAGTGTGTTCGGGTTTTTCTTCTCCAAGGGCTCGTCTTTAAACTTCCGACATCCGTTAAAACGGAACAAAGTGATAACGCGGCGACCACGAGGGGGGTTGGGGGCGCGCACACACACTCACACAGAGCAATGAGTATACATTACCCACCAAATCATCAACATCAGGAATATGACGGTGTAAACATTCCCTATTTGGTCCACTTAAATTAAAGTAGAAAACATAATCATACAATTTTAAATAGTGTAAATCCTATGTAGGTAATTATTTACTATATTTCCTTACAATGTTTAATCTTTGTTTAAAACGATTAATATACTTTATTAATATTGTTTACACATGTCTGTATGTTCAGTATTATTAAATGCTATGAAGTTTTTTGTTTTGTTTGTAAGTATCTAAAGCTGCATGCGCGGGGGTAGCCGTTTTTTTTTAATCATTTGAGAATAATGAAGAGCAGCGCTGTGTGTTGGGATTAAACGGGAATTTGTCCCCGTCCCTGTTCCCTAACACCAGGCGGATATGGTATTAGCCACTAGCCGGGGTTACTACTGTTTCAACCATTACACGGCTGTACCCCTGTGAGCGCTGTCACAAAATGGCGGAGAGCAACATCAAAAGACCCCATTTTGTCACACTGACGTGATTCAGGACTTACTTGGAATCAACTTTTCACGGCGGAATTATAACGAGGAGTTTTTTCTTCTTTTTTTTGGCCGAACCTTTCGCGCCGACCTTACGCTGTCGCGTGCTGTTCCGCGGCGCCGGCGGCCGCAGCAACAACGTAGGGCTTTAGCAGGCGCGCGCGCACACACTAGTTCACCAGCTCAGCACACACAGCTCGCGCGAGTTTTCTTTTTTCCCCCTTTTTTTATTTTTAAAGAAAACCAGGTACGCGCTGTGTTTTTACACCGAACACTGTCGGAGTCAGAAACATGACACATTTACACAATGTCTATGACGTGTGTTTGGGTGAAACCAGGGCGCCGGGGATTCGGGATGTGAACACTGGGCCGTGCTGCGTGTCTCTCTCTCTCTCTCTCTCTCTGTGTGTTATTTACCCTAGATTAGATCAGAGTGTTTCTGAGATAGAACACTTTGCTGGTTAGTTACTAATTAGTTTATTAAGTTCCATTTTAACTAGGCCCTGTTTTAGTTCCTCTTAACTTACCAGATATTTACTAGCTAGTTGTGTGCTAACATGTCACCCAAACAATAATACCAGCCTGGTGTAACATCATTCACACACTCACTCACTCGCTTGTTCATTAATTTATTTATTCACTCATTCATTCATTCATTCATTCATCTAAGTGTATACATGTAACTGTTAAACATGCAATTATTGTAAATAAAGTGGATTAAAAGAAGAACCTCTTTAGGTACTCGGTGAAAATGCGTGTGAGTGATTGGGTTAAGTCTGACTTCATTTTGCTCATTTCTACAACATTCACACAGACTTGGATGTCCTGAACTCTCTCATTGCAATTGTTTGATCTCCTCATAGATGTAAATGAAGATATCTTTTCCCCTGCAGAGGTCGCCAGAGAGTCAGTATACTGTGGACTAGACAGACATATAAAATTTTAAAGGTGCAATATAATTTCTTACTGCCAATAACGTGATAAAACATGTAGACATTCTCCTTAAAACAATAGCCGCGGTCTCAGGACAAAAGTATTACATGGCTGAGGAAACCCACTTGGGTCTTCGATCCGGACCGCTCCTGTCTGTGAGCTTATCGACACACCTTGTAACACTTTCACTGTACCCTCAGCTAGGATGCTCATGGGCCAATATCACTATAAAGATTATCTCAGAATATCTGAGAATTTCCATTTAAATGTATACATGTATATTAATATTAAGTAGACTGTGGGCTGTTATGCATGTTGCTTCAGCACGTTTTCTTTTAAATAAATTAACTGTATGCGGACAATGTACAAGCAAGTTGCTTACTATGTCCTTACTGTCATCTCCAAATTTGAAGTGTAGAAAATATTTTTTCATCACACATATTGATTACCAAATGTACATTTTCAGAAAGATGCATTGTCCCCTTCTCAACAGTATATTTTGGTTAACATGAAAAGTCTGTCGATGATAAAAAATCAATCCAAAATGTGGCAAAAACTATGCATGCATGTCTTGTGCATGTCATGGAAGGATTGATGACAGGGTGGACATTTTTTTTGCTGAAGTTAAATAAAAGTTTCTTATATTTATTATGACATGGTGGACAGGTTAAGCTTGACAACATCAAGCTACAAACACAACCTGAAGAATTTGAAAATATAATTTTAAATACTTAATTTACTTAGAGCAGTTGTTTCACCCTCCATTGAAGGAAGACAAAATGATGGTGTTGATGTCACTGATTAAACAGGCCAGTTTTTCAAAGGGGCAGTTACCCCCTCAAAAAATTACATGGTGGACATCAGTTTCAGGTACAAAATGTTTTTTATTATTATTATTATTATTATTATTATTATTATTATGAAAATCAATATTCATATAAAACAACATATTGTTACAGAATTTTTCAAAATCAAAAAGAAACAAGTATTTTAATTTGCTGTTTCTGTTAGTTAACCACTTATTGCACGCAGTGAAATTACCAGAGCAGCATGTGGGACATAACTAAATCACACACACACACACACAATCAAAGCAAATAGTATAAAATGTGAGAGACACATTTCAAGAGAGTTCGAATTGCATTGATATTTGTCTAAAGGTCATTCATAATAAAACTTCAGAATTTTATTATTTTTCAATATGTTCATGATAGTGATATGAAGTGATTCTGATGAGGACACAAAATGCACTTTATACTGATATTAACCCTAATTCCACAGAGTAGAGCTTTCTGAGGTTTTACTACGAAGAAAAATGGGACAGCGACAACACAAACATCATTCTAAATCATTATGAGCTGAATTATGAACTTATATAGTGCATGTGAAAGTGGTGACATGACTACTGCACCTACTTAATAGTTAGCGACCTAAATTTGAGAAAGTCTTGCCTAATCACATTCATTTCAATTAATAAATATGATGTGCTTTAACACTCCAGTTTCATAACCTGCATAGCAATAAAATTATCCTGTATTTGTCTATTAAAAAAAAAAAAAAAAAGGCAGACATTGCACGAGTGACATTTTTTAATTTGGGAATATATCTAATAACTGTTCCTGTCACAAGTAGAAGGGACAGTAATTTATGTGTAAATGTGTTTAATAGTTTCTTATATCATTTCTAATAATTTATGTAATTAGAAACTTATTCAGTAGCACAGTATGTATTAGTAATATCCAGTTATGTTTCTTATTACTTCTAATTACATCTTCCTCAAAATTTTATCACTGTACTAAGATTACAGTGCATCCTGGACATTAATTTCTAAATAAAGCATTTAAGCATGATTTGATGCAATTGTACCAGATAGTGGTGTTATAATAATGCTGGAAGCCTCCATCAATCATTTCCTTTTCAGTTATTGTAAGTAGTCAGTCAGATAATAAACAACATATTTGGCCTTGTGTGCTTTTGGTGACTGGGGACGGTTCCACTTGACCATGAAGATGGTCTTGAACTCTGATGACTTGTGGCTGCAGTCACACAATAGTTTAGGACTGAAATTCAAACAAACGGTCTTCAACAATGAGAGTGGACTTCACATGAACTTTCAGCCTCCTATGATGCAGATCAATCCCTGCTATTCAATATCACCCAAATGAGGATGGGCTTTCCTGTTGAGTCTGGTTCCTCTCCAGGTTTCTTCCTATAATCACCCCAGGGGTTTTTTCCTTGCCACTGTTGCCCTCAGCTTGCTCATCAGAAATAATAACATTATATGTTATACATATTCCCACACAATTTTCAATCTCATTTTAATTTTTTTGATTCTGTGAAGCTGCTGTTCGACATTGGCCATTGTTATAAATGCTATATGAATAAAATAGAATTGAACGATGGATTGGCACCCTGTCCAGGGTGTACCCCGCCTTGTGCCCGAAGTTTCCTGGGATAGGCTCCAGGCCCCCCCCCCCGCGACCCTGAATGCAGGATTAAGCGGTATAGAAGATGACTGACTGACTGACAGATATGGTCACTAGATGGCAGTAGAGTTTAAAAAACATGGACAAAAGACATAACTGCATATACGAAGTGATTAACATTTATCAAATACTGTCTAAAAACATGAACAGCATAGTTGTTACCATTACATGTATGGCAGTGATATTTACACTGATTTAGCATAATGTAGTCAATCATTGGGTGAATGATCATATCAAGCACATTCAAAACATCCACACATTATCCCAGAGTACAAGTTACTGCTTCTCAGGGACAGCAAATGCACAGTCTTCACAGAAATCAAACCCAGAGGTGGGTGGGCTATAACATGTCACACCATGTCATCAGGTTCCTCTCCTATTAGCTAAGAACAGGAGTGTGAGGCAAACTGGATGGCTGAAGATTAGGATCAGACCAGGTGACATTGTGAGCAGTTTCACCCCAATATCATATTCACTGGTTAAACCAAATGATTAACCAGGTCGTATGTGGCACCAGGCACCAGGACTTGTGCCCTTGCCTAAAGTGCTCACTGCCTCCACAATCACCATCATAAAGACGTGCTCGATATGGTTCTCGACAAACAATTCCTCTTGCATTCGATTTCTCATGTACTTCTGAACCTGATTTAGTCATGAAAAAAAAAAAAGAAATGAAATCTCATAAAATGTGTTACCCAAAAACACCTTTATTAGACACAAAGAATTTACAGGACATTAAAGAGACTACATTTAAAATAATTATTGTAAAGTGCAATAAAAAAAAAATACAGATAAATCAGAAAAATCAAACATAGACATTGACAAAGAAAAAAACACATATAGGCATAAAGGCAACTTTAAAACAGTCAGGTTTGGATTGTGCCGTAAATAATTCTTTTTTTTTTAAAATCAGTAATTTTGACATTAATATAATCAGTATGAGCTTCACTTAATCAGCAGTACACATGGTAATTCGTATTCACTTCTAGAGGTAGTTCCTATTTTTGAATGGCTAGGCAACTGGATAACCACGATACCTGCGAGAGGTTGCTGTTATTAGACTGCATTACATCTTGTTAAAGAGCAATTATCATGGAATTACTACTTATGGGAGAATACTCAGGCAGGTAATTACCTGTTAAATCTCTAACGATTATTGTTCTTAATGCATGTTATTGTTCCTGAATATCATAATGAATAATTACTAGTGATTTTCCCCAAAAAGAACTATATTAATCTACAGCTTATTTAATCTAGAATGCCAAACCATCTTGATGTTACACAACTACACATGGATGTTGAAAAGCTAGTTTACAGGATATTGAGTGTTTACTCTTAAAATCGACCAGAGACATTATCTCTTGACCTTTTTCGACAAATGACCTTTGTAGGACAAATAAATTTAAATCAAATAAATTATAAAACATGTAAAATATTAACACATAGTTGAGAACAGAAACATTGATTCATTACTCATTGCGTGCTGCTAATGCCTTGGGCCTGTACCTTAAAGTGCTATACCAAGGGGGGGGAAGGGGGAAAAATAAAATAAAATAAAATAAAGTACTCAAAACCACCACCACATTAAAAGCCCTGCAAGTTCTAGCTCCCATTAAGTTCATTGCTTCTTTTTACTGTTCATCTCAAAGTAGGGCTTGTCTGCCTTCTTGGAAACCCCAGTTTGACTCGTTGGTTTCTTTTGCGTGGTGGTGGTGGTTGGGGTCGCTTTAACTGCTCTGACCGGTGCAGAGTTAGTTTTGAGTGCTCTATTATTGCTGCTTTGGGCTTTTCTGTCTGTAGTGTGTGTGGATTTTGTGGTTGGCGGCTGTGCAGCCTTTGGCGCTACGGTCCCGTTGGTAGACGGTCCTGCTGGATTTTTCGTCCTGGAGGGGTGAGAATATTTTGAGACTTGGGAAGAGGGAGCGGAGATTTGAACTCCGGATTTAGCATTGGCTGGTGCAGGTCCGTTTACTCTTTGAGGTTTTGCTACTGGTTGTTTGGGCTTTTCTGAAACTTTTGCTAGGGAAGGCTTGGTCTCTTTAGGAGTCCTTGTAAGGCCTGCTGGTTGAGGGGATACAGGGCGTCCCTTTTTTGTGTCCGTTTGTAGACGTGTGGTAACAGAGGAGATGGGTGGCCTCATGGCGGGACGAGTACGAAGAGGTGCTCGAGGTGGCCGGCCATCCCGCTGAGGAGTATTTGCTGATGACTTGGCTTGTTTGCAGCTTGGCTCTGGGCACACAGGACTACGCGGCTGAGAGGGAACACCACATTTGCGCTGCTTCCGGTCAGAGAAGATAAGGGGTGATTTCTGGGAAACAAAAACTGGTGGGGAGGGTTGGACTAAAGGGCCCTTTTTTGTAGTGTTTGAGGAGAGTGCAGTGGTCTTGGGAGAGACACTGGACACTTGAAGTTTCTTTTTAGGAGCTGCGGTTTTCCTTGGAAGGGACGGGGTGGAGACTGGGGACTGGGCAACGCCTCGTGGCGTAACTGCGCCAGAGGCAGGTGTACCAGGTTTTGTGTGTGGAACAGGAGTCGAGGAGGAAGAGGCTGAAGAGGATGGGGCGGAGGAGGAGGGGAGAAGGTTGACAGCAGTGAGAGGGTCCATGGTGGGTGGCTGAGCAGTCTGTGTGTTGAGGACAGAGTCTGGGACAGAGGAGCCTTTCTGAAACGCCAGAATCTTCTGCTCCAGGGTAGTGAACTGCAGCACACGACCAGGATCATTCTTCATCAGGAAACCCTTTAGCGTATCCCATCCCCCACCCACGCGCACCATCACATGCTTCCCATGCAGCATCTGGAAAAAGAGGGTGAGGGTGAGAGAGAGAGAAATAAAGAAAAAAAATTAATCACTAAGTTTAAACAGCTTAACTTGTACATCTTTTAAATATGACCTTCAGTAAGCTAATCATCCCAAAGCAATTGCAATTATTTAACAAAAAGAAATGAAATGAAGCAACTCAAGGGTGTTTTGATTCCATAAGCACCTGGAGTTAGCATTTAGTATTTCAGATCAAACCGAGATTAAACTAAGCTCTTGTTGTCCATCCTTAAGTCCTGCTTTAGTCATGAGAATTTTACCACTAACTAATCTCAACTGAATAGTTTCATTTTCATTGTTTTTTGATCCACTACAGATAGAAGTGTGGTAGGTACATTTGATATACTCTAGATAAGATATCTTAACTGCCTTAACTGCCAGACCTCTGTCCCCTGGCTTTAGTTAAAGCTGGCAGGAGTATTTTAGATATATCTAATAATATAATGTAATTTGCCCTGAAAGTGAAAATCAGTTATGCAGTTGTGATCCTGGTTCACTCATGGTTACAGTTTGTATGGAGATTTACACACTGGCCTTATGAGTTCTCCCATTTCCTCCCTAAGACATGCCTTGGATAAGCCCTGGATCCCATGCTACGCCGATCAGGATAAACCATGTACCAAAGGTGTATGAATGAATGAATGAATGAATGGATGAACAGAGCTAGACGAGGCTGTGGAAATGTAATAGGTATCCGACTTACCCATAAACCATTAAATAGCTACAGTTGTGAAGGAGATCGCAACATAATTGCACTTACATCATGTATGGATCTGAAATCTTTCATTATACCCAGTTTTTAGGGAGGAAACAAACAGGATATTTTACTTTAACATGTATAAACATGTTTATGCTCATTTGTTCACTCATTAATTTATTTATTCATTGCGTACACCGCTCATCCTGTTACAGGGTTGCGGGGGGGGCCTGGAGGCTATCCCAGGAGACATCCCAGGAGCCTATTCCAGGTAAGGTACACCCTGGACAGGGTGCCGATCCATCACAGCGTGCGCACACACAATTTGGGAGCACCGATTCACCTAATCTGCATGTTTTTGAAGTGTGGGAGGAAACTGGAGTCCCCGGAGGATGCACATAGTACACAAAATGGAATCGAACCCTCAAAACCACGGAACACTGGAGGTGTACAATCATGTAATCATTTATGATTCTGTAACACTCCCACTGAGCAAATCTTACCCGAATGAAGAGGATCTTTTCCCCCAACCTGTAACGTCCCTCTGCCAGATACTCGATAGAAAACCTCTGTGAGCAATTACAGGGAAGGTCATCCGAGTCAGAGTCCTGTGGAAGGAAAGTGTCAAGACTCAAGAAACACTGGGAGAATGTTTATGCGAGTGGACACGCGCGCACGCGCACACACGAACGATACAAAGACTGTTTGTACATCTGTGTGTAAAAAAGTTAAATGATGTGAATAATATTAACAAAATCAGCTGCATCTGAGAATGATGACATTTCATTCATTCATTCAACTCATTATTATCTAGACACATTTCTCTCACACATACACACTTCCATAAATTTTCTTTTTAAATTTCCTTTTCATTTTTGTGAAGCTGCTTTGAGACAATGACCATTGTTAAAAGCGCTATATAAATAAAATTTAATTGAATCTAACCGTACAGTACATTAATCCATAGTGACGTGATTCTGAACATGACATTTTTAAAGCTTTCATTTGGATCTTGGACTCTAACACCACACAAGCTTTTCTAATGATTTTGGCCTTATTCTCCATAGCTTGTTTAATGAGCTTAAGCTGCTCCAGTATTATGTAGGATTAATAATACCTGCTCCGTCCCCTTAGTGACTACTCACAGCATGATGGAAGCCTCCATGTTGGCAGCACACAGTAAAGGTTTTGATTGGAGGAGCAGGATCTCCTGCCATTAGCAAAGATTCTTCCAACTCGATCTCCTTCTCCAGTTTCACCAGCACGGGGGGTTCTACGCCGTACCTAACATGCAGCAATAGAAATGTACAAGTGCAGCTTTTAGCTGAAAGATGTAACCCAATTTCTGGCCCTCAACATGAAAAAACAAGATAAAAATCCCACACCCCAGAATTCCTACTCAAAAACAGCAAGTGACAGTCCCTTCAGCCACTGCCTGGCCAAAAAGCCACACACACGCGTACACTTCATTCAACTGCTTTTGGCTTTATGTCACACATTGTGGTGTCTAGTTCACTAGTTCATGTATGAAAAGGAATTCCTCATGCTCCCAGAATTACTCTTTCAAGAGTCCTGGAATATTCCCATGCCATCAGGAAAGAAAACTCCATAGATGTGATAACCTGGTCACTCAGTACTTTCAGGTCATCAGCTGACTTCATTTTTCTGCCACATAACGTTGCCAGATCACAACACTACCTCCACAGACTTATATATGTATAGCGGCCACTGTGCATGTTGGGTGCATCATATGATGCGCTTCCCTTCTTACCCTGGACTCAGACAATGTATATTTCATTCATTCATGTATTTTTCCATCACACAACTTCCACAACGTTGATGGTTCAGCACCATCCTTCTAGGTTTTGATAATGTGTTGAAGGATTCTTAACTGAACTGAAGTCAGAGTCAATCACCTTAGTTGTTTCCTTGCTTGATGCAGAATAATAAATCCAGTCATCTGATATGGCTACTCATTTGTTCGTTTTCTTACTTTTTTTACTGTATAAGCTAGATAATTAAGCTACCTTTTTGTTTGGTAACTGGTTATGGAATTCATGGTTTTACTGCTGTTCTCAGCATCACTAAGAATATAATGACAAATCGTATCTGAAGCTAAAAATAAATAAATAAATGTCGAACCTGACTGCAAAAGATGAGGTAATCAACATATCTAGCTACACATCTAGTGTAGTAGGCTATTTGAAAAGACATTATAAAAGAGCCCTTCTTAGCAAACATTAACATTTTTTTTGATCAAAGTTTTTTTTATTTATTTTCAAACAATACAAAAAAAAAAAAAAAAAAAAAAAACACAAGAAAACACAACAAAAGAGAACACAAAACCAAACCCCCCCATC
>JAQQZT010000012.1:26760591-26772314 GCA_030068275.1 Clarias platycephalus
TCGTATTTCTGTACCAACTGTTCGAAGGATGCAAAATTTCCATCAATATAAAGTTCAGACAATGAGACCAAACCCTTCCTAGCCCAAACTTTAAAAGCATCATCCATCATACTGTAGATGGAACAAACATGTAATTTTTTAATTTTTAGCAAACATTAACATTTTTTACTCACTTAGAGATTATTCGGCCGAGTTCCAACAAACACAGACACACCTGCCGAGGGTTCTTGCGTAAAACTAAAAAGAGAAAAAGATAATACATGTTTTCCATCGCCAACATGAAAATATCAATAAACGGTAACAGTATCCATCCAATGACAGAAACTTAAGGTCATTTGTAAGTCTCTCTGGATAAGAGTGTCTGCCAAATGCCTAAATGTAACTTTGGAGGCATGGTCCTTAATTCCACTCATAATTATAAGTATGATGAGGTGATTAATGTAGAACGCTTAACACTACGGTCACTGATCTACAGGAACACATCAAGCATTCCTGATAAATAAACATACTGTCTCAGAATATAATGAATTTGTAAAGTGGATACACCAGTTCATGTGAAAAAGTTTCTTTGTTGAGAGAAGCCAGTTGAGATTTGCACCAGTTCATCTCATACGCTCTTAAACCTGTGCAGTCAACATACACTTGCATATACACGATTAAGGTTTATCTTTTTTGCACCCTTACCCAAGCCCTCGGACTCGAACAAATACGTCTCATCTACTCCGATCTGACGGCACCAGGACAGGAAGTTGGCGGTGTTGTCCCGAGCGAAAAATGAGCCTGGAGAAGCGGTTTTCTTAAATGCCACTTTCTTCATAGGATACCGCTGGTAAAATTAACAGGAAGCAATTAATAAATAAATAAATAAAAATATAAATAAATAATTACACTGAACTCTGTATTCGACTGACCCGATTCTTGTCTTTGGGAATTTTGCTTTGCAGAATTTCAGCAACTCGACATAGCTTCACTCCGTTATTCAGCTCATCCATGAAATGCTCAGCCCTTATTTCTTCACCTTGTGAAGACAGACACAGAAACTTAATATCATGAACCTGAATAAATATTAAACTCTCATAGAAGTAATACACATTAAGCATTAATGACCGTGCACTCAGGTCATTAAAAATGTTCAGTTTCCATATGATATAAAGAGAGTTTAATAATTAATACTTGATGTCTAATCCTAATGTCTTGTTGCCTATTTGCAGAAGAGACACACCTGTCTGTGGTTATAACACCAGGAGTTATTGAGACATGGAGCAGGCCGTGCAATCATGGCTCCGCCTTACTGAGACAACCTTCTACCATGACGGTATCCAAGCACTAGTGGAACTCTGGGGTAAGTGCTTTAGTGTAGCAGGGGACTATATAAAAGCAATAACGGGAGCTTGTACTCTCACAAGTTTCAGTATCGTTAAGTCACGTTTTAAAAATGTCATGATGTCACCATGCAAATATTAGACATCTGATATGTATGTGGATTACATAGGAATGTGATTTTTTTTGTTTGCATTACTGCAGAATCCCTTATAAATCTACCATCCAGCTGAGATTTTGGGATTGCCGGACTTCCTGACTGTACAACAGATAATACTGTTGTCTACTCTCCTTAAATTAGAAATGGTGAAAAAAAAGTTACTGGCTCAATAAAAAAAAAAAAAAAAAAAGATTAAAAAATAAACCTGCGAATATATCACCTAATCTGGTGTCATGTGTAATCTTCTAAAAATAGGATTTTTTTTTTACTAGGCCTTTCTTGTTTGTCTCTAAATTCAGTCGTCCCTTCAGCAAAAATAAACGTAACATGTGATTAAGCAAAGCATTAAAAACATCTTAGTCTTTCTATTAAAAACGAGCACTTGCCTTAACAACATCTCTATTCTATGTACACTGCCTTAGATTTAAGTGGACAATCTGCCCTTTTTAATATTTAGACAAACAGCTTTTTTTCTTTCTTTTTTTCTTTTACATTTCAGCAAATGAGCAACAAATAGCTGTTTATAAAAAAATTAAAAATGTTTTGCTCTTACTAAAAACCTGAACACACTTCCTATAAGAGAACCAGAATAAGGTAATTTCATCCACTTCAATGCATCACTTTCAGCATGTTGAAATGTAGAGTTTTAGCTGACAGGCATGTTAAGGTGATTATCTCGAACGGGAACTCCCTCCATTATGTCCAGCGTTCTCCAGTACAGCTCTAAGACGCAGATCAGCTTGCCTATTGTTGGAAAATGCTAGTTGTTTCCCAGACTATATCTTAAGTCAGTGGTTCTCAACCTTCGGCCCATCACAAATGCTGGCCACGTAAAAATAAATAAATAAAAATAAATGGTTTTACAATTCATTTTAAAAAAAATTATTAAACAAATAAATGTATTAAACAAACTTTGAACTATATTTGTCACAAAATTATTTTGTGATCATGTTTTCATATATGCGCAGAACTGACGCAACTATGAACTGATGCAATTACACAGTTAACACGCACACAGTTACAAGCGTGCGCGCTCTGACAGATTTAAAACAGTCATCAACTAATGATCAAAATGCAAGAAAAAGCAGTCAAATGCAAGAAAAATTCATCTCTCGTTTTTTTCTGATTTTGAGACAATAAAATATGCAGGACATTTCATCAGAGAGCCATTCACTTTCCCTGTGGAAATAATCAAGAACTTGGCTGCAACTTTCGGTTTGCCTCGCCGCGCGCTCGAAGATGAACTGATGATGTTCAGGCAAGAGGGCACAGCCAAACCGCGCAGCTGCAGAAATGTGGCGAAACATCTCTGGACAGATTATTAAGTTCAAAAGTGCTTTCCATATTTGGATCCACATACATTTGCGAACGCACAGTTTCAAGTCACGTTTCCGTGCGCGTCTTACAGACTACAACCTACTGTCACAACTTCATTGTGCGGTTACTCCTTTTGAGCCGAATTTCACCAAATTGATCGGCTCCCGACAACATCAGGTGTCCTATTAATGGCAAGTAGAATTATACTCTCTAATGATAATAATACATCTAATTGTAATAATTTTAGATGCATAATATCTGGTTATTGAGCGTTGATGACGTCATATGTAAATAATATGCGGCCCGTTAGACTTGAACTTGGACATAGTGCGGCCCACTGCAAAAAAAGGTTGAGAACCACTGCTCTACGTGCACTCATTTACTAGGATTTAGGAGAAATGTTAGCACAGGATGAATGAATTTTTGATGGTTTAGTGTGACTAGACCACCCACCTAAACATCAGGTCACTTTTGTACTTGCCTAGAATGTCAGTGAGCCAGATGGCGAGGTCTTCCTGCATGGGAAATAGTGTAGCTTCATGTCGTACAGCAAGCCACTGGTCGTACTGAAAAACATCTGCGAGGCCAGGGCCGTGGCGTGGGGCGAGGGGCGAGCGCGGGCTTTGCAGAGGTGACTCAAACTTCTCCCCACACCAAGCCTAGAGAGAGAGAGAAAAGCCACAGTCTGAGCTACAACAATTTTAGGTTGTAGCAACTGTTTTAAATTTGCCAAAAATAAATCCTGTCAGCTGTTTGAGTCACTGCAAAACATCGTGATTCATACACAAGCAAGAAAAAGCTTTTGGAAGAAATTTGACCCTACTCGGGGATTCCCAGAAACATTAATGTGGAAACTGTGCCGGAGCTGTGCAGCGTGTGGAGGCTCTTCCTCTCAGACATGTCAGTGTTCATTTGCTCCCAGCTCTTGACAGAACACCAGAAAATCAATGCCAGGTTATGCAAGTGAACTATAAACATCGGGGATGCAACAGAGCTATTAAAGCAAAACGACCTGAAGGTAATTCGGGAGGGAGGAAGGAAAACAAAAACAAAACAAACAAAAAAAACCAGTTCTATAGACCCACATTTAAATTTATATTTAACCCCTTGTGGAACACTGAGAAAAGTATCGTCCTCAGACATCATTATATTATGATATTATATTTACATACGTAATGCTACCAATAAAATCTGTATGTTGTCTGAAAGCATAGATTGTCTGGAATGAAAAGAACCAATAATGAGTTTCTCGAGTGTACGGTTCATGAGCATTTATCCCATTTTGAATGCCTTCCTGGCTGTTTGATGTAAAACCAGCCAATGCTCTCAAAGGAAAACAATTAATCTCTTTACCATGGGCTACATTACAGTAGGTGTCAGTCTTTCCATTAGCATGTAGATTGGCTGATTACAAAATGCCTTGTAACTCTTTTTTTTTTTTTTTTGTAAAGTGCCACTCCTATTCTGTCCTTGATGTCTCCTTCTGTTTTTGCTTATTGTTAGCTTTTTTATTCCTGTTATCATGCTTATTTTATACAAATTAACAAACAACTACTATTGTTTTGTAATATGGCCTGATCAGACATCCTAGACTAGACTATACGCAGTAATGTTTTTCTCTAGCATTCCCCAACACACCAGGGTTACATTACAGATGCCACAAGATCACTTTTACAATATTCAAACCTTGAACACCCAAACTTGTTTTTTTTTTTATATTTCTTAAATATTGTTTTAAAGCACTTCATAAAAACCTTTACACACGGAAGTCTTTACAAGGTAAACACAGAAAACCAATAGAACAAACAAACAAAAGAAATAAATAAAAGGTCCAGTTTAAATGTAAACATGCCCTCTTCCAAAATCTCTTTTTCAAATCCGCTTGTTTCTGGATCAGTTATCGGATTCCAACATTATATTTCGCTGGTATGTGGCCGATACTGGTGCTGAGTATCAGACTGGTGTTTTCCCAGAAATGTAACATGACCAGATGAGATGGATATTGGGTCTCATTGATGTTAAGCCTGTGCAGGTTGGTAGTAGTGATGAGGCAAAATTAAAACTTAAACCACCTCATAACTCAGACCATTTTAGCTTTTCATAATAAACCCAATTAACACGAATGCCTACATTTATGACTCTGAGTCGCATTTATGACTTTAAAACACAACACGTGGCTGAGTTACACATACACACCCATCCACAAACTCTGCCTAACAAACCAAAGTCCGAGGAGAAAAACACTGGATCTGCTTTCAGAATTCACCGGAGCTCGAACAGCCCTCGGAGCAGGTGGCGGTGCTGTGTGGAAGGTCCTGTACCTGTCTAATATTTCCCAGGATATAGGAGTATCATAAAACACTCAGGCTCTTCTGAAAGTTTCGCTTGACACCTGAAGCTGTAATATTATCTAGATTGTTTGTAAAGGAGAGTTAAAACTATTCAGATTCTTTGCAATCCAAGTACGTAAGCTTTCAAAAAAAATAAGAACCAGAACATGAGAAAAACGGCACTCAAGACTTAAACATCAATTGTGCCTTTTTTTTTTGTTTGTTTAAATACATTTATTTATCCAAAGGATCCCCAAATGTTGCTGAGCTTCACCCTGCTTTAGGCTTGGGTTAGTGGTTACACATGGTCACTCCTTAACCACACAAACACATCATGAACACTCTAACAAACAGCTATAAACTTTGTTTAAAAGAAATAATTGTACGAATCGCAGAAAATATTTAGGCATTTATTTAAAGTTGTCAGTATGGATGTTTTATCTGTGCACAATATACAGTACAAGGTGTCCCAAAAATTTTGACATCATTTCACAGTCTAACAAAAGTAAGTTTTTACACATCTCGTTAAAATTTGAGATCATTTAAACGCGAACTGGCTATGTTCAATGTTTTTCTTTCAGTGATGATGACAATGTGCTGTTGAAACGGTCACCACGTTCCCCAGACACATTGTGATTTTTTTCCCCTCTGGTCTTTATCCCCCCTCTTCCTGAGAATGTTACACAAGATACGCCACAGCCTGTTTGGCAGAAGCTGGACTACCGACTTGATGGCGTGTCATATTAGAGGCGGTGCATATTGAACATTTGTGAAGTTTTTTTTATTTTATATATATATAAATCTATATCCGTTTTAATATTTTTATAAATAAATCTATTTAATTGTGTTTGCCTGGGACAAGGAGCTACCCGGATATTCATATTTCAAATGTCGTCAATTTGTTTGCGACACCTTGTACCGTTTCTCACATACTGTACATGAGATTACTTCATCATCATCATCATCATCTTTAACAGCAGGCGTTGCTGGAACAATGGGTTCAACGGATTAGTGGCGTTACACAACTACACGCTATTCCTGTACGGGTGTGTGTTTTCATCTAAAACGATGCGGTGTGGATTGTGCTGTGCACTTTTGTGTTTGTTGGGAAATCACATCTTTCAAACTGGGAAGCCAAGCAGAATGACAGTGTTTACTGGGAGCATTTGGACAAAGTGATTTAAAAGTTTCTTGTTTGTTTTTAAACCATATTTAATGGAAACACACATTTCATAATAATCCTCTTTAATAAAATGTAATAAAACCAGTTACATTAATCTTAGTTTTTTTTCTTGCTTAATATGCAGTGTAAAAAAAGTCCCCAGATATTCATTCAAAAATACATCAAGCATTGAGGTATCGCTAAGCATTTACACCGAAATCATTATAGATTTAAGGAAACGGGTCCTCACCTGCAGGCTAGCTTGTACGGTCATCGCTGCGATCAGGGCTGCTTCATTCTGAAACACAGCACAAGAGTCTAATGTGTTTGTGTGAAGTACTCTGGAGACATGAAGAGACAGCAAGAACCACACACACACACACCAAATCCCCCATCATATGAACATAAGCTGTTCAATAATGACACAAACGGTCCAGTTTCCATCATTACTTCACCAACCACAAAAATGTTGGTTACTTAGGTAACCGTTACATCATATGATCATGGAAAGAGCATCTAAATCATTTCTTTAGCGGAAGTAAGCTCAAGTTGTACGGAAAAAAAAACCGAAAAAAAAAGCTAAAGCTTGGTCTTCCCTGCGGATTAAGACAGTTCAGTCAACATCAACACAGCTGAGGAAACAAAGCAGGACACGTGCACACACACACACACACCCACTACAGGACAAGAACTGGCGAACTAGACAACTGCTACAATCATGACACAATTCATCAAGCTAATGACGAGGAAATTCACACGCCTTTAAATCATGAAGCATTTCTGAAGTGTGTTTCCACACTGATGAAAAATAATCAGCTTGTAGTCACATTACAAAGCATGACAAAAAAAGTCCAGAGCAGAGCCTCACCTGAGCGGAACAAACAAAAGACTCCTTCACACAGTCAGTGAGACGCGGAAAGACGAGTCTAAACCCAGCAGTTTAGTAACCGATCTGGAGATCACTGAATATCAGCGGCGTACTCCAAACAGATGATAAGCACACGGTCATGGGGTGATACAGTGACAGAGCAGGGGGAGAGAGAGAGACGGAGTGTTGTGAAGAGAGAGGGGGGGGGGAGGGGGGGGGGTAGAGAAGGAGGGGTAAGCCTGGGGACTAATGAAGTGCCTCGGCTGAGACGGAGATCTAACCCACAGATGCTTGCCAGGCGTTTACAAAAATCCTATTGTTACACCCAGCTTTCCCTTTCCCCTCCTCAGCCTCTGTTCCCCCCCTTCCTCCCTCTCTCACTCACACACACACACACAAGGGTTCACTCTCCATGAGACTAAAGTTTGTCATGCAACTCCAACTAGGAAAACACACCAAAACAAAAACAAAAATCCCTCAATTCCCTACTCAGAAAATGAGAATGGTCTCCTTGACCCTGAGTTCAGCAAGTGACATCAAATCAACATGGCTGCTCACAGCTGAAGAATAAACACAGCAGCACTTCTTACCTATACACACAGTTATATTAGGAACATGTACGTACTTATGTTTTGTAATAATCATCATGTTGCTAATACAAGATGAACACGGTGGCCCTTCCCTTCATACCGCCTCATTCTAACCATCAACAACATTAATAAATATCCTGAAATCCTGAGCCTGGACGGACAAAAGAACTCGGAAAATGTAGTACGATTTAGTGAGAGGAACAGATGGAAAGAAAGAACAAGGGCATCAGTTGTTAACCAGGAGATGAAAAGAGAGACTTTTCTAGCTTCTGGGTTGGCGTTGAACTTCAAACCCACGAAATGTCAAACAGCCATGGAGTGGAGGGAAAGAAAGGGAAAAAACATTGGGACGGACAAAATGTGTTTTATGTCCCAGCTGAGAGAGAGGCCTTCCAACACAAAGGCCAGGCCATGACCCAGTGCTTTGGGCAGGGCACTGCCACATTCTCCGGACGCATTCCTGTTCCCCAGCAGCGCGCCAAGACTTGTGCACAGAGCGATGCCAGGCTGCAGTCTGGATCCAACGGTCACGGCGAGCGGAAAGTCTCCGTCAGTAATGGACAAGAAAGGAAAAAAAGAAAAAAAAAATGAGTTAGCATGGCTCCATTTGAGCATTGCTTAGTAGTTTAAACTCTACTCGGCTAGAGAGCCCATGGAGCAAATCTGCCTGCTAAGGAAATTAAACCCTAAACACACAAAATAAAATAAAGCCTCCCAAATCTGCAACCAAAAACCAGAAAATTTTCAGACCAGAATTCAAAATCTCTTGAATGTGTTGAAGCAGGTGCCAGTTTCACGAGTGTTAATATCATAATCCTGTATTAATGAAGATCTATACAGATTACTGTCCGCATTTGAATGAAGCGTGCAGACGAAAGGGCAAGCGTCAACATGGTGGGGGAGCGAGCGGAGCACAGCATCCACACGCGCTTCATGCAGGTCGTCTCCGTAATCGCTTAAGAGGATCAGCGTGGCCCGTCACGTCCCCCAGCCAGGACGTGTGCACCAGTGGCTCATACACGGGTCCAAACCTCAACCCCCCACCTCCCTTCAATTATCCATGCATGTGATGCCTCCTCCTTCCTCATTGTAGTCTATTGTTCATAGACGTGCCTGCGTGTGCTTAATTGATCTGTCAGTTACTTTCATTTCAGTTTCCGAAACAAAACACATACATACATCCATAATTAGTGTCTATGCGATCAATGTTGAGCGGTTGTCCTTCAGGAGCCCACCCTGCACCCAGTTTTCCTCTAGGAAAACCCCTCTCTTTACAGTCCAATTAAACAGGGACACAGCTGCCGCTCCGAGAACCTCGAGCTCAGTAATGATGATCCATGCTGAACAGCTGAGACGTCTGGCCGATAGCACATGGATGAGCAGAATATCTAAACAGGCGTTGTAGGTAGAAACCTAGATGTCCTTTGTTTAAAATTAAGACAAGTTATACCAAACAGCGTTCAAGATAATAAGCAAAAAAGGTGCAAATTCTTGAACCTGAGCTCATTGTTGATAGGTTTTTAGTAAGGAAACATTGAAACATCTGGAAGGCGTCTCTCGGATGTTTCCAAAAAAAAGGGGTTTTGAGTCTTCAGGGTAAAAGTGCGTGTGTGTGCGCGCGCGCGCGAGAGAACGCGAGACATGCAGACACGTTGGCTTCATTGCAAGTGATAACATGAACTAACTCGCTTCGCGACATAATTTTTTGCCCTAAGTTTATCGATGTGCTAATTTGAATAGCGCAATTATTGAGAAAATGCCTCGTTTTAAAGATCCTGTTAAACAGTACTGTTCACAGAGGTCTCAGAACCCATCCAAAGTCTGTAATGCCCCTGCTGAAATACCCCTCAGATAATGCATTTTTCCCGACCTCAAACTCACTTTAAATTTTATTCCTCCAAATGCACAAGCGTCTACGTAAACGAGCCCCTGCTGAGGCATGACCATCTAGAAAACAGCAGAACTGAGCAACAAGCCAGGGGAGGGGCTCTTCTTATATGAGGTCACAACAGGGGAAAATATAATTGGCATGTTTATGCCGAGCCCAAAAAACATAAATACCAGGTAATGTTTATTTCCCCCCCTTGAAAAAAAACATTGAAACAAAAAAAAAACAAAAAAAAGTTTTTGTAGGTACACAGACACACTGGAGACTAATCTGACCTCAAAGTGAATTTTGTACAATAGGTCCCCTTTAAGCTGAATACAACATTCAAAACCACATGGCAATACTAAAAATAATCCACTTAAAGGTGAGCTGTTTTTCGTGTAATCACAGTTATTCCCGTCCAGATTAATGAGACTAGTACTAATGCCTAGATTTCACAATGACACAATGCTGCTCCACAGTTGAAGGGTGTAAAATGTAAAACGCAAAAAGCATCAGAGCTCAACTGCAGCACAAGTGAGATTTTCTACTCAAGCTTAAAGACAACCAGCAAGAAGGCGCACCAAAAGAGAAACAAGGACGAGGTCAAATGGTTCAGGTTTACCAGGATCATCAGGGATTGGATGTTCTTACTCCTGTCTCCCAGGAAAATCCCACAGTGACAACAAGAGAGGAGAGAAGCACAGAAAACCAAGGCCTGCCATCAAGGACTTGGTGGCAAAAAGCAAACAGAAACCATCTCCTTGACAACATTTTGTGTTTTCTCTGTCAGAGAAAGAATAAGTAAAACAATCTAGTTTAAATAACTGGATGCATTTCTTCTATTGTTTATGCCACGCTCCGCCAGTTATCAGCTGGTGCTTCATTAATAAACAAGCCGTAACCCAAGATTGATAACTATTCCCAGGGCAGCACGCAGACGGTGTCTCATATGTCAGGGATCATCAGACCCTCCTTTCATTCACAATGGATTTTTTTTTCTCATTTAACACATTTCCCATGTGCCCAATCACATTTCGCTTGACAGATTGTGCACTTTTTATATAAAATAAACCAAGCATTATTTGGTACAACAAAACACACATTCAGGTGATGATTTAGAGATTTAAGTGGCTAAAGCATATCCAGTGCACTTGGTCGAATGAGAGATGTCTTCAAATAAACAGCTCCTACGGCAGCACTGTAAGGGGAAACACCTGCTCTTCTGTCCTCCTGTGGGAAAGGAAGCAGGAACCAAACAGCCTTCGACCTTTTACTTTAAAAAGTATAGATGGAGAATAGGTTTAGTCCACTTCTGCTGACATGGCAATGACGGATTCATTCTCAGCTGTAAAGAAAATGAACTAAACACAGAATACCATCGGAATTTAATCTCAATTACAGATTTTCTGGATATCTTTGAACACGATGCATAATCACTAGATCATAATATTTTTACACAATTAAATCAGATTTATGAATTCTAGCCAGTCAGGTTTTTGACATACACACACACACACACACACAACAGTGAGTGGGTGATAAGGGGTTATATTTAAACCTCTATCAGAATGGGGGGAAACTGGGAACATTTAAAAAATAAAAATAAAAAACACTAATAACAACATCATAAATTCAGGTAAGACATGTCCAGTTTAAAATGCTAATTAACTGGTTTAGTGAGGTTTGTGCTACATCCTGTAAACTTTTTAGACAACTGAAATCTCCATAACAACAATTCAGTATTTACTTTAACTTTCAGCAGTTTCAAAATAGTATTATTCCAGTTACTCAGCTCTTTCTCTCTCTACCAAAACATGACTCAGCCTGAAATGGAAAAAAACACACAAACACATCACCTAAACACACACTGACTCACCAGAGCTATAAAATCAGCACTTCCAGAATAAAATACGTGAGAAATCCGAATTACAATGTTGCTGTACTTCTCCACAGAAGCCCGAGGAGAATGCACGCTCACACACACGCATGTACATACACACACACTCACACCCTCTCTGGACTTCTCTCACACACACACACACGCGTGCGCATACATACACTTCAGCTCGGCATCTTCGGGAAAACGTTTGTAGTCCGCGTGCATGG
>JAQQZT010000012.1:26780489-26801335 GCA_030068275.1 Clarias platycephalus
CACTGCTCTAGAGGAGATCTGCATGGAGGAATGGGCCAAAATACCAGCAACAGTGTGTGAAAACCTTGTGAAGACTTGTGCCAACAAAGGGTATATAACAAAGTAGTTATATAAGTTGAGATTAAATTTTGTTATTGACCAAATACTTATTTTACACCATAATTTGCAAATAAATTCTTTAAAAGTCCTACAATGTGATTTTCTGGATTTTGTCTTTCTTATTTTGTCTCTCATAGTTGAGTTATACCTATGATGAAAATGACTGGCGCCTCTCATCTTTTTAAGTGGGAGAACTTGCACAATTGGTGGCTGACTAAATACTTTTTTGCCCCACTGTATAGTACATGCAGAGGAATGATGTCAGTATGTATGTATGTAGTGTATATCCACAGTGTGTGTGTGTGTACAGGAGATGCAGGCGCACATAGACAAAATAAACGAGATGGCCACAGTGATGAAGAAAGCCATTGAAGTAGACGAAGGACGTGCATGTGAAGATGAGGAGCGGATCAAACAGCTGGAGGTCTCTGTCCTATACATATTTCTGTACACCTTTATTACCTTATCGTATACATGCGTACATGTACAAGAAGCCTTAAACCTGATTAATCCTGCATTCACACTAGCGACAGACAAGGATTTTATTTTTAAGGCAGACGTTGTGTGAACTCCTGCTTCACACTGTTGTTATTGATTTTATTTTCTGTACTAGTAAGTGTTTAATTCATTACACATCCAAGAGAGAAGCTAAAACAGATCTGTAGTGTTGGCAAAAAACTGAATGTTAGCTTTCCTACTCTGTGTGTAGCTGGAGAACAGAGGACTGAGGGAGCTGTTGGGGATTAGTCGAGAGGCGTTCCTGGTGCTGAGGAGAGAAGAGCGAGACGACGTGTCTGACAGCACCTCCCTGTCCCCGCTCGTGACCAGCAGTGACCTGAGCTTGAGGAAGAACTAGAGTGTTTTATTGTTTCTGAGACAAAAATTGACTTTTCCTAACACATTTACACTGAAGAGCATTCACTCTGCAGACAACAGAGCATGTTCATGCTTCGGCATGTCTCAGTAGTTCTGTGCAGCACGTTTATTTAATAGCCACACAGCCATCAAGCTTCATTACTGCATCCAGATCCTGCTGTAAAATCCGAGCGAGTGTGTGAGGATTCCGTTAGAGAGGTCTAAAGTGAACTAACATTTTCTCATTTTCCCAGCAGTGTAAATAAAAGCCTCACCACAGGTATTACAAGATGGACCGTCACTTTGTCTAAGCGCTGTAAATATATATTGCAGTTGACGGCTACATGTCACGTATGATGATGATGTAAAATTAATTCTGCTTGTTTTTAGAGCTGCCTTGAGATTGGTGCTTTGAGATGTGTGTGTGTGTGAGAGAGATTTATTGAAATGAATAAAATGGCATTTATACACAGTCAACCTTTTGATCTCTTTTATTACATAACAGACTTCGCGTGATTGGTATTTGGACAGATTGTGAGATTTTTTCAGAAACTAGTTAGGAACCTGATACAATGCACATGACTGAGGATCAGACCGACTGAGACTTACACTGTATTATTGGGAACCTAGCAATACCGATGTGGATAATATGGGTCACTGCTCTGTAAACACTATTTAAAAAAATTGTTATAGGACTGCATGCTTACAAAGAGCTGAGAGAAAGTTAAAGAAAGCTTAAAAGATTTTTTTCCCTTTGCTAGGATGTTGCTTTGGTATTGTAGAGCTAGAGTTAGTTTTAATAATGTTGATAGAAAAATATGGGTAAAGAAAGTATGAAAAGAAAAAGGGTTAAAAAAAAAAGTGTACGGTAAAATGGTACAGTATGTATATGGTAATGCAATAGTAAACCTTTTCAGTCTAAAGACTATATTGAATTTTAACCAGACCAACCCATTGTTCCAAGTGGTTACCATGGTGTTGCTAAGGGATTCATAAGGTCTTCCAGTTGGTTGCTGGGGTTATTAAAATGTTTCAGTTGGTCACCATGGTATTTTCAAGGTATTGCAGCTGGCTGTTAGGGTGATCCAACTCATTGCTAAAGTGTTGCTAGTTTGTGGTTAGGTGGATGCTAAAATGTTCCACTTGGGTGCTAGTGTGGTGCTAAAGTGTTCTAGTTGGTTGCTAGGGTATTGCGAAAGTGTTCCAGGTGGTTAATATGACCTCACAAAAAAAATGATAATACAAACTGTAAAAAAAAAAAGAAGAAAGAAGCTCCTATACGAGTGTGTATTAGAATAAGAACCAAATGAACAAGTATTATGATGTCATAGTCCTATAATTAAGCCTCAAGATTCATAAATTATATTTTTGTTTTATAAATTTTGCATGTTGTGAATAACATTAGGTTTAGGAGCAGAGTATTAATCCACACTCTCATGTAAATATGATTATTAATACAAACCACACAATATTATTACACAAAACTTTATTAACTTTTAATTTTATCTATTACAAAATAAACAATGTCAAATATTCTGCAAAAAACATAAATAACAGACAGAACTAGCAAGCAGTTTTAAAATACAAACTTTAGATAATTATTGCAACTTGTATAAAGAAACAACATCAGACACTGCAAACGAGAACACTGTGTTGACGCCGGGCCACCTGGACGTGTGGCGTTATTACAAAAGCCCTGAGACAAGAAACTGGCACCCAAAGCCGAGCTGGTTCTCTGGCCCCGATCCTCTTACAGGACTCGAGGCTGGGGGATTTATAAACCACACACATGGGGAGGACCGTAATGGAACAGAAAGATTGTTTAAGCAATAGTTACTAAGTGGTTAAATAAGTGGCAATTATTAAGCAAGTGGTTATCATGTGGTCATGAAACCCAAACACTTAAAACACCCTCGTAATTACTTCCGCATTTCTCTGAAAGGTGAAATTTATCATGCACAAAGTCCCAAAATGCACACCGTGGTGTCTTCCAAGTAAGATCTTTCTGTTCAAGAAAAAAAGGTTGTCTAAAATAAACATCAGCAATTAAGAGGGTAGCTGTGGTGTCTGAGTGGTAATTCAGGTAAAAGATCACTGGGTTGAGAAAACAGATATGAAGAGAAGTTCTCCAGCACAGTCCAGGAGCATTCTCCTCCAAGAGGTCTAGTGAGAGCAGTAAAGAACGCAACAGCACACATGGCTTAAAAGACTACACCAAGAGGGCAATGTGTCCTATTAAGTGTTTTAAAATACATATGGAAGTTTTAAACATGAATTGCAGTGTTCATATCTCTGATCAACTGAGTGTGTAAAATAAACTGATGGTCCCTCGGTCAACTTCTCATACCGGGCGTTTTGCTTTTGGCTACTTCTCCTCTGGCAGGGTGAAGACAAAAACAATCCTATAAAATATTTAATCATGTTGCTCTTTGACTTTTTATGTAAACAGAGTTTTTTAAAAAAATGATCAAGCTTGTCATGACATTAAGGCTCTTTAAAAATAAAAGTTATTCCTATTTCATACTTCCTCCTGACTTTTAAAATGGCGGACACCAGAGGTCTCGTATCAGTTCGTTCAGATGGCTGAAGACCTTCATTCAGCCCTGTATTGGCCATGTTGTAAACCTGTATTACAGTAAATTACTCACCACTTCACATGATCAATTTCATCTACATTCAAGAGCTCTTAACCAAAAATCATACTGCACTCGAGATGATCATTAGCTGAAAAGTCAGATGAGCCTTCAAATTGTGTAAATAAGTCACGTAGTGGGCCCTGAGACTGTGTATTCATTATGCTTCTCTTAATTCACCTCTCAGTACAGATGATGGCAGCAGGTGTGACAGTCAGGCTGGTCAAAGGTCAGCGGTCAGAGCTCAGAGGAGCAGGGGTGTACGCTCTCCAGCATGCTCTTGGTGACGGGTGAGCTGCCGGAGGCGGTCCAGCAGACGGGCAGGTAGAGAGGGTGTGTGGTGGCTCGGGTCCAAGACGTTGGTCCTGCGGCGTTCGCGCTCCTGACACCACAAAACGTAAGGGCTAGGCGGAAATGATGGCTTCGAGCGCTCTCTGTACAGCTGCAGCGCGATGCCAGACACGGCCAGAACCGCCCAAACACTGATTAGGATGAAGTCTGAAGAGACACATGAGTAGAAATTAAGGGAGGGGGGGAAGAAGGGGGGGGGGGGGAATAAATAAATAAAATTCTCGCTTTAACCATTAAAACAGAAATGATTTTGTGCATCGTGCTAAATGTAAGTACAGAAAAGCTTGTTCTGAAAGTGTTTTGCGTTATGAGCAAAAATGTGGAAATTTTTTTTAACTTAAACGTTAAAAAAATTGAACTTAAGCGTTCTTGCACTATGAACATTACATATACACATTGTCTGCCGAGCGTCACATGATCACAACTAAGCCAATGGATCTCTCCTTCATGCTACAGGATTGTGGGTAATCATCTCGCATGCTCAGTGCTTGTATAGTCAACATCCATGTGCGCGTGTACTGTTTACTATAACATTGTGGCCACGTGTGTGTGTAAATAATTTTTTTATTTGTGTATCCACGTCAATGCACCCTAACATTTCTGCGAAATCTTCAAAAAGAGGTAAAACCAAGTGTCATTAGATAAGTTCATTATTAAAGTCACACAAAAAGAAAAAGTGTTCACTGAGCCACACAGCGGTGATTCCGTTTGTGTGCGAGTGTGTGTGTGTGAACGTCGTCCTACACAATAACCTCCACTCTCTCTCGCTCTCCCTCACACCAGCTACGATTCTTTTCAAATGTAAAGTGCAGGTTAATTGGTTTCATTTTTACTTTATATTTTGTATTATACATTTTTATAGGAATATTTTTCTGTTGTGGAATGAATCATCTGAGTTTCCATTATTCACTTTGATATACAAGCACATTTCTGGAACGAATTATGCTCAGCAGCCAAGGTTTAACTGTATTTTTTAACAGAACTTTGTGTAGAGCAGTCATCTTAGTGTGGTGCGTCAGTCATCTCACCGATCATCTGCAGCGGTACGGTTATGAAAACTCTTCTGAAGTCGTCATTGAGGAGACGTTTCAGGACGTCCAGTGTGATGTAGGACAGGCTTGTGTAGGTGTAGGCGTTCACAGCTAGTACTACCATGTAGCCTCCCACAACCCCGCATGTTACTATATTACCCTAAAACACACACAAACACACTTTATTCAGCTTAACCTTTTTAAACATCCCAAACACAAACCCCTCAACCCATCCTCATCGACATATTCTCATATTCTCTAGCAAGTTCAGTAAAACCTAACAACTATTTTACTTATAGTACTGTGCAAAAAGTCTTGGCATATGGCATAAGCAAGAGATGCTTTGGAAAACATTTCTGCATAAAAGAAAATTCTATAAAAAGCAATAAAGAGCAACAAAGAGTAATAAAATAAACAGTCAATATTTGGAGTGAAATCTCATTGCTTAAAATCAGGGGTTTTTAGACACAGATTTGTGCAGTTTTAAAAGAAAACAGCTGTTAGGTTTTACTGAACTTGCTGAAGAATATGAGTTCTTCTGGTAACTTTGTCACACTCGCTCCTTTCTATTTTTATGCAAATCCCAGAACAGTTTTTTGTTTCCATCTGAAAACTGGTCTGTCTTGTACTATATTTTTTTCTTTACAGCCATGCATATATTCTCCTGTAATGTTATTTATTTATGAAATTTTAACTTGTATATGGAGCTACTGAATGATTTGTTTCATAATTATGCAGACATGATAAACATATATAACAAATTTGGTCCAGCATATAATATGGTGCCTAAGACTTTTGCACAGTACTGTATATACAATATATGTAACATTCTTGAAGATTTACCACTTTTGGCCATCTGATCAAAAACGGAGGCACGACTAGCACGATGCAGATGAACACCACCCAGAACACAACGTCATCATGAAACACAGGGAGGTCACCTGGGGTGTGGGGGAGGGGATGAAGGACGTTAGCATGGTTTGCACACGTTATATATTTGTATAAACTGTATACAAATGTTATTGATTAACTGCATGTCTGTCTCCTTACCAAGTGGCGTGAAAAAGACGATGGAAGAGATGAGGAAGCCGAGCATGAGGCTGGCGACGAGCACGCAGGCCATCACCGAGCCAAACCGCCACCATATCATCACCAGGAACACGCCCCCTACGACGCCTACAAGAGCCGTCAGAGCCAACTGCACTGCAAGGGCAGATGGAAGAAACAAAATGATTCTCAGACATCTGTGTATATGGACCATTTAAGGTAGATGGGTATTATGGAATCCAATGTTTTTCACTCAAATCAAGTGTAAAATTTTATTTGACTTGGAGGCATTTTCATCCAGGTATTCTGAAGAATTCATTCACAATACTAATCAGATAAACTGGGTAAACCTGCTCATTTCATTTGTATAATATTTCAATATGAAATGTTGACATTTTAATTTCTGGCTAAATCATTGCTTGAAATAAATAACTTAACTGCTTAATATGACAGATGCCTGAAGCCACCAAGGGTTCTAATACTCCTAATTCTGTTCCAATACATTTAAAGGAGCATATATAATAAAATTAAAATCTTTAACAAAAGAGGAAACCAGCAGGACCCAACCAAACAACAACCTTCACTACTCTGCTCTCATACCTATGAAGCGAGAATGACTCATATGAGAAGGTGACAAAAACAACACAACACACATAACGGCATATACAGAACATGAAACCTGAAATGGTCCAGTATTCATTTCTCACTTCAGTGCAACTCTTCAGCTTGAATTTCATTTGAAGAAGCGGTCCTTCCTCTTATATTGATATCACTGGGGTGGGGTAGAAGCTTGATTTGGTTTACAGAGGGTTACTACTTGGCTGCTTTCTCACAGCCCACTCGCACCACATGTGACTGAACCCTTGCGCATTCCATTTAAATAAATAAATAAATAAAAACACTGTAGATTTCACGATTTTCTCACAGACACACCACATATAGTAGTGCTATAAAACCACATTTACTTAGTAGCGATTTAAGGTTAAATATTAAAGCAATGCCAACTTTGACCAAAAATATGCCAGGCGAGTCTGACAGATCTGACAGTCTGTTTACTTTAGCATTTCTATGCTAGTACGTACATTAAACCTATGGCCTCACTCGTTGTACTTAATGATCAAAGCACCATGAAACCAAGTCAAAGCTGTAGTCAAAGTTGAAACATCTACTTGAGGAAAATAACTGACACATATAACAAGACTGCAAGAAGTTCAACTGGAAGAAAATGGAAAAACTTTGAGTAAATGGATAACATTCCTGAGGAAAGAAGTGACATAGTCTAAAAAGAAAAAAACAATTAACCATCACTGTGACCACTCCCTCCCTTAAATATTTTTTTTAATTGATATAATACCTGAGCGTTTCACATTATTATTTTTGTAAAGCAATGGAACAATGTTAAAAAATAAATAAATTTTTAAAAAGCTGCAGTTTAGCACTGCTCTGAGATGAACTTACAGTCATAATCCAGCGCAGTGGTTCTCGCGATCAGCACAAAGAAGAAGAAAGCTGCAAAGCCAAAGCCTAAACAGAAGAGCTCTGAGGGAAAGATGGAGATGAAAATCCAAAGAGAAATTTATAAATAAAGAAACAGTGTATACGGTAGTGTACAAGTATATTAGCTTTACAAAACAAAAAAAAACTATGATTACTGAACATGTGCTTGAAGCTCAGCATGATTACAGCTGTGGTGTCAGAGTTAGACCCACAAAGCAGCTCTTAATCGACAAACATGATAAGCATGATGTATGACAGTAAGCGTTATCTCAAAAGAGAAAGTAATTGATTTACCACATTTGAAAAAATGATGCCCTAAGAAACACAGAAGAAGTCCAGCAAGGCCAGTAATGGTGAAAAACACTTTGGTGGAAATTCTCCCTGTAGGACAAAAAACAAAACACACACAAAAAAACAACACATAAAACTTTAGAAAAACGAATGCAGGTGAAGATGATAAAGCTGATTTATGGGTCTGAAAACATTTTAGGCAGTCGAGCGCTCCTGAACTAGGCGGCGAGGCCCGGTGGGGGTGTCCTTGATTTACTAATGGGGGTCACATGAGAGGCTCACACTCTCCACTTTTGCTTTGTTTATTTATTTATTTTACAAATTAATATCAAACATTTAAATCAGATTTTTTCAGTTTATTCAGATTTGTGTTACTGCAGTCTTAGATCGTGACAAATTGTAGGAATTCACCAAAAAAAAATAAAAAAAAATAAATAAAAAAAATGGAGAGACTGTAAATTGTGTCAGACTGGTGTACATGTACAACTCTAGACTGTTACTGAGTCCAACAGTAACATTCTTTTCTATAACAGTTGTTGAATGAGATGATCATGACAATCACAATGATGGCGAAAAAGTTTAATATAGACAGAGCTCATCAGTGCATTTAACATTATACGGTTTGCCTTGGAAATCTGCTAAACACGAGTGTCTTGGTTTTAAATATTCCTGTCTAACAAAATATACGCAGGTAAATTAACAATGTTTGTTGCGCGGCTGTTCCACGACAACATGTGCCAAATATAAACCAGACTTCTGCGCTTTAATGGTTATTATTAGACTTAATTAATAAGCCTGTGCGCGGTAGTACGGGTCATCATGATTCACCGTGAGTTTTGCCGCTGTGATTACGTTTCCATCTTTCCGTGCAAAAAATTAAACGTTATATTTTTTGGCGGCCCTTGCAGAACTTCGCGTAATGTCGGGCAGTCACTCGCGGCAGCTCACGGAGCGCAACACCACATCTCACCGCGAGTCAAACTGCATAGGTGAGATAGGGGTATTACATACACATATGTTACCAACATCATGAAATGTACAGATGTTACAACAGTCCTATGTTAGGGTAGACGGGTGATCACCTTGCGTGGTGCATCCGTCCAAAGTAGAGTTGAAGCTGCAGGCGTAAGTGTGCACGGGCACGTAGGCAGCTGAGGTGTTGTAGACAGGGTCTCTCACGATGACGTAGTAGATGACGCCTTGTCCCGGGATGGAGTTAAAGGACACCATGGTTTTATCGTGAGAGGATAACGTCATCAGCTAGGAAACAAGGAGACAGCAGATTTAAGAACATAAACACCACAAGTTTTTACATATTTTTAATTATGTGAATCCACTTAAAGTAAAAACAAGCAAATAAATAAACAGGTAGTGGTTTTAGAATAGAATTAAATGCTCAGACAAACTAAAGAAAAACCTTTTAATACTATTAATCTTGTTATAAATGAACATGCTGCATGGTGCATGTTTACAGCACTATGATGGATATAATTATGACATTATATTACCTCAAGTAAAATATTAACATTTAAATAAATAATTAACAGCGTGCAAAGTCTTAACGATATCAGCATGTGTACTTCTTTCCTTCGCTGACCTTTCTACCATCTCCCACGATGGCAGGCACCCTGGCAACCGCCTCCATGCCGATCATCAGACTCCGCTCCGACAGGTCGCTCTCGGGAAGGAAGTACTGGTACACGTCATACGTTAACCGCCAGCGATTGGTTGAAGCAATTTCCAAATCACATGCGGGTGGAGAGACTCCTCTGATCGGAGGAACAAAATGTTATTAAATGATAATGAAAGAAAAAACAGGAAGAACAAGAAGTGAGATCATTAAACACAAAGATAATGCCGTTATTTACAGTTGAGCAGGGATGCACCGCTGAACACAACGCACAACGCACAACACAGCGGAACATTTGTTATGCAACCCCATATACTCCTGGAGGGTCAAATTTCATTTCACTGCAAGTAAAGTTTATAAACAGGGATGGCACTTTAAAAATAACTACAAGGAAAAGTAAAAAATTATCGGCACCCTGGCGGTCGGATTTATTTTAATTAACAAAAGACAAATGCATAATTTTTCGACATAAATGGAAGTGTGTTGAAAAGTAAGGAGATTGTCACAAGCTTTCATATTCAATATTAATATATGCAGTATGTTTTAGGCTGACAAATCCATGTCTCATCACCAGTAATGATTCTCTTTAAGAAACTTTCACTTCCTTATAGCATCGGTCCAAATTTTGTTTGCAGATATCAACCGCTTCTGTTTATGCTCCTCCGTGAGCTGTTTCGACACCAGGTACACCCTCAGGCCACAAACAAACGAATCACTGCACGCTGCTCTTCTTTTGTGCAAATCACAAGTGCACAAGGCATCATTTTCTGCAGTTACAAAATGCAACACGTTCACACATGCATGGCAGTGACTGGGGCGACTGTAACCTTCAACGGAAAGACAGTGCTGCCAATAGAAGGTTTAAAATATGAAACCAGAGTGCAGATAATATTTTATTCAATGAGTCGGATATGTCGAAAATTGTCAAATTAGAATTTTTGACAATTCTTTAAAATGGTTTTACACTTGAAACAGAACGTTTTAATCTTTTAAGAGGACATTTCAACAAACTAGAGACTCAAAACATACAATGAAAGATATCGAGAGAGGAGCCGGTTGATACCTCGCATGTCCGATGTTAGCAGGAGCGAAGCGAATGATCGTCTCATAGAGGTTATAGCGCAGGTAGAGGTTTGGATCGATCTCCAGTGGGAACTCCAGGTTGCAGGCCCCAGGGACAGGGTCTGCGCACAACACAAAACAACAACTCGCTAAGAGGGAAGTCGAATGTCTACATTCATACAGGATTACGCTTGAACTAGCGATAGAACATGAGCTTAGAAACAGGTTATTAAGAATATGAAATTAATTCTCACACACACACACACACACACACACATACTTCTACGTACAAGTTGTTATTGCAGAAATGCTGTGAAACTGATGCTTACACAATGCTGACACACTTCTCTATACGCAACCTAACAGAAAGCAGAATGAGCCGATATACCAGTGCTTGAGTAAGGCAGGATAACTCCTATTCCAGCAACGGGGTCAGTGCTAGGAGCCAGCAGGAAGCACGAGAGGGTCAACTGAGTCGGTGAAAGAGGAAACAGCAGCCCAGAGTCGACTGCGGTGAGTGAAGAACCATACGCTGGGACCTGGACAAAAAGCAAACATGTTTAGAGGACAGAATGACAAACAAAATGATGCAGAGCCTCAGAAGTGAGAAGCTGGAGCCTGGAATCATGTCAAATATCACATCATATAAATCAGTATAAAATCACTCAAAGGTAACAAAGCTGCTGGGTCAGCTTGATAAATTCACATTCATTTATAGGTTACAAGTTTTGTTTTTTTTGAGAAAATCCAAGATACAGATTAATGTTTACATGGACACTGACACTCATTTCCTACTAGATAAACATTAAATGTGTGTGAGTGAGAATGTTTAATGGGGCGTATTGTGCGAGACTCTTACTCTTGTGTATGAGATGGTGGCATTGCGGTGCTGAGTGTGAAACTGCAACATGACGAAGGCCGCTTCAGCTGGGATTCGGGACACGTTCACTTCCACACTCCCGTTCACTGGGATGCTCACATTCTGGAACGTTCCCAGAGTAAACACCACTGCGTGTGGAAAACAAAGACACACAGACAAGGTGATTCTTTTTAAATCTTATTTTCAGGAAGCACGATCGCATGATGTTAATAAACCAAACTAGTATGCTCCTAAATAAATAGCATTACAGTGGTGTGGAAAAAATGCTAAAGGTTTTATTATTAAAGCATCCGATTATGGTTAAATGAAATTATTAAGACGCTAGATGGACAAATAAGGTTCTCATTTAGCGCTTTCTATATGGATATTTGTTCTTTAAAGCATAAAATGTATTAAATGTGACATGTCAAACTGGTGTTATGAGATTATTTATTCTCTTATGGTATACAATATAATTAATAGAATGAATATTTGAAGTGTCTTTTTTGTTCCACACACTCATGCTCAACACACTCAAGTAAAACTTGTGTTATTGAAGACCTGAACAAATCTCTCGCTTCGCAATCAGCTTTTTTTCAGCGAAAACTGCAGGGTTTGCTTAACAAATCGTTCTACCAACCCGGGCTAAAAGGAAGTTCCACTCAGGCCAAGAATGTGCCGGATTACAGAAATCTGTCCACCCAGAGAACTCCTGACCTACATTGCTACGACAATTACAGTATATTAGGCCTGATGTTTTGCCTACACTCACAGCTTCACAGTGAGCATATACAAACACTCATCACTCCTCATAAAACACAACCCAGGTTTTTTTTGTAGAAAAGGAAATAGTGTTTTTACAGAGAAAAATGCAGAAGTCAGTAAACCTCTCTGTTACAGGGATGCCTGAAATTTACATGGTGTTAAAAATTCATATTTGTGGAACATTCTCCAAAACTTGACACCAACACCTAACAGTTGAATAAGACTTGATGACCACATCCTTTACCCCCACCCAAGTACACAAAGCTCCACCCCAGAACATCTAGTGGTTCAATGAGTATTAACATAAATAACGACCGTCATAACATCAAAATTTACCTGACAAAATTGCTCTCGTAATGATTTATGAGGAACTACATGAGTGTTTTTGCTTTCCAGAGTCATTCATCCAACACATACATCATACGGTGATCACCAGGGCATGTAGTTTATCTGACAAGGCAAACGATACGTGTTACGTTGTATAGCAGTTTCTCTGAACACATTCCACCAGAGAGCTCCATCCAGAGAGAACCATCAGCAAGGAGGTTGCCCACCTGCATCTCCAACACTTCCTCAGACCTAGGACTGCTTCTAGATGTAGAAAACCCTCGACACCGCTTCAGCTCCACCATTACAGGAGGAGTTGTTCTCAGTGAGGTCTACTGTGGATGGGGCCAGCTGAGGACCTTCTGCGCAAAGAGTGTGTAATGATTGATATTTCAGAGTTCACACTGAGGCCAGTGTGTGCAAGGGTTAACATGTCCCCAATGCCCTGCTCTTAGGTGGACATGTCTGTTGTCCATATATGGCATGGACAATTTTCTTAATAGAGATTTGTAAAATCATGACACTTACAGAACCGCAATACAGATCGAATCAACACCAAAGATATTGTAGTATCATATCGGGTGGTCACTGGTGATTCCCATCCCTCGTTCTTACTCCGAGTCATTTGCATGAACACGGTGCTGTTGTTCTTGAGCAAAATCATGTGATTATAGGAATGTCTTCTGTGCCAAGTTTTAAAGCCTCTCTGTGAGCTTACAGAGGCTGATCCAGACTTGTCTTCAGGCATTCCTGTGACTGGAATTGAACATGGAGCTCACCATCGGCACAGCTGAATCTCATGATTGCTGCCTCACACACACAATGACGACCATGTGCTCCTCTGATGACTGCTAATAGGGAAGTTTACTAAACCAATGGACTTTAAGGAGCACACCACTAGGCTTTGTGATGTCAGCTCCTGAATATGGACGTCAAGTCCACTGGGCTGTTACGAGATTACAGCATAACAGTTACTCTGATGTGTCACAAGTTCCTTAATCCAACACAGTCAAGTCAGAAGCACCTGTAGCTCTGCTGTCAGCCCGGGATGTGTTTATGGCAGACAAGCTGTTCAGACTGTAGGGCTTGATTCAATTTTGATGCTTAATCAGGATCAAACCATACACGGCTTCTGTAATAAGGTCAGTGATGTAGAAATAATAAGAAAATAATGAACTGCCATTGCCTTGGCTTGGTAAACCATTCAGTGAACGAAGGAGGAGTCAGTTGTGTAGAAGGAAACCCAACTAAAGCATCAGAACAAAAATTTGAAACTAAACTGAGAAGGCGGCTGTACCACTTAACTACAATTCTCTCAACCAGCATGCTTAGGTTTCCCAAAAAAGCAAAACATGAACAGCAGGGAGGGAGAAGCACGAATGATGGTTCGAGTGCTAGCAATGACAAAATTGACCACACACTACTCACATCCCATTGGCAAAGGGGAGAACACAAGTCGAGGATGACTTGCTAACTTTGTTCTTTCAGAACGATAAAAGATGTTACATCTATAGGAACACAGATCTTTCTTTATTTCTCTTTTTGAATACTATGGTTAGGCGAATAAATGCAGATTGTAATTACAAATGCTCTGCAATGAAATTACTCAAAACGGTGGTTGGTAAAGGTGTGGTTTGCAGTTTCTATCCACTGTGGTGAACTGGTTGGTTGCACACTGTTAGGGGTATGAGGTGTACCTGTGATCTGATGTCTAGAAAGAAAGGAAATAAATAAGTATATGTCTACATAACATCTATCCATCTAAGAACCTCTGTTACAAGGTAGTGAAGAAACAAACACATTAACATTTATGCCCTGCTGTAACACTTCCATCTGGGAACCTCTGTAGTCCAACTAGGAACTGTAGAGGCCGATGGTGATTACCATTGTATTTAATCCCCTTTACACAACCATAGCAGGACCTCCGGTCAACATTCACACACAATCAAACACTATGGGCAATTTGGGGAATGATAATTAGCCAAATCTGTATGTCTTTTGACTATGGAAAGAAACCAGAGTACACTGAGGAAACACACAACACTGGCACTGGAATTCACACACACACACACACACACACACACACACACACACACACACACACACATATCAGTCTGTAGAGTTTACACAGAACGGTGCAAAAAAAAACAAAAACTGAGGAATGGGGGTAAAAGGAAGGAAAAATAAGGCATCGCTTGGTAATTTTCCAATCTTCATCACTGCTCAAGCATCATCGCAGGAGTTGCTTTTTTTTTGTTCTCTCTTGCAAGAGATCAGAACCCAAGTAATGTCGAAAAGCTGATCATTTCAGGGAGGACGAAATGTTTCTCATTTCCAGATGAGACTCTTCAGCAGCATTACATTATCCACGTCTCTGCAGTTGGACGAGTGTGAGGAACAAACAAATATCATGGTAAACTTCTGATAAACAGGTATTCCATCAGACATCTATTCGTCTGACCTCGTCGACATCCGCACAGAGGCTCATCGCCTGCTTATGTTTCTCTGTAAATGTTGTGCATCACAACTTACTAAGTTTCTCAACAAAACAATAAGAAAAAAACACAACTTCGTGGATGAGACTACAGCAGTACAACAGCACTGTGAGGATTCATGCTGTTCTGACTTTAAAGTAGATGTGACAGGAAACAGAGACCTCCCTACGACACTGAAGGTTTTGCAACAAACTGATGTTGATTTTTTTTAAGTTAATGTGATCACGGAATGCTGTAACAACAGCAGAGGACCAAAACAAACAGACAAGACACAAAACAAACAGACAAGACACAAAACAAACAAACAAACAAAAACAATCTTTCCTGGTGTCCATGTTTAACGTCAATACAGGCGATGAAATATTATTAACTACTCAACTCCACTTTTCGGTTCTGTATCGTGACGTTTATGGTTTCAAATGTGCAAAATTAAAAAAACAAAAATCCAAACACCGACTTACTGTCATTTTGCGCGCGCACCAAACCGAGGAGGACACACAGCACCCATAGACGAGACATGTTCCCTCCACACGACAGCTGTCTCTGCATCCACGAGTCCACACACCGTCCGAGCCGCCGCTAGTGATTTTCTGACAGTACAGTGGCCATCTGCTGCACCCCGCTGTCCCTCAGCCTCTCACACCTCCGACCGCAGCTTCTGCTACAGTGCGCAGTGCTGTACAACGCGCATGCGCGCCACACCCACAACGCCATAATAGAATCTCATTTGCTCGCGCGAGTCACGTGAGAAGTCAAACTCCGCCCAGGACGGGGTTTACGTCATGTTCAAGTGCAAATAGAATAGGCATGACAGTCACAACTCTTCAGCTCACTATAGTGGACTGCACACTCCATAAACAATGTCAACCTTAATGTCATATGGAAGAACAAAATATCAATGTCGTAAGAGAGAACGACATGATTAAACACTATGAGGATGGAGGGATGAATGTGATTGATCATGAACCCGTGTCTAGAAATGAATAAACCCATTCATTCATTCATACATTCATCTTCTATACCGCTTATCCTGTGTACAGGGGTAGGTGGGGGAAGAGGATTTGGGGGCAAGAGACTTTGGGCACAAGGCAATGTACACCGCAGACAGGGTGCCAATCCATCGCAGGCCGCAGGCCACACATACACACACACACACAACAGGTGTGTGGCCACAGTGATAACCACTATGCTAACGTGCTGCCATCTTGAAACATAAATGATTAAAATCCTTTATTAAAAATGTTTCTTCTGTTTTAAGATTCCCCCCCAAAAGTATGCTCCTCTACTTCCGGTTAGACTTTTGCCCATTCCGTCAGCAAGTCCTTCTCTAATGTAAATTAATTTACAAATATAATTTTTTGTGACTAAAAAAATAAGAAAATTATATATTTCATTTCCTCTTCCTCCCAAAGTGATCCATTTCAGATTAGTTAATGAAATGACAACAAATGAATGCTTGAAGTTAACATTTAATTGTGATACAAATAAACATGTTTTCTGTTAAAATCAAATCATAAAAT
The DNA here is from genome assembly GCA_030068275.1 of Clarias platycephalus. Classification (NCBI taxonomy): domain Eukaryota; kingdom Metazoa; phylum Chordata; class Actinopteri; order Siluriformes; family Clariidae; genus Clarias; species Clarias platycephalus. Next base: position 26,796,952 of record JAQQZT010000012.1, read on the forward strand.
AATAGGTCATTTGGTTTTCTTTTGTGAACTCTTTCTGGAGTAACATGTAGAGCTGGCCATAGTCGAAAGGAATTGTTATTCCATCCATCGCAGTGGAAACTCTTAAGTTTGATGTCTTTGTTAGTGAAGTAGGCTTTTTTATACAAGTGTAGATGAATTTGTGAAGGCCCTGAGTTTATTTATGCATTTATTTTGTCCATTTGTTTATTTTTTTTATCTTTCTTTCTGCTCAACTTCAGGATTGTACATGTTTCATAATTTTGTTTATTGTGCCTAATTTGTTGTATTCATCATTGTTTAATAAACTTTCATAAATAATAATGATAATATTAGTTGGTGTAGCACCTGGTATCTGAGGTGCTTGTTACCAGGGAAGAGCCATCTGTCTTGGTGATGTTCCAGAGTGTTCCGAATGGTAGAAGTCCTCTTAACCGACATTCCCTGCACATGGAACAGGGAACACATTTTGAAGTACACTGTGCAATGGAATGTGGTGTTGATTCTGTTGATCCCCAAAAGTCTGCATTGTATTTTACTTTATACATTTACAGTCTGAAAACCAATATTGTTTGTCTTTTTTCAAATGTGCATTCAAATTTGATTCAGATGTGTTATCTTTAATCCTTTACAGGGCGTACTGAAATACTTCCATGATTTTTTTTTTACTTTTGTGATTTTTATTTTTATTTTTTTCAAACATTGCATTGCTGCCATCTTTATGTTGCAAATGAAAGTCAGGGTAACAATAGGGTCATCTAGGTAATAGTTTTAACAAAAATGTATGCATCTTAGATTACATGTGTTTGTAATATAACAAAATGGTAAGTAAGGCCTAAGCATTACATCTGGGCAAGAATATTAATGCGTTTTGTAGCCACAAAATTTTTATTCACCTTCCAAATAAACTACATTACTACACTCCATTGAACACTAGATGTTTACCTGTGACTCCACCCACGTCCATCCAACTAATGCCAATGCATTGTTGGGGGAGCGCCTGGGTGCCATCACTCACTCACTCATCATCTATGAAAAAAAAACTTTTTTAAATACTTATATTTGCATTTGTAAGTTCCAATATCAAGGGTAAAAATCTATGGTTAAAAAATATATGTGGACGTAGAAAGGGTGTGGCTGCAGGCTTTATGACAGCTAATCAAGAAAATTAAATTAAACAATTTGAAAAATTATACCTGCTTGGGTGGAATGAAAGCCTACAGCCACACCAGGCATTTCTAGATAAGTTTAAAGATGCCTGTTATAGACAAAAGTCAGCAGCTGTACTGAAGAGCTTAGTGACAAAAATGCAATAGGTCAATTCATGTCTTCCCTGCCAAATCTGCTCAGGAAGCTGTAAAAGATGCTATTGTGAAAGGGAAGTGTTATCAACACATCAGCCTCGAAGTGGTAGACCACACACTTGTGAAGCAGTGCCAATGAGAGAACTGCATAGTTTTACATGTTCACCACACAGCTTAAAACTGCTCCTGGACGCAACATCAGCCCAAGAATTGTGTCAAGCACCTCATTAAATGAGTTATCATTGCAAATCAGCTGCATACAATACTAAGAGTATTATGCACAATGCCAAGCACCAGCTGGAATGGTGTAAAGCACCGCCACTAGACTCTGGAGTGTTCACTGTAGTGGTCAATCACACTTCATTAGCTGGCAGTCTGATGGACAAATCTGGTTTTGGTGGATGCAACGAAAAAGCTACCTGCAGTATAGCGGTGTGTAAACAATGGGCTGGGGGTATATTTCCATGGTTGGGGTCCATAAACAATTGGCTGGGGGTATATTTCCATGGTTTGGATCAATAAACAATTGGCTGGGGCATATTTCCATGGTTTGTGTCAATTTGTTCCAGGGAAGGATAATGTAAGTGTTATTGCTACAGCATACAAAGACATTTTAGACAACTTTCAACTTTGAGGTAACAGTTTAGGGAATGTAATATTATATACTTCTGTCAAATTTAAAAGCATCTGATTAGCCTTACATTACACGTTAGATTGTGTTTGAAGTATAACAAATGGTAAGTAGGCCTAAGCATTACAGCTGGGCAAGAATATTAAAGTGCTTTGTAGATACTTTTATGCCAATCTTATTGAAGGTGAAATCAAATGCAGATATATTATTACCCAGATATAATATTACCTCACAGATGACAACAGAAAAAAGTTGGTGATGACACTGCCTACTGTTGCATTGGTGGGGAAACGCCTCTGGGTGTCATGCTCAGAGTATGACAAACACCAACACACATACACCAGCCAAAAAAAAAAAAAAAAGGAAACCCACCACGCACGGGGAGAACATGCAAAATCCATGCACACAGAGACAGGAATTGAGCCTGGCTAAGAATTGAAGTATTATATATATTAACATGTCTTGCTTGCTATATATGCTTTGTGGGTTTATTGTGTATATACTCATACTCATCTTCTAAACCGCTTTATCCTGTATTCAAGGTCACAGGGACATGGAGCCTATCCGGAGGCTTAGGGCACAAGGCAGGGTACACCCTGGGTGCCAATCCATCACGGGTGCCAATCCATCACAGGGCACACACACGTACACACACACACACACACACACACACCCATTCACACGCTACGGCCAATTTGGGAACGCCAAGTAGCCTAACCCGCACATCTTTGGACTGTGGGAGGAAACCGGAGTACCCGGAGGAAACCCACCAAGCATATATAGCAAGCAAGACATGTTAAATGACACTCAAAAAATCCCAAACAACATTGTTAAGTCGCGATGGATGCTTTTCAAGCACAGTTGCGCGATTGCGAGTCGACTCCCAGTGTTCATTTCAAAAGATTCAGTTTAAAGAGTCGACTCGTTGACGAACGATTCACGACTACAAAGATCAGACAATATGGCGGACAGGCTAACGCAACTCCAGGATGCGGTCAACTCTGTAAGATAACATTTGTGTTTTAGCTCAATATCCAATTCAGTACTTTGTTATTAATGGACAGAATTTACTTTTAGTTATAGATATGTACTTACTTTATTTTAAACACGATTTATTTTAAACAGAGAAGAAGTCGATATTTACTGGTAAAACCAGGCTGAGACGCTAACATGGTGGAGCTGTGTGTGTTACCATGACATGTACAGATAATCAGTAGGTTATGTTGGTCCAGTCGGTACTGTTAGAGTCTAAAGCTCGTCTCTGTTCCTCAGCGAAAAAACTCATATCGCTTGAAAACCCTATAACCATGTTAGTGTCAGTGCTGGGCTGAGATCCATCCACTCCAATATCATCAACACTAGTGCTGTTACCTGTGTACTGTGCTGTAGAAGTTACCTGGTCTCTAAACCTGTGCACACTGTTATAACCTGGTGTAGATTGACTATGACGGGTCCTGCGTGATGTGAACTGCACTCTTAAACCTGGTCTCTAAACCTGTGCACACTGTTATAACCTGGTCTCTGTACCTCTGTTACATTTGTAAAATTGTTTGCTACTCTTTTTTGTTATATATTAAAAAATACTTAAAACTACGGAGTAGCCGTTGGATGTTTTAAGCTTATGGACATAACATTTGTGTGATATAGCATGCTTTAATGCCTTCACATAATAGGTGAAATATTATAGTTAGAAATAAATATTTAGAATAAATCTAATCATCATTGAAATGGAATGCATCCCAAAATTATAGAATAACTCTTAATACTGTTGTAAATGCCTTGATTGTAGTTGGCTGATCAGTTCTGTAATGCCATTGGAGTGCTGCAACAGTGCGCCCCACCTGCTTCCTTCAGCAATATCCAGACGGTCATCAACAAGGATCAGCCGTCAAACCCCACGGAAGGTAGACATCCATCTCACACATCCACACTTGCAATATATTCAGCTTATTGGATGTTATGGGTGTTGAAACTGAACTGGTCGTTGTCTTGTGCTACAGAGTATGCCCAGCTTTTTGCTGCGCTAATTGCAAGAACGGCTAAAGATGTTGATGTCCTGATCGACTCCTTGCCCAGTGAAGAATCCACAGCTGCCCTACAGGTATATGCATAACCTCTGACTTTGGGGTCATGTTATTTTTTAAATACAACTAACATTCAAGTGTCAAAGATTCAAAATTGTTCCAGTGGCACTGGCTTGCAAATTGTTGCTTGTGAACCTAAACAGCTCCAACTTTTAACATTAAAAAGTTTACAGGTGTTTTAGAGAAACAAGACACTGTAGTAAGATTTTGAAGCGATAAGGGGTCGTTCATATGCAGTGTTGGGGGACGTTACTTTTAAAGTAACTAATTACATTACAAAATTACTGTCTTTTTAAAAAGTAATCAGTTACATTACAGCGTTACTTTCTGATAAAAGTAACTAGTTCGAGTACTTTTCCATTGCAGAA
>JAQQZT010000012.1:26801524-26820021 GCA_030068275.1 Clarias platycephalus
GCATGTTGTTTTAGTCAAGACCTTTATAATTATTCTACCATCATCACTCAGCGAAGTTTGGCCCATAATCTGTTAACCACTAATACCCCTATCTCACCTACGCGGTTTCGCTCGGTGGCCGTAAGTACGGTTCATCATGATTCACCGGCAGTTTTGGGGCTGTGATTAGATTTCCATCTTTCTGCGCGTCGCATAGTCAAACCGCATAGGGGTGAGATAGGGGTATAACAGAGGGGAGCGGGTTATCGGGAGCGGGGCTTGTAGGACGACTTTCACACACACACACACACACACTAAGGGATTGGGAATGACTGCTGTCTGGCTCACGGATTACATAAATTGTCTTAACGGATTACATTTTTTTAAAAATAACTAAGTAACTGAGTACTTAAATGGTGGACCTAACGCTTACTCGTTATCAAAAAACGTAATCCAAGTACTCTAACGTGTTACATCCATATTAATGTCGCGTCTAAAAACGTGTGAACGTTGGATGTGGTGCCTCCTATCCTTCCAGCACAAAGAAAACAGAGAAATTTGCCAGCTTCTCCACAAGGGCAGAAAAAGTGAAACTGATTGGTTGGTTCTTGTCATGTTAACTGCTTTATGAGAAAAATTGGGATTTTTTTAATTTATTTTTTTACTTGCTGCGGCATGGATATGTAGTTGCAATGTTATCGCACTCTCTTGTGAATTTCCATTTAAAATTACAAAATTGAGCACACAAAAGATGCGACAGTCAAAATACATAGCAGCCTAGTCTAAGAAATGGTCTGACTTGCCTAAACCTTTACACTAAAAAGGATGTGGTTGCCAGACGGACACGCTCGCCTTTTCGTGCCATATTTGGACTGACATCCTCATGCACAGGGGGTGTATTGACACTGACCAAACTCTCACTTTTTCCGTGCTCACGGGACAGAAGGTGAAAGCCTGTTAGCCATTAGCTAACTTGTACAAATTTTGTTTGTAAAATTAGACTTTTTAAAAATATGCAATTTCTTGTTAGTCTGTTAACATTGCTGAGCACCTGCATGTATCTTCCTCCTTCGTCCTTTTAATAGGCCGCGAGTCTGAGGCAGCTTGAGGAGGAGAACCACGAAGCAGCAGCTCGGCTGGAAGAGGTGGTGTACAGAGGAGATTTACTGCTGGAGAAGATTCAGAGTGCTTTGGCTGATATTGCGCAATCACAACTACGCACACGCAGTGGTACATCCAGCCAGCCCGTAGTTCCTGATCCCTGACTTCCAGCAGTAAAACCATGAACAGTATTTAACATACACAGCAGGGAATCTTTATTCCATGTTCATTTGTGTTTTTTGAGATCAGCCTATGCAGTTTGTCACTGATGCTGTTGCTGAGTTCTAGCCTTTTACGCTGAACTGCGAGATTACACAAATGTTTCAAAATTGTGATGTCGCTATGGTAATCAAACATTGATTAATATGAATGTGAACATGGAGTAGGCTGAGGTTTCATTGTTATACCCCAATGAATATACACCATAAGGTTGCAAAAAAAGCTATTTTTCCAAGGCTCTGGAAGTTTTGCTGTATGTAATATGAGTGAGTATTTTTTATTTTGTATAGTGTACAAGTGTTCTACAATGAAATAATGGTCACGGATATTAATAACATTAAATATGTCTGTGTTAAATGTGATACATTTGTTCACAAAATCAACTATTAAGTTTGTATTTACAAATGGGAAAAACTTACTGAATTCACTGAGTGTCTTCTTGTGTTTTGTTAATTTCTCAATGGATTACAGAAATTAGTAAATGCACAATTATGTTGTTGGAAAATCTCTCTGGGACTTTAAAGTTGGAGTTTAGAACATATTGGTTTATTGTATTTTAGTTTTGGGTCTCTCTGTAGGTCCTGGAGGGTAGCCTAAATGCACATTGTCATCTTGTCTTAAACATAATCATAAACATACTCCTGTCCTTTTGTATCAGTAGCCAGAGATATCCTTGATTACAATTTTTTAAAGATTCTTTAATTACGTGCAGTAATATTGTGTGCATTTATTTGAACCATGGAGCTTTTTATTCCAGAACTTTCCACCAACAGAATATAGTAGGTCCAAGTTGTCACTTGAGGTTTGAATTTTATATACAGGTGCTTCTCAATAAATCAGAATATAATTGAAAAGTTGATTTATTTCATTAATTCAATTCAAAAATTTAAACTTGTGTATTGATTTATTACACACAAACTGATATTAAGTGGTTTTTTTTTTTATATATATATATAAATTTGGCAAACAACCCAAAATGCAGTGTCTTAGAAGATTGAAATGTTATTCAAGACTAAAAATTTTAACACAAATGTTGGACTACTGAAAAGTATGAACATGTACAGCTCTCAATACTTGGTCGTGGCTCCCCTTTGCATGAATTACTGCAGCAATGCGACTTGGCATGGAGGCGATCAGTCTGTGGTACTGCTGAGGTGTTATGGAAGCCCAGGTTGCTCTGATACCGGCCTTCAGCTCTTCTGCATGTTGAGTCTGGTGTCTTACATCCTCCTCTTCGTAATACCCCACGGATTTGGGTTGGGTGGCCAATCAAGCTGGTCCTTAAATTAGGACCATGTTGCTGAAGGACCATGGTAATTAAGGTATTAGTACTTTTGGCAGTGTGGACAGGTGCCAAGTCCTGCTGGGAAATGAAATCAGCATTTTCTTAAAGCTGGTCAGCAGAGGATACATATATACTGTATACAGTATGAATTTTGTAATGATTCACTGTTGGAGCCACACAAAAACCCTTTATAGGGCACTCATTGAAATAGGCGGCCACATGCCAATCTGTACTAACTCTTTATTTTTGACCATTATTGAGTTTTAAACTCTTCCCAACTCTACTGCACAAAATCCATGCACACAGACGCAAGGCGGAACTCATACATGGATTCTGGAGGTTTGAGGCCACAGTGCTAACCACTATGCCACCGCATTACTAATTTAAAGCATATTGATTATCAGTGTAGCCTCGCCTCCAGAATCAAGGGTTCGATTCCCGCCTCAGGTCTGTGTGCACTGAGTTTGCATGTTCCCACCATGCTTGGTGGGTTTTCTCCAGATACTCATCTATATTGGCACCCTGTCCACGATGTCCCAAACCTTGTGTCCTAAGTCTCTTGGGTTAGGCCTCAGGCCCTGCGGGACCCTGTATAGGATAGCCGGTAGTATAGAAAATGAATGAATGTGGTAGTGTTCATGCTCTGAGCAACTCTGTTCGTTTGAAGTCTTAGGCTGAAGTCCAGTTCAAGAAGACCTTTAATATGTTATAAAATATTTTATACACAAATCCAAAATCTCAGGTAACCAAACATGTTTCTTTACTGTGTATAGACAATAAACTTGAACTTTATAATACTTTTTTGTTTCTTATAACAAAAAAGCTGCTTGTCTTGTAAATACAGTGTCTTTGTAAATGCGTAATTTCTGGCCACTGGCGTTATCCTATATATGTTTCTATTTTCATTATTATGTTTAAAAAGTTGACCTGATGTCCTGAGTCGGAATTCCGAGTTGAGGAATTGAGTTTCCTCTAAATTAGTTCTGTTCGGAGGTCGGGAATTACAAGTTACGAGCTCTAAGCTGACGTAATTTCCGGCGCCGGTGACGTGAGTCAGCGCATGTAAACAAGATGGCGGCGCCTGTACGGCGTTTTGGTGTTGCGGGAGGGCATCTGGTAAAGAGTCTGCTGAGAAGCAGTCCATGGACACAGGTAAAAACACGACCAGGTAGCATAACAAGTGGTTAAACAGGTAGTTCCTGTGACCAGGCGAGGCTGTGGTGCTAACACTGGAGCTAATGTGTTAATTCCAGCACGCAGTGTGTAACTGCTCACTCACTGTTATATAAGAGGGGGATAACACAAACCTTTCTCTTTTTATAGTCTCATAGCTGTATGTTATGCCTTTTATTGTCCATTGTTTTATATTTACTTCATATTATCCGTAATTCATCTTTGTTTTAATCTTAATTTATGTCTTATGTGTATTCTGTGCCTTGTCTTTAGCTGTATGTTTGCTGCAGGAAGTGTACACTCCATAGTCTTGTCCTGTTTTGTCTCACTGTAGAGGTTTCGCCAGCGTGCCACACAAGCTGCAGCTTCAGTGGCACTCAACATCCCAGAGACGAAGGTGACTACGCTGTCCAATGGCCTCAGGGTGTCGTCTGAAGATTCAGGACTGCCGACCTGCACGGTACACACTGCTCTCAACACGAGGTTTCAGTGCTCAGTCTTGTTCGGTATTAGCTAGACTATACGGCCAAATGCTTATCGACCGCTTTGTGGCCATCACATCACTTTCTCATCCTCCGGCTGTGGGGATTTGTGTTCATTCTCCTACAAGTGCATTCATGATATGTCAGGTGAGGAGGCAGACTGGGGCACAGTCGGTGTTCCAGTTCATACCGAAGGTGTTCGGTACAGCTCGCAAGTGTTCTTTGTGGAACTCACTTTGTACACCAGGCACTGTCATGCTGGGACAGCTTTGGCCCTCTTAGATGCAGTGAAAGGAAATTACAATGCTACCCGCACAGACAGATACTCTGTACAATTGTATTGGAAATGTAGGCGTGATGGTCAGGTGTCCGTATACTTTTGAACATAATGTGTGTATATAGGTTAGGGTTTAATAATATTCAATGTTGTTGCAGGTCGGTCTGTGGATCGATGCTGGGAGTCGGTATGAGAACGGCAGGAACAATGGCACAGCCCACTTCCTGGAGCACATGGCCTTTAAGGTGAGAGAATGTTCCTTGATGGGATTTTAAGCAACATGTTTAATCAGAAAAAAAATCTACTATGGTTATATTACTGGCTCCAGCAAGGAATTCCCAAACATCAGCTGCACCCATGCACGTTTAAAAGTAGCATCAGAGCTCGACTTTGGGGTTCTCTGACTTACTTACTTCACTTTACAGAATAATCTTACCTGATTTACAATCACACTAAAAAAGAAACAAATGCACACTGACAGATCAAACTGATCTCTATACACGGTTTTATGCAACGCAGAACACTGGACTGTCTTTGCCAGGTCAGGGAATTGATAAATAAACAGGATACACATAACCACAGGAACTTCTAGCTGAGGATGAAAAAACAAAAAGAAAACCAGAATGTGCTCATTCATGTCACATGGTAAAGCTTCTTCCTTTTCTGTGTTTTCTAGGGTACAAGGAAGCGTTCCCAGCTAGACCTGGAGCTTGAGATAGAGAACATGGGCGCCCACTTGAATGCCTACACATCGCGAGAGCAGACAGTCTATTACGCTAAAGCTTTTTCTAAGGACCTTCCCAGAGGTACAGTATCACTTATGTAAAAATAAGCTGATTACATGATCTGATCATTTCTACACATTTAATCCTTTGCCGCTATGTCCTTTCAAGAGCCGAAACGGTTTTTCCTCTTTGGACTTGGTGAAAGTCTGCGCGTTGTGACTCTGTCCTGTCTCCTCCCCAGCTGTGGAAATTCTCGCTGACATCATCCAGAACAGCATGCTGGGGGAAGCCGAGATCGAGCGTGAGCGTGGAGTCATCCTTCGAGAGATGCAGGAAGTGGAGACCAACCTCCAGGAAGTTGTCTTCGACTATCTGCATGCTACGGCATACCAGGACACGGCTTTAGGAAGAACCATCCTTGGACCTGCAGAGAACATCAGGTCCATATGGAAGGCTATGGTGCTGAGAGAGTGTCTCTCTTTTTGTAGCATTTATAGTTAACCGTGACTGGTGTGTTTTACAGAACTATAAATCGAGCGGATCTTGTGGAGTATATTACAACTCACTACAAGGGGCCAAGGATCATTCTGGCTGCAGCTGGAGGTAAACACGTACCTGTACGTTTTCATACCTACAGAAAGAAGGCTTTTGTGTGCACTTTATTCAATTGTGATTTTTGTTTTCTCAGGAGTGTCCCACAGCGAACTAATAGATTTAGCTAAATACCACTTTGGAAAGCTGCCAGCCAGGTTCAGGGACGAGGCTCCAGCGTTACCGCCTTGTAAATTCACTGGAAGTGAGGTAAGCAGATGCTGATTTTTATTTATTTATTAAAACAGTTTTTCTTTTTTAAATGAGTCATGTTTAAATGTTTGTGTAAAAAAAGATTGCTGGCTGATTTAAGTTCCAGAAAGGCTTTTTTTTTTTTTTGCTCTTGCGTTTTGTTGAACATCAGTCACTAAATAGTATAAGATATCTAACATGTATGCCAAGGTAAATGTGTCCAAGCTTGTTGGAAAGTTTTTTTTTATTTTTTTTTATCTAAAAAAAATAGTAGTAATTTATGTTAAGCTGCTTCCACCATTTTATCATTTGATTGTTTTCCTTTTTTTTTCTTTTCTTTTTACAGATTCGAGTCGGGGATAATAAGATGCCCTTGGCTCATATAGCGATTGCAGTCGAGGCGGTGGGTTGGTCTCACCCTGACACCATCCCCCTCATGGTGGCCAACACGCTTATCGGGAACTGGGACCGGTCTTTCGGTGGCGGAGTGGTCAGTATTACTACCTTGCCATGGTTTAGGATTAGAAAAACATGAGCTTGTTGAATTGTTTCGAGTTTCTTATTGTTTTTCCTCAGAATCTGTCCAGTAGACTGGCTCAGATGGCATGCCAGGGGAACCTGTGCCACAGCTTTCAATCGTTCAACACCTGCTACACGGACACCGGGCTGTGGGGAATCTACACAGTCTGTGAGCCGAACACCATCAGCGACATGGTGCACTTCACACAGTTGGAGTGGTGAGTTATACATGCAGTGTTCTTGAGTATCAGTTACATATGTGGATATAAACATCTTGTGTGAATGTGTCGTGTTGGTAGGATGGCCCTGTGCACCAGTGTAACAGAGAGTGAAGTAGCGAGAGCTAAGAATCTCCTGAAGACCAATATGCTGCTTCACTTAGACGGTAAGTCTGAGATTATACTAATGATTATACAAAAGGTTCTGAAAAGATGAAGAAAGTTGGAGACCTCTGTGCAGATTATAATATATATAGTTGTTTATTTTTTAAACCAAAAAAAAAAAAAAAAAAACCCCAAAACATTAGGTTCGACACCCATCTGCGAGGACATCGGGAGACAGATGTTGTGCTACGGGCGAAGGATTCCGCTGCATGAACTGGAGGCTAGAATAGATGTAAGACTACATGCTTGTACAAACACTTTCCTTCCTGAAAATAATGCTGTTAAATTTGAACAAGTATAAAGTGTCTCGTTCTCTTTTCCCCGGTCTGTTTACACCAAGGCCATCGATGCGAACACCATCAAGGAAGTGTGTACTAAATATATTTACAACAAAACTCCAGCGATCGCAGCTGTGGGTACGTAGGTTCCACCTCGTTCTATACAATACAAATTTGCACCACCCTTTTTGTCAGCAGAACCCCCTCCATCCTAAATGTCTGGAGAGAGATGATCTATAGATATGTAGCTCATCATTTTTGCGCATGTCTAGTGACGGAGTTCTGATTAATCAATAAGTGAATATGATGTGTTTCAGGGCCTATTGACCAGCTTGCAGACTACAACCAGATCAAAAGTGGGATGTGCTGGCTGAGAACCTGAGAGACCAGGACACACAGATTACAAACTATTGAGTCTGTGCAATTTTTTTGTTTTATTATAAAATAAAGAACAACACAATAACATTAAAAGAACATGAGGCTAAGTGTGTCTGTGTATGCGTGAGAGTACGGTTGTTTCTTGCACTTTATGCGGTCATTTTTTACTCTTGCCAGAGACTTGCTCCTGGGCAGCTTTCTTTGCTTTGATCATTTCCACAAGTTCCTGTGAGAGACAGAAACAATAAGTTATTACAAGTCTAATTATTATTACAGCGTGACTCGTGCATGAACAGAGTCTTGGTCTGAACAGTTTAAAGCACCTACTTTGTATCTCTTCATACAGTCTTTCTTGGTACGTCCAGGCACAGTTGCTGCGATTTTGTCCCACCTCTCAGGCGTGTTCACCGGGTAAGTCTTCAGCGCCTGCTCTAGGAGCTTCTGCTCCTCTGTAGTCCAGGGAGCAGGATTAGTGTCACTGGCGGATCCTAATAAAACAGAATAAAGGATTCATTAATCTGAGAGATTTTCATTTACAGCAATGTGTGTAAACTTGAAAGAAAACCACAGTGAAGCAAAGATAGGATCAAGAAGTACCGAAGAGTTCCTCACCTTCAAACCTCTCAGAAGGCACGGCATTGTCTACAGTCGGAGGAACAACCGAATGCTCCTTCTTAAACTTCTCAAAAGCCTTCTTGTTCACTTCTTCCTTTTGGTGAGGGTCTAAAAGTAAGAAAAAAGAAGGATTATTAAACATATAGACAGATCATATTTATAAAACAGTGAGCGCCACTTATGCAACTGGAACCCACCAAGTTTCTGCAGAGTCTTCGCTTTATTGATCACGTCTTTGGCGGTTCTTTTGATGCCACTACTTGAGTGCAAGTTCATGTAGTTGGCGATTACTTCCCATCTACGGAACAGGACAGAGCAGAACCGTATGTATCACACTGCAACAACAGGACTATCGGACTGCATGATTGATGAAGTGTCTAAACATCTGACCTGGCGTTTGTTCCAGCAGGAAACAGGTTAACAGCTTTGATAAGCAGCTGTAGATCCTCCTCGTTCCAGCCTTTACCCACTCCGCTTCCGGCGTTGGCGTTTTCTGAGCTGCGCGCCACCTGCTGCGTCTTGACCTCGGCTTCTCGCTCACGCTGCAGCTGCTCGTTCACTTCCTGCACCTACGCGATAAACACACTCAAAGTGAAACCTTAGTTGTATTCACGTGCGGTTTTGCAGCCAAAAGTTCATGTAGGCAGAGGTTAAAGATCAATCTCAGTTTTCCAGAACTCAACACACAATTCAGGTTATTTCATTTGGCAAGTCCGACTAAAGTTGATGTTCTCTTTAAACAATTCAGGAATTAATTTAATGACTTTCAGAAGATTCTGATGACTTCTGATTTCCTTTGCACATGCACATATACCTTGTGAGGATCCAAAGCATCGAAGCCAGGACCTCAGGGAAAAAAAAATAATCACCTTCACCAGCCTGGTTCCTCCTTTCTAAACAATTTGCAAACATCGTAACAATTGATTCTATGCAGATAGAAGACGTTTGGGATCAACAGATGTTTACGTAGACTTGTTTATGGATTAACTCTCAAATAAAAAAGGTTCAAATGAACACCAAGAGAAACAACAGGAATTGGTAAAGGAGCTGGGGGGGAGCAGGCCCCTCATCATCCTCTTTTTGTACAAAGAAGAAGCCCTACTCGAGGCCTGGGAGTTTGTGGAAGCCCGCCAGCCTTTTGAAGGTCTGTTCTCTGGTTAGATAAAACCAAAGTCAAGGCAAAGGTAGGGTTAATGGTGTTGAACGCAACATGTGCAGGGGTTTTGTTGAAAAAAGGGACAGATGGACTTTAGAGAGTAGATGAGAAAGGTGAATTATCTAGAAATACTGAAGTAACACCTCAAGACATCAGCAGGAAAGTAAGAAGCTGGTCACAGCGCAGTCTTTAGCATGACAACGACCCTAAGCAAAACAAGTGTTGAAGTGATATCGCAAAGCCCTGACCTGAATTCAAGAGAAAATTGTGTGGATTGAACAGGGAAGTCTGAGTGAGGAGGTTTAAAACCCTGACTGAGTTTTTTTCCTCCTATCAGGAGGAAGGGCAAAGCATTGATAGATTGATCAGTACAAAAGTTCAATTCAAGTTCAAGAGATTTAAAGGGAACATCATCAGAAACTGTAAATGTGTCTGGAAATTTCAGACCCCAAGAAAACCGGATCTAGTAAATAAAAGTAGATATAAATCTCCATCTTGGCTATTATTTTGAAACAACCTCTTAGGGGAGCTCTTAAGAAAATTTGTTTTGCTGCACATTTATATAAATGTGATTTGTTCTGCGACTCTCAGAAAAATGGACATTTGTGTAACTTGCCTGTTTTTCTATGGCGGCTCTGCTCTGCTCTTTGCTCCCTGAAGCTAAAAGTTCGTTTAATGTCTGTAAGCTAGGGGAAAAAAAAGAAAAATTAAATTAATTGCACACATTTGATCAAACCACAATCATAATAAAAATAAAAATCTCTCCATCATAAAGGAGATTATTAAACAGCATTACCTTAAAAGCTCTAGTCGATCACATAGCTTCTCCACGTCTTCCATCATTTTTACACTCTCCACCTCACTATCCACAAAGTAATTACAGTTCTGGAAAACAAGAACGCACCAGTTAATCCTGCAATATGAAAAACATAACTTTAGAAGTGGCAATCTGCAAAGTCCAAGCAACTTTAACATAAGAGTTTTATCAACATCCTGATAGAGCAATGGATAATTATCATAATTTTATTAACTCCTCCAGATGCATGACCCCCAACTTATCACACAAAATTCAGTTCTAAAAAAGCTTTTTTTGGTTGTGTCTCAATCCGTTTAACATTCTAAGAGCCGCAGCTTTAGTTTTTCACATTTTTTTTGTGTTCCTGCCTCATAGGTCCCACCTTGGTATCCACTGTGACACTGACCAGAATAAAGCAGCCACTTAAAGTGGATGAGAGTGATGTACGAGAAAAGTACAGCTCACAAGTGTTGGTTTTGCATATTGTGCAAATTACTGTATCTAAATGACTCAGTTTTTACAAAGACCTGCTAATTGTTAACAATCTCGCCCCCTTCTGGGACAGCACAATATTAATCCTGTTGATTCTCTGCATGGCTCATGGTGGCCATAAAGTAAAATATTGAGCAAACACAGTTCCTACAAAACAGTTATCCGATCTTATTGTCACTGAGGACCAGCTGTGTGAGTATATTAGACTCCTTCTGGCTACAATTCATTGGTCATGTTGTCAACAAAAGTCAAGTGTTTTTGATAATTACTGAGATTTAGAGTTAGTAATAACACCAACTTTGCAATAAAAGTAAGTCCACTTTTTGTTTGACCCCTTTACAAGACATCTGGCAGCTAAAATCGAGATCTCTCAAACCTTGCACGTTGTCCTGAGTTTCTGTCTCTCTTTCTTGATTGCTTTCTTCTGTGCTTCTTTCTCTTTCTTGGCCTGCTGCGCCACCTGTTTGGCCTCCTCTTCCTCCTTCTCCCTGGCCAAGCGAGCTGCTTCCATCTCAGCCTGTCGAGCCTGCAGTGCAGCAAACACACACACTCCATAAAATGTACATTCTATATTGCATTTATTGTGCATCATCTTTACCACAGAACACAAGTTAGGAGTTGAAAAATCTCAAGGATCTGACACTCAGGTTTCATTTCTACTTTTCTAGGTATTACAATATTTCTAAACCATATGTCTCTCAATTGTTTACAATTAAAAACCTCTTTAAGAGATGAATAAGGCATAAAAATAATAGTCAGATTTTCACTCTAACTAACCCGTTCTTTTTCTTCTTGCTCCTTCTTTTTAGCTTCAGCTTTGGCCTTCTTCTCCGATTCCTTCCTGGCTTTCTCCTCCTCCTTAAACTTCTTTATCCTCGGGTCACAGCTGTAAGCCGTATCTACAACAGCAGCCCAAAAATTATATACTGCCAATACAGTATAGTTTAAACATAGTGAGCTCTCCAGATGATCATCATGATGATGGTGATAAAAAAAAAAACTCTAAGAAAGAAAATGTCCTTCATGTAATCAGTAACTAAAACATTTCTCTTCTTTTACAGCTTCTTCACAAATTAAATCGAACAACCCTTCCCTCCGTGTGAAGACAGTCGTTTTTCTGGATTTTATCGGCCAGTGATGTTATATGAAACAGAATTGAAATGAAACTACCATTATTTGGCCATGTTTTTCTTCAAGTTTTTTTTCTTTCACTTCATGCCACCAATCATGATTCACAGCTGTATGCCTTGCTATATTTGGCAGCCATGGTGATTTAAACAAGACAGATGTTCAAGTCAGGTGATTACTGCAGCTTCAAGAATAAGATGATAAACTGGCCGTACCAACGAGAGTTCGTATCCTGTTCATTTCTTCTTTTTTCCTCTGAGCTCGTGATGCACGGTTCTGCTTCTCAATCCATCTTCGTTCATCTCGGCTTAAAAAAGAAAAAACAAAAAAAGAAAACCCACTACATTTTCATACTTGTGTTGTTGGTATAAATTAGCATGTAAGATGCAAAACAAAATTATTACCATTCAGCTTTTTCTTTCTCCTCTTCGTCCAAGTATGAAAACTCTCTCCATGAATCAAAGTTGTACCTTAACAAATAGAAAAAAAATTGGAAATTAACACAGACATCAGCTTTAATGTGGAAAATGTGAAATGAGAATAAACTGCTTAAAAACACTGGCTGAATGTTTTGCTCAATATTTCTCTGTAGCTCACATCTATTACCTCGTACACTGTAAAGCGGGCGCACTTGCTGCTCAGGTGGTGCAAAAAAATTGGACATTGTATTTTTAGCTGCCTAGGGTTAGAATAATGACAAGAACAGTATTTTTGCCTTTTGTATTCATCCTTTTTTGGTTCCTTTTAATGACCCATAGTTTACTATTTCTTTAAACCCTGACCGATAGAAAAAAATAAATACAATACAAGGGTGAAAAACAGGAAATGTATTTTCCTCATGGTTTATATTAGCAAACATACACTGAAGACCCGTCTAAAAATGACTTGGTCTGCATAATATGGAACCATCAAACTGGTCTGGCTTTATTCATTCTTCACACAGAGCTAATCTTCTGCGATTGCGCTGCAAGAACTGTTTAAATAAAACAGACAAAGCATGTCTTATTAATTAGTGATGATTAATTTATTTTTGATTGTTAATGTGTTCGACTGTTAGTTTTTAAAAAATGTAAATGAAAGATGGACTCGGGAATGATTTCAGTCGTATTGAAGAAATTCCTTCAACCCCTCCTGACACTTAAATCACACACTGTAGTTGGGAGAAAAAACATTACCAAACACTCACCAAAAAGAATAGAAATTATCCACTTCCTCAAACGATGACTGCAGGGCCCCAAAGTTTGGGACGTGTTTTTTAGTGGACCACCTGTCAATCACATGAACGATGCAGTTTAATGCTCTGAATGAAGACATATCACAATTCAAAACAAAGCAAAATTTTTTTAAAGAGGTACCACGATACCAATCACCAACTGATTGATACCAATTTCTTAAATAAAAAATAAAAACAAATAACCCACACGGTCACATCCTTTTCTCTGGCTGGTATTCAGTGATGTTGAGGACGGAAAGTCGATTCGGACTCACTGACCTGGCATTGCGCTCAAACACAGGAGCAAACACTTCAAAGAATTTCTCTTTGCCTTCAGCCTTGGAGGGCACGGTGTTGTCGAAGGTGGGGTCCACACTGTCGAACGCCCGTCTCTTCACTGGGTCCGACAGAATCTCTATTGCTGGAGTTACATCACATTCACAAACCCATGTGAGATATACTTCAGATTGAGTGGTGTGGGTGTGTGTGTGTGTGTGTGTAAGACTTACCTTTAGTTATGCAGGTGAAATAATCATTATCTCCCTTGACGATCTGCTCGCCTGCTGCTTTTCTCTTGTCTGGGTGATGTTTCAGCACCATTGCTTTATCTGTGGAGAAACAACCAGCAACACCATGGAGAACTTACTACTCAAAAAAATAAACAAAACCATTCAAACTTGTGAATGAATTATGCTATTCTAGAATGTGTGCGTGTGTATTACAGGACAAATGCGTGGTGTTTGTCAAAAAGAAAGGGAGAGAGAGAGTGTCTTTGTGCAGAAGAGTAGCAACTTACGCGCAGCTTTAATCTGCTTCTGAGTGGCCTTGTACCTCATGTGAGCTAAACCCAGTACAGCATAGTGATCCTGATTCTGTTCAAGAGAAAGAGCAAATCAGAGTAAATACAATCGTACAGCCGACAAGACACATAGGACAGCATCGAACTGACGGAGATCAATCGCTGACATCTGCAGGACATCCAGATTTACTACAGCAACAACACTGGCTCTTTAATGATCTGTCTATCAGAGATACAGAAATACTCACATTCATCTTTTATTCAGCTTGAATTATTCAAGTGTTATAATTTAAATTAAACCACTACAAAGTTATTTATCTTCACATATCATGGCAGCACCTTCCAGTCTTTGGGGTCCAGTGTTTTTAGCAGAGGATACTCCTCAATCTGGAGCTCCTCATCTGCTTCTTCCTCCGAGAGCTCCTCTTCCTCCTCCAGCTCCTGGAACGAAGCCGAGACATTTCGATCCCTGCGCTTCAGAAAGGCTTCAAACCAGCGGCCGACAGGCTCCACCTGAACCTGCACAGACACTGCAAGTGTGTGTGTGAGAGAGAAAAAAGAGAGAGGGATACCCCAACAATTAAAGGGACAATTTTATGAATATAATAGAATAGAATGGAAAAGAACATATGAATCTCGCTCTAATTATAACCATATTATTAAAGAACTACAGAGCGAGCAACAGAGAGAGAGAGAGAGAAAGAGAGTGCACAGGAAAGAAAGAGAATAAGAGAGTGAGAAAAAGGAAGCGGCAATGAGAGAGAACGAAAGCAAGAGAGAGAGCAAGAAAGGGAGCGGGAGAACAAGTGAGAGAAAGCAAGAGAGAGAAGGCAAATGCAAGCAAGTGAAAGACAGCAAGAACAAATGAGACAGACTTGACTTTTATGCTTTATATTAGCAAGTGTCATTTTTTTACAGTACTATATGTATAAATTTAGACATCTCTATATTATTTTTTTATATTAAGTTCATTCATTTTTGGTGCATGTTGCACTGATTTTACAAATTTGGCCTTAAAATAGATTGTTAATGTCATATTTCTCTTCCGTTTGGTCAGCTGTAGAAACCAGTTTAGCTGCTAATATAGCTAATGTATAATTTTTTAACTGAACTGGGTTGCCTTCTGCTTCCTCCAGGTCTGTGAGCGATGTGTGTGTGTGTGCACTCTCACTCTCCTGCATTATTACACTCACTAGCACACAGTGGAGACTTTAAGAATGGCATCACTGTTAGCGTTAATGCCCGTAGAGACATTTGGTTTAATACTGGTGCTGTTTTCGGAGTCGCCGATGTTCATGTTCAAACACTTGGAGCAGTGTTTGTTTCAGTGGAGCTCTGACTGTATGAAGTATGTCGCTGCTGTGGGATTCATTTACCCTCAGGCTCTCCACATGCTGCTACTGTCAAAGCCCAGAGGAGTCGCCCTTGAACTCGCACCGTGTGGACAGCATAGCCTTTAATGTCCACACTAAAAATCATCACAGGCAATCTGTGGTAGCAAATAAGGTATAGCTGCTGTCTCCATCCTTGTGTTTAAAGTTAACATTCAGTGCCTCTTCCTGGTTATTTAAAACCATTAGAACTTGTCTATGAAAAGGCAGGAACATGTTTTAACTTGTATATCCAAGTAGGATAGTTTTCATAGGGCTGGTGAACTGTTTAATGGTGAATCTCCTTCATGATCAGGTTGCACATCAGCTCCTTTCACCCATATTCCACTCTTAGTAGTAAGAGTACTGACGATGCTTACTTTTGTCAGAGACGCTACAACCGCTTTATATATTCGGCATGCAGAGATGACCTGCTCTCCCACTGTTAACAGCATCTCTCTCATAACGGAGAGATAGCGTCTCTCCACCACCCTCAAAAGCCATGTGGTCCCGCTCGCACCCTCTCTCACTCAAAAACTATTTACCATTGAAACTTTTTTTTTTTTTTTTTAATAGAGGGATATTAAACAGTCTTTCGAAGAAAACAAATGGCAAGATGGCAAACAGTCGTCCACGCTTTCTTCTCCAAACTCAACGCATGTGCAGAGAGAGAGAGAGAGACTCATAGTAACATTTTAGAAGAGTAACTCCATATTATTTGAGCAGTTTATAGTAGTAGTTACAGAACAAATAATAGTTTGAGCAGAACGAAGATTAGTCAAAATTTGGCCAGATTAAGCCTCTAATAATTAAGCAGGTGAAGTTTAATGAGATTTAAAACATTTTTTTACACCTTGACCCCGCCTTTAATTGTGGAACCTCAAATGTGCTTGAAGCCAGGTTTGTAAAAAAAATAAATAATAATAAATAAAACTGTTCCACTGTTGTCCAGTCTGGGTTTAACGAAGCAATAATGTCAAGCAGGTCCTTCTGTCATATTTACATATTTACTAAGTGGGAATGGAAATCACCAGGGACCACCTGATACAATATTATCAATTTGATTCAATTTGTATTGCAATTCTGTAAGCAACACAATAAGTAACCCGATTCAATGTTACATTATTTCCAATTTTGTTACAACTTTAAGATCATTAACCTTGAAATAAAAAAAAAGTTGTTTATCTTTATTTAACAGTTTCAAAACTGAATTAAACATGAGTAATTAAATGTAGCCCATTCCTTTTAACATTAGTTTTCTCTTTTAAAAACCAAGTACAGCATTTAACAAATAAAAAAATGACAAGAGTTTAACATCTAACTCAAAATTAAACAGAAAGCTAAATTTTAATTGAGCAGCACATACCTCGGTCAGCCACCTTTATTTTTTCTATGCAAACGAGTGGTAGTTTAGAGTGTAGTATCTGTAGTTTTATAAAGAAACGGTTCAAAAGCCTCCAAAGTCTTGAGGATGTGTGGCCTCTAATGCACAGCTATCTGAGGCCAATCAAAGGATTTTTAATGTGCACAAATTTTGATAAAGGCTGATCAGTCATTGACGATTCAATTCCAGTCACTGGCCGATTGAACGAATCACTGAAAATAAAAATAATTGAGATTCATACCTGAAACTATCCCCCCCCCCCATCTCTATTAGTTACTGACCGCATGACAAGGATGTAGAAGTAAAAAAAAAAAATGTATGCAGGGCTCTGACCAATCCAGCCATCCTGAATTATCACCACTAACAAAAAACAACAACAAGATTTTACTTTTAAGAATGCTATATAACCCTATAAACAGATCATGGTCATTTATAAAGAATAAAAGGATGCTCACATGTGTAGCTTTACAAAAGGGGTTCAATTCACACCCAATGCCCAAACCCTAGCCACTGGGTGAAGTGCTGGTCCCAAGACTGGATAAAATGGGAGTAAAAAGGAAGACGTAAAAGATCGGAGGGTCTTGTGCGGCGACCTCTAAACAGGAGCAGCCAAAAGACCAGCAGCAATGTGTAGCCTTGCGAGCTCTACGCGGTGGTATTAGTACTGTATGCTTGCTGAGGGCAGAGTGAATGTGTTATGGGGCTAAAACCAACACAAACAAGCGGTCTGGTCCAGTCCGGACTGAAGACAGTTCGTAAAGCAAGTTTCCTCCTTCATGTAATTCACTTTTGTCTTGCAAGGCCATGGCATTCATTTTAAACACTTTTTACACACTTTAGCATGTTGTTTATGGTAGTAAAAAATATTTAATGTGGAGATACAGTAATCCTGAGTAAATAATATTTAATGTGTATTTGGAGTTAACTCTACTCCTGATTACTGTGTATTGGACAAGTAGTGCACTAGATGGAGTGCACTTGTTCAGAGCAGTTTGGGTTTAAACCACAAGTCTCTCTCTCTCTCTCTGTGTGTACGTGTACAGACAGTTTGCGGTGTAGATAATGCTGAAATGCTGTCAGGTTTGGACAGTGTGAATAAGGTAGATCAGTCTCACATGTACACAAGACCTGTAGCACTGCTGAGCTCACGGCTAGCAAGCTAGGTGCTAAAGTGCGTGTCATACAGCATACACACTCACTCTCTCTCTCTCTCTCTTTTGGTTTAGCACATTATGTGATTTGTCTTACCGGCGGTGGTGTTACACACCAGTGTAACCTGTCCTTCCTGCGCCTCTTTCAGCATACTCAGTCCCTCACACGCCACCATAAGAGTCAGGAGTTATATCAGCGTTATGACTGCTCCGTTCGCGGTGCCGGGAAGTGCTCGCCTCCCACATGGGCCTGTTGCTGCAGCGGTCCCTCACTCACACGCTGCCGCCGCTCTACCGGCCTGCCTGCGCCGTGCCACGCCGATCTCCTTCCGGACCCGCGCTCTGCTCACAACATTGGTTCCGCCTACAAAATGGTTCCTTTTTGACTAGAGGTCAAAACTCGTAATACACAAAAAAAAAAAAAAAAGAAAAGAAAGAAAGAAAATCTGTATCTTACAAAATACACAGCTTTTAAACTCGGAATTTCTACTTATTTCCTCTGATTTCACCAAGTGATGTGAGGCAAACATGGCCGCTTACAGCACCGACAGTAAACACAATACATTCAAATAACTTTTATTCTGCACACAAGCTTTATGTATATAAATATAATCAATATACACATATGTTCACTTAATACATATATAGAACTGACTATAAAGTTCACTTTCCCCAACCATATGATAATGAGTTCCATTTTAAGTCAGGGTTTCTTTCTCATGTCTTCTCAGGGAGTTTTCCTCTGACACCAGACCCCAAGATCTCAGTCTATTTCTATATCCAGATTTCTATAAAACCCTGCTGTGTGACA
>JAQQZT010000012.1:26821737-26847391 GCA_030068275.1 Clarias platycephalus
TGTACCCTGCCTCGTGCCCTAAGCCTCCTGGGATAGGCTCCAGGTCCCCGCGACCCTGAATACAGGATAAAGCGGTACAGAAGATGAGCGAGTGAGTGAGTTTTCTTGGTCTTTATGTAGCCAAAAGTCAGGGTTGTGAATTGCAACTTTTACTCGACTCGACATTTGTTTGTTCCAAATAAAACGAATAGATGTAATATTATAACAATCTTGAACCTAGGCACACTAATGCAGAATAAATAATTCATGTGATATAGACAGCCATAAAATGAAAAACATTATGATCGATAAAATGAAGGGTGTTTAAGTAGGCCTCCACCAGGTTAGGGTCATTCACCAGATTGTATAGATATTAGTTTGCATAGTGGAGATAAAATATTAATGAATTATTCTTTTGCATTGAGTGTTTCACTTAACTTGGTGGACTGGATCACTGTGTTCAGTACATTTTTGCAAATCCTTGATGGGTACTCATGGTTTAGATGGTCAACACATTCTATATTCTTTGTGAGATAATGCATGCAGAAAGTATTTTAGGCACGCATTGTATTACTCAATTACGCCCCGTTTTTTTGTTTTGTTTTTGTACATTTGATTCTGGATAGAATGATTGGGCCAAAGAAAACAGCATGACATATTACTAACGCTCTATGTAACACCAACACAGTCACACTTTAAATTCCGCAACAGCTGACAGTATCAGATTATAACAGGGGATGAAATAAGAAGATAGGAAAATCCAATAACACATCAGATACCAATCAGAGCCATTAATGTCTTTATTCAAGTTCTTTCCTATGTTTGAGTGTTATTTTAAAAATCCAAGATAATCTGCAGTCAGATGAAAATATCCCTCGGTACAGTCAGAAAATAGTATATAAAAGCACAGAGAAACCGTTAAGCAGACTGCATTAAGAGACAGACGACTGAGTGCTTAAACATAGTCTGGGCTCAAGAACACTCAGACCTCAGAAAAAGTGTTACTTTCATAAACGTAAACCAAAAGTTCCAGCAAATCGCATTTACAGCAAACTAGCTCATCTGCTTTTCTCCAGTTTTTAATCAGAAAAGTTGTCATTTAGACTATAAATATGACAATTCTAAAGATTTTTGTATGGCTTTTTCCTGCCACACCGTACAAACCTGACTGTTTAATACAGTCATGATAATGTTTTTCTTCCACAGTGAAACCCTCAGAGAAAAGCAAATAGCTGACATCCTTCTTACAGTATATGCACTGAGATCTATGCACTGTATGTTAAGTGTGAATCTGTAACCAAATCTTGGAGGAGCACCAGGATCACCTCCACATAAAACCTTTCAACAGGGATTTTTTCAAGCCTACACACGAGATCATGGGAAAGAAGTGCCAACTTGGGAAATGCGAAATGGGAAAACCCCACTAGTTCTGAAGGAAATCCGCCCTGGCACTTCAAAATGAAGGGAAGAATTTATGAGAACAACCATAATCTTGCATATCCCTGAAAATTTGGCACTAGAGAGGCATTTTTTTCTTATATTCACGAGCATGAGAAGTTCTTATACTAAACACACACACACACACAGGATTGTTCCATTTACTCAACATACAGTGCAAACTCTCAGAGTCAGGGTGGTTTTTTTGTGTGTTTATATAAATAAAACATCCAGTTGATCAAGGTGAGTATTAGATTTACAGTAGCAGCATTATTTAGGTAGCTGTATGGGTGAAACTTCAGCCACCAATATTTTACGCTGTCAAGAACAGTCATAAAAAAAGCTGTACAGGTTGACTTAAATGTTCTGAAGGTTTAAATACAGCCTTATCATTATAAAATACATTACAGATTAGAACCAGAAATAATAGTAGTGGGGAAGAAAGAGTCGACCCCGATCGCTTTGCTCTCATTAGCTGGTAATCACAGACATGGAAACTTTGGCTCGGCGAGATTTCTAATTACACTGAACTAAATATTAAACCTAGCCTTAGGCTTGTAGATGGAATTGTTTAACTTTAAACTTTAGGACCTGTTTGCGGTAACATGAGGTCGAATTTTAACCCCCTAGATGAGGACCTGAACTGATCTGCCTTATTTTCCTCAAACATAGCCAAACAGCACCAGAACATCATTTCAAGTTACATGATTTATAAAATATAAAAAACAAATGTATAAGTATATATGTGTTCTAATTTAGGTTTCAATCATTTATTTAAATGCACCAGGAGAAACTGTGAATAAAACATCTAATAGATAATTGACACCGAGTATCATAGTCCAGAGCATGAGTAACGAAGAACATCACCAAAAGATGGTGTGTTGACCAGATTTGAGCATGCCCTCTCTCGCACACATCACTAATGTACGTCACACTGTGTGGTATGAAACTCGTGTGGAGATCAGCATTTGTTCTGGACTAAATCAGGTCTACTTAGAATTTTAATCATCACTATCAAAATCATCAAAACAGGGAGGAAAAAAAAAAAAAAATTAATAGAAAACAGTTCAGCAAAGCTTAAGACATTGTTTTTTACTTTAAACTTCTTGAGCATAATTATTTACAAATTGTTAAGTCATTACAAATGGCCTTGGTTGGAGGAAATTTATACAGTATTATATATTGAATTATTGCCATTTATATAAAATTTGGCCATTTTAATCATACAATAAGTGGGGGGTGTTTTTAGCATTCTTTACTTGTTAGAATCCTAGCACTGGTGCAACTCAGAATAAAATTAGCTTGAACATTTCTTAACTGATCTGACTTAATACTCCACGCTTTCGGTTCACGTAGCAGCAATACCATGCAATTCTTTTTAAATGTCCTGCCAGTCAAAATCTGTCCTGGCCTGCTCCAGACTAGTGTTAAAGGGCTAGCAATTAAAGGGATGGTTTTCAGAGGTAATCAATGTAGCAGTACTAATAACAGACTTACAAACTAATAATAAACTAAACACAGAGCAGGCTGAAGACTCACACCGGTAAAATTCAGAATAAGAAAGAACCAAAACATGACCGTTTCCCATTTCTTTCCCATTTAAATGTGCAGTTTGTAATATTTAAAGGTGTTTCCGGAACTTCAGTACTAATCATATATCAAAGATATGTTGGGAAAACAGTGAGTTACAACACTGCTATGCAACAGATGAGGTTAGTCTTCATTTCAGGCTTCCTGAAAATGTACATGTTTTTTTTCGGGCCCCGACTTGCGGCGATGGTTTCATTTGCCAAGCAGACAGCACGGGGTATTAAAAATTACAAATGGCTCCTTTAAAACAGTAGGCACCAGGTCCATAGAACAACTCCATAATCCCCAGGATGTGCAGGGGTCATCTGGGGAGGTGAGGTAAGGGGAGTTCAGTTTGTGATTCAGTTTGTAAAGCTGACAGACTTGTTGTGTAATTTGTAGACAGGAATAACAAAAGAATCCTAAAAGAAACACAGTAACAAAATGGATGTAAAAAAAAAAAATAATAATAATAATAAAAAAAAAAATTTAAGGCATTTTTAACCAAGTCCTTAAAACAAAAGCACTTAAAAAATATATATATATCCCGGCCCATCCAGGAACATGTCCGTGTGTATGTGTGCGCGTGTGTATGTTTGTACAGATCCAGAGATTTGAGCCTGGAGGGAATGGAGAGAAAATTAAATAGCCAGCAGTTCTATCTGCACGCTGCAGCTCGGGCCGCGTTGTCGTTTGGAGGTGGAGGAGGAAGGAGGATGTTGCCGTTGTTGCTGCTGGAGCAGCTGAGCTGAAGATGTCTCAGGTACTCTGCATGGACAGGCTTGTGGCTCTGCAGAATCTTTATAGCCTCCTCCACTGGGAACCACTCTCGCTTTCGACCTGCAGAGGGAGACACAGAACGTGTCGAAATGTTAATACAGCGTATAAGCAGTGCAATGCTGCATAGCACCAAGGCTTAGACCTAGGGGAAAAAAGGAAAACCTAAGCTCCTCTACTATGATTTCATCGTTCTAAGCTCGGGCATATCACATATCAGTGGCTGTACATCCGTCACGTGAGAATGAACTGTGTGGAGAATGATTTTCTTGGTGTTTAACACTCAGACCAACTGCAAATCTGTTAAACAGGTCAAAAGTGTAAAGTTGTGTGTAAACTTACCGATATTGACCGAGTCCTCCCATGCCTCCAGAGTCTCTGTCACGGTCAGGACATACACGTATGTGCGATGCTTCCTGTCCTGATTATGCTGCATGAAACCGTGACAGAAGGATTATCAGAAAGCGTGTTTTTATTTTACTGAAATGTGTTCTGACAGCAGAACGAATCATAAAGATTTGTCCTGTCAGAACATACTTTGTCCAAAACCAATCCTCATATATGATAATGGGAAAATAAAGTAATAAAAGGTCAGCAAACTACAAATACCCATAACAGAATAAGAGGCTCACCTCAAACACACCCAGGAGGCGACCCAGTTTCCCCTTCACTCCAGCCTAGAACAAAACGATACACATATTTATACTTACAAAACAACATCTAAATGCAGGGTATGAATTTCATGTCCCAAGGGTCACTGCAGTAATTGCCTTGAAATGTCCTACAAGTGCACCAAGGAAGTTCTACAAGAGGCAGTGAGGCAACTTAGCAGTAGTGCCTAAGGGCTCAATGACTTAATGACTGAAATGAGCAAGCAGCATAGTTTTTCATTAAGAATACATTCTATTCTGTGAAGGAAAACATGAACAGGCCTACTATAGCAAAGCAGCTTTAAAAAAATTTTTTTTACATGTTGTACTATGAGACATTTCATTTAGACAAGTAAATTCTTAATTTACTGGATGTTTAGGTCTTCCAGTATATACAGTATAAACAATTATTATCTGCCATGCACAAATGCCTGGTGTGTTGGTGCAATATCTTGCACCAACACACCAGGCATTTGGTGTTGGTGCAATATATTGCACCAACACACCAGGCATTTGTGCATGGCAGATAATAATTGTTTAGTTATATTCTCATATCTGGTTATTTCTGTATTAGCGTTTCAGCTTTAAGACTCTTTTCATGTCCCTGCCTAAATTTCATGGCCACATACATAGACCTACAACCATGCGCATATAAGGAGCGAAGTCTCATGACATGCATATTAGGCCCTGCGCCGAGTGCCTGTTTAAAGCTCTAGCAGCACGCTGTGGCAGGCTGAGTAATCAGGAAGTATTTATTAGTGATTTTACTTGACGATATCTGAATACATTTCCATAATTTCAATCCCTTTTTTTGTAAAATAAGAACACAAAGTGTTACCCCGCGGTTCCTGAAATTAATAGTGTCGCAGCAACTGGTCAAAGCATGACAACAAAATGATGTCTACACTCTACAAACGCTTAACAGCACCTTTTACTTTTTTGCAGGTGATGTGCACTGACACAAGTAAAAATTAAAAAGTCACAGAGATGATATCGCTACAATGGTATCTGATCTGATCAGAGTTGGATTTCAAAGGACACCAACATTATTTGCGCTATTTAAACTCCCAGGGATCTTCACATCCAGTCCTGGAGAGCGAGTGTCCAGGACAGTTTATAATTCACCAACACAAACACACGTCAACTAAACCTGGTAATTAATAGATTAGATGAATCAGCTGCGTTTAAACAGAAGAATCACCAGACTGTGTTGGGAACTGGCCCTCCAGGACTGGATTTGAATAGCCCTGCTCTATTGTGATGTGATAAAACAACATCCCCTCCCCTGATTGTTGCTCAGCTCTGCTGATCTCTGGTAGCTCATTTACATAGACACTGAAACTGCAGATTTGGAGGTGGAGTGAAATAAAGTCAGTCTCGAGAATAAACTCTGAGACTTGTGTTAACAGATTAGACTGAAGTCTACAAGACTGACTCTACACGTTGTAGTAAAAATACACTATTTATCACTGCTTAGAGTATAGCTACTTTTATTGCTAATATTATACGGAGGATATATATTTTTAATTCTTCGTCCAGTCTTGATGTCAAGGAAGGACTATGCATAGTTTAGTTTAATGGAATTTAACAAACCGCTAACCCAGAATGCATTTTAGCTGTAGTTGATTACACAAATGATGATAATGACTCACTTCTTCATAAACCTCCCTCACAGCTGCTCCACACGGCTCTTCCTCTGGCTCCATTCCTCCCCCAGGAACGATCCACTGGTCCGGGTGACGACTGCTGCTCACCAGCAACACCTGTCAAGTGATTCCACTTGTGAGTAAAGAGTGCTTCACTTTAAAATGGTGAACACTGATAAGACAGAAAAGATTTTATGGAAGCAAAATAACATTGTCTAAGCTTAAGTGGAGAGTCAAAAGATGGGTCTTAAAACTTCCATGTGTCCATCCAAGCATGGAGACGATTATAAGGTCATAATTTATATTAGTCATGCATAACAATAACAGTATCAGTCACATCAATAACAGTATCAGTCACATCCATGACAACTTGTGGTTTGAAAAACACACTATTTCCCTCTAGCATGCTCACTGCTAATAACTCAAGTTTCAAGGTAAAACACATAATTGGAATTTCCATGTGTCGGAAGCCTGCATGGCCAGAATTTACCCTCTTCACGCCAGGCTGCACCGCCATTATTTAAAACACAAATTCATCATTTTCCTTTTGCACCTGATGCACCCATGTCGTGCATGTGAACCTGAACGAATGACAGGAAACATGCCTCTAGTGCTGTTTATTGTAAATAGGATGCTTCAATATGCTCTAAAGAGAAAATCATGGATATGCAGACATCACTGAGCAGAAACTAGACGAAGAAAGGCGCGCTCTCTTTCTCTACATGTACATGAGGTGAGGTGCAGTGCAGAAGCTGCTCTTTGTCTGATGGGGTACTTTAGACCTCCACTCTGATTGCCTTCTCCACAGGTTGCTGAGAAGGCGTCAGGTGTTGTCCACAGTAATGGAATTGTGTGATTTGTGTGTGAGACTGATGATCATCTAGTTACATGAGCTCTTTGACACTTTGACACACATAGCCATATGTGCCAGCCATGTGTTTGTTTGTTTTACGCTGAGGTCAGGTCACGAGTTGCCACCTGACTTTCCAGTGTGTTCCAACCTGGAGGGTGATTTCTGCACTTAAGCAAACACCTTGCAGAGTGCAGCAGAAGGTGACCAGCAATCCACTACCTGCCACACATTTGCACACGTCTATACATGTTCATTAGTGTGTGGGGGAAGTTCTGAGAGTAAAGATGTAATGACCCATACTAAGCGGGGTTGCAAAGAGAACACAAAATTCTAAATCGACAAACATCCCCGGGAGTTATGATTTTGTGTTATACGCTGATCAGACACAATGCCAACACCACTACCAAGAGAACTGAATAACACGGATATTCAATTTGATCTGGTCCGATACCAGAAAAGCCAGTGTACAAATCATGGGAAACGTCAATGCTAGCCGCGATAGAAAGGTATCAGCGCATCACAGCCTGCCGTGTATGGGGTTCAGCAGGCAAAAGTTGAAAGTTGTTTATCCGCCTTTGTTAAATTACCCAGATGTCAGTCCAAATCAAGCTTCCATTGCATGCACCAGCCAAAGTCCAATCCATTGAAGCCCCTCCCGGCAACCGACAGGTTCTACCGCTAATGTCCTGAAGCCAGACTCCACAGTACACCACCAGAGGTCTTGTACAGTCATGCCCTGAGGGGCCAGAGGCTTCCCGGCGGCACAAGGGGAACGTACACAAAACAGGGCATGCTAATATTTTGAGTTGTGATGTCATGGCTGATTGCTGTAAATACTAGCCTGTTTTTCTCTTACTCTGCTAGCATTGCTAGTGCTATGCAAGTCATAGCTTTCTGTAGCTTGAATGTGGTTTAGAATCCTTCGATTTCCACTTTCTTATCATGAGCTTGCCAACTTCTGTGGTGATTTTTAAGCCACACTGAATCACAAGAGAAATGCTGTCTAAATAAGGAGTATGCTTACAAGTTTGTTATCTGTACAAGCTAGCATCCCTGCACCAACTAGCAGCTAGCTGCCCCAACTAAAGGGGTGTGAAAACCAGTGAACTGAGAAAGAAGAATCTACCTTATCAGAGGAGGGAGTGTGAACGCACAGTACACATTCCTTAAAGCATGGGTTTTGCTCTAAATGCCCCGTCAGTGCAAATTTGTTGTACTAAATATTCAACATGCAGACTGAAATTGCGAGTAAAATTTGGTTATTGTGGTTTGGCATTTCCTCCACTATCACAAAATGAAAAACCAACTAATAAAAAAATAAAAAAATAAATAAATAAATAAATTTAAAAAAAAACAACTGCTTTGATCCTGGATTTCCCTTTAGGCCCCGACATCAGAGAATTTCTTTGCAGTTAGGAACAGTCACACATGACTAAGTGTACAGCTGAAAGTTGAGATTAGGTCAAGGCTTCTCTATCTCACAGCCTGTGTGATTACTCTTCACCTTTCAATAAGGAAACAGTGTTTACAAAACAGGAATAACGTGCAGTTTCTCGAGAGCCAGTGGGTTGTATATAAAAAAAAAAAAAAAAACCCGAACCATACAATAATGCTTATTATATATGATGACATCACATGTTTTAGCCTGTGCATCAGTCAAATGTTCCTTTATCAACCACTTTTTTTTTCTTTTTTCAGGGGTCTCAAGTCATGTACAAACATGATATCACAACACACGAAGACACACACCACAAACACGTGGCAAAAAGGAAAAAACTTGAAATATGAAAAAACAGTAAACATTCAGATGGAAAACATGTTATGAATGTGATATGGTAAATACAGAAAACGGCCTGCAAAAACGGGGGAAAAAAAATTCTAAATCTATAAACATATATATACACATATGACACATTGAATAATAAATATGTGTGAAAGCCTTTTATATATGTGGGACGAATTCATGGTACTGAAAAATCATCTGTGATAATCAGTTAAGCTGATCTGCAATCAGGATTACACTGTGACGCTGTAAATGTAAAGCAATCTACCATCTGTCAGATATTTCCCTCCATGTGAGATTTACCTGCAGTCACCGATCGCTCACCCTCCCCATGCTTTCTCCTTTCAGTCATAAACAAAAGTGCAGCTACTGCTGGCCTTCTCTGGTTCTATGCTACAGCTCAGCTGACTACACAACTCCCACACAGGGTTGAAATTAAGCTCAGAACAATTGAGCGAGAAAAAAAAAAGAATAAAGACTTGGCCTCAGATCTGTTTACAACAGTGACAATAACCCGAGAGTAATAAGGAGTTCTCCTGTGTTAGAGCACGGCAGAGTGATTCAGCAACAACCGGAGCACAGATCCGAGCTGATACACACACCGAACACACACACTTTGGCCCTGATGAGTCACTGCTGACCTCACAGCACTTCCTTCATGGGGGTACTTACAATTAATAATGTCAGAATATCCTAGGAAACATCGCTCAGGTGTGACGGCAAAGGATGACGACAAATTATCATGGGACATCGGTTAAGATCATTCAACAGAGAAGTCGAGTAAATTGCAATTTTATGATTTCAATAACATTCATGAGGCCTGACAGAAGGCGCTGCTGTTGACATCCAAGAAAACGGACTTGTAAAAGTAGTTAATGTAGGAATAAATTGCATGACTGCAATGATGTACCTGATACATTTATAAGGTTATACATACACAAGGGGTGTTCAAGTCTAACCAGTATTTTAATTGTGCAGAATAACAGAACACAGTTATGAGATTAAAAGCTACCTTTATTTCTCTATATAATCCCCTGCTACACTAATGCACTTATCCTACCAGTGCACTACTGGATACCATCAAGGTAGAAAGGATTCTCAGTATGCCAGAGACTTGGTAGGACTGCTTACTTCATTTCTGAAATGCTGGCCTCCCATGAATTCCTTTAAAGGCCCAAACATGTGGACATGGCTTAGGTCAGGACTTTATGGGGGATGTGGCAATAGCTCCCAAATATATTTCTGCAATGTGCAAGTGGTGTTGGGGAATGATTGTATGATTGTGTGTACAATTCCCACAGCAAGTCAGTGAAAAGTTATCAACTGCAGTGGGCTCCGTACGCCATTCAAATGTTTTAATGTGGCTAAGAGTCGCATCGCTGTACTTGAAGTCTTTTGTAAGTATGAATACATTTTATGCCTTTATTCACAAGAAATATCAACACAAGTCCCAGTTTGACTTGAACTCCCCTCATATGTACAATACCACTGTGGTTAAGGCAATGGGCTATGGATCGGAAGGCTGTGAGATAAAATCCCATTAAATGTGTGTCAAAGGAATAAAAGCCTCATAAAAACAATTTATACCACACACTACCTGCAGCATCACACAAACTGATCCCTGATGTGGCATGATTTAAATATTTGACCATTGTTATTTTTTGTTTTCTGCTGTTGGAGAAATTTGCAGTTTGGCAAATAACAAAATAAACAGCAGGAAAATAATAATAATAATAATAATAATAATAATAAAAAACAGAGTCAGGATGGCCACAACAGTTGAGTCATCTATTCAATATGTCATGTTCACATGTTGACAAATATCTTAAAAAACAATCAACAAGAAATGTATATATTCTGAAACATATATTTCTAGTACGAGGAGAAATGGTGTATACACACACACACACACACATACAGTGTATGTGTACATGTGTGTGTATGCATGTGTATATAAATAATTGCCAATACTGTTGTGATCCAGCCCCCAAAAAAATGTGTTTCCAATGTTAACTTGACCTCGGATGGGAAATGTTGCCAATTAAAGGGAGCGGATGGAGGTGTGGAAGCAGTGAGCCAACGTCATCTGGCTTTCAAAAAAATAAAAAAGGCCAAGGAAAACCAGTAGAAAACCCTATTAGACTTTAACCTGGACTGCATTTGAGGAAGAGCATGGTGTGATTTGACCAGAAAATCCTGGAACTAACCTGGAACATCTGAACAAATCCAAACACACACACACACACACACACACACTTTGATAATGCAGGATGAAAAATCTGCATGTAGGCTTGCTTGCTATGATATGACATGATTATGATACATGGTGCATCTGATGTGCTGCGCGTTAACCACCTAAAGATTTTTTTTCATGTTGTACAAAATGTCGAATGAGACGGTATGGAGAGTCGTACCTCATCCTCGCGCTCGTTCCTGAAGCACAGACACGCCGCGCGCTGCTTGAAGCCTTCACCGTCGTACGTTCGCGTCTGGTTGGGTTTGAACTTCATGACGCCGCGCGCGTGTGCGTATGCGTCGCTTTAGAGTTCTCCAGATATCCCAAAAGTAAATAAAGGCACGGCGGCACAAGAAAACAAAAACGAGTCGTCTGAATCGGCGAGTGCTAAGACAGGAGATCGAGAAGAACCGGCATCGGGGAGCCAAGAGAAAGAACCGTCCTCGGACACACCTCCAGAGGGGCTCTGTCTCCAAAACCACTGCGTCCTTCCACTGACGAGCCACCCATCTATCCTTCTGCTGTCCAAAGTGTCTTACCTTTTTCTTTTTTTTTACCGATATATCATTTGTGAATCTCGGGTTTATATACCGTGTGTGCGCGTATGTGTGCGTGTGTGTGTGTGGGCTGCCGCCGTACACTCCCACCCCTCAGCCCAGCTCCGCGCATGAGCGCTCACTCAGAGCGCGTCCCAAACCGCGCAGTGCCGCACTACAGAGCGCGCCAAACGCCGCGCCGCACGAGCACAGGGAGAGCCGCGCTGCTGTAGCACGTAGTGCTGTACAACGCGGTTTGGGACGCAGCCTGAGGAGGGCAAAATGGGATTAGTCCTGGTGCTATTGGTTACGCGATATTACAATGTGTCTTCAAATGTAAAAGCATAGGAGAAATAACATAAAAGTACAGTTCTGTTTTAGAAAAAAAAAAAACATCCCTGATGGTTAGAAGGAAAAACTCTGTTCTCTTTATTATTACTAGCCAATAGCAGTTTTTAGTGAAAATCACAGCTCATTATTATTATTTGGGGCCCCAAGCACTGAAGCTGTGCAGACACCGTGTTGCAACATGAGCCATTTTGACCAACTTTTGCACATGACTGTCCCAAGGGACTTCCACATAGCCCCCCTCAAAAATCAGTCATGGTTCTGGTCTTAGGGTTCTTCCTATCCGTCCCAGCCTCAGCTTTTTGACTGCATTTGCTTAATACAAGTTGAACTTAAATCTGTCTTATTTGAACAGTTAATTTAAAAAAACAGACTTAAAGTTTAAATTAAAAGGAATTCAGAAATGACTCTGATGCTCATTCCTGAAAGTTACTCATAAGCTCCTAAGTTCCTGATTACCACAGCTGCACTGTTTGACTCTATAGCTCACAGTTATGGAAAGGAAATGATTTTTAATCACACTATTCAGTGTCACATTCATTGCCAAGGTTTTTCATTGGCAGCGTTACCACTGGATAGTCATACATTTATACATTTTAAATTTATATCTGGAATTAAAAAATAAATGTATATATTACTAAGAAGCTGCTTTGTTACAATGTCTTGTTAAAAATGCATTTCATTTTCACATGTAATAAAAACAGACTTCCATTGATAAACACTTTGGTTTGACCTACTCATTCATTGTCTATACCGCTTTATCCAGTATAGGGTTGCATTGGTCCATTGGCCAGGTGCCTTTTCCCAGGAGACTTAGGGCACGAGGACAGGGCACACACATACATAAGCACACTCACATACTCATTCACACACTATGGGAAATTTGGGTATGCCAATCTGCATGTCTTTGGTTTTTGGAGGAAACCCACCAAGCACAGGGAGAACATGCAAACTCCATGCACACAGACCAGAGGCGGGAATTAAACCTGGACCCTGGAGGAGCAAGGCAACAGTGCTAACCACTATGCCACAATGTCGCCTCAATTTGGTTTAATCATTACAAAAATTTCATCACACCATCAGTCCAAAAGCACAACAACACAAAATTAGCACGCTGGACTTTTAATATGTAAGTCGTTGTGTCCATCATCTGCAAAATAATTTGAAGTCACCAAACAGGACAGGAGGGTGTATCGCAGCAATGCTTTTGCATATAGACATCAAACTTCTCACATTTATTAAGCAACATAAATTACTTCTTTTTAACTTGGGAGGGCTATTGAACACAGGAAGTGAGAAAATATCTCACACACACCTTGATGTTCTGCCTTTAAAGTTATGATCTCTTGTATAGAGCAAACGTTGATGCGCCCAGTCTGGTCTTTCTCTGTCACTGAGAGTATAAACAGAAAACGGTAGGCCCTCTTAATTATCTGTTTTATTGGTCACTTGAATTAATTGCCTGATCATAGGGTTATAAATATATACAGTCATGTTAAAAAGTTAGTACCCCCTGTTTTAAATCTATGTTTTTTTCTCGTTGGAGGTCTCAGTATTAGGCAGATCTAACCTCAGACACACAACAACATATAACTGTTTTTCACTATGAACTTATTTATTTAACAAAAATGAAGCCAAAAAGAAATACAAATGTGAACAATACTATGCACCCCCTTACTGCTTTCACAGGATTTAAGAAGGTATATCGCAACCAGGTGCTGCTCATCATCAGCCCTATATTAATTGATCATCAGCAGGTGTGCAGACCTCTTTAAAAACAAAAGGTTTGCTGGTCTGGAACACTAGTTGATGGTGTGTTAACAATATGTCAAGAGGGAAAGACATAAGCATTGGTCTTGGAGAAGCAATTGCTGCTATACATCAACCTGGAAAGGGTTATAAAACCACTTCCAGTTCAACATTCTACAGTGATAAAGATTATTCAAAAGTGGAACGCATTCAACAGACAGTTGGACTCTTCACAGGATTGGACATCCATCCATTTAGTCCAAAGAAAAAAAAGAAGAAAAAAAAACCAAGAGTTACATTTCAGACCCTAAAAGCATCACTGAGCATGTTAAATGTTCATTGACAGAAACATTTGAAGAAGTCTGCAAAAATATGGTTTGTTTGGAAGGGCTACCAGGAGAACTTAAAATGCTGAGGCGGGACTTTAAGTGAATTTTTTTAAACTTGAATGAACTGAAGCAATGTAAGGAAGAAGGGGACAAAATCTTTCCACAACAATGTGAGAGACTGATAAAGTCATACAAAATAGTTCAAGTTATTGCTGCCAAAGATGGATCTGCAAGCTATCGAATCATGGGGTACTTGGGACTGCTCACAAGGTTTTTCTTTTTGGCTTTATTGTTGTTAAATAAATAATGGCACAGTAAGAAAAAAAAAAGAGTTATATTCTGTTGTTCGTCTGAGCTTGTCACTGCTTAAAATGGAAACCCGCTATGATCAGATGACTTTTATTATGTTTTTAACACAATAAAACATAGAATTAAAAGATACTAACTTTGAACATGAGTGTGTGTACTGAGGGGATGATGATTGATGGACTAATTCCATGGCTGGAACAAAAAGAGCCCCTGGTATAAATCATACACTAAGAGTAGTGAAAGACATGGAGAAATGCATCAGTATCATTGTCACTAACTTAACTGTTAATTGGATACATTTATACCTCTGCATCGCATACTATTTGGTGTTCAAATGTTTTAAGCTAGAATATATATTTTAGAGCTTTACTGTGAGAAACACATTCACATGCTATAATACTTTATCAAGGTCAGTACTGTTTTTACAGTAGGGGTCTGCTGTGCTACTTATTCGATTGTGTATTTTGTGAGTAAAAAAATTAAATCAGGACAGAATATTTACCAAAATCTTTACTAAAGCCTTACTGTAAATGTAAAGGAAATATGGAGTCCATTGATGTCTGTATCCTTTGTTAGTCAAATCTAGTTAAGCACTTTTTCAATGTTTGCCTTTTGCTTCTAAGCGCAATTTAAATAGTGTTGTGGAATCTGTATTTGTATGGACTTTTTAATCTCAATCATTGATCCGGACACATACGAATGATAAGGTTGTAACATGAAAGCACTTTTGAAATGTCTCCTTATCTGTAGGTCCTCAGGAATGTGCTCACAGAGTAACTTTATTGAAGAAAGATTTGTCTGTTTTGCACTAAGAACACTGTCCTGTGAATACATAATATGTATTAATATAACAATCATCATGAAGATATTACTAGGCGTTTAGTAATCAGGTTACACACATGTAAATCTTTAATCATGACCTCATGCATGGTGACAGAAAAACACATAAGCTATACTCTTAAAATAGATTCATGGTGCTCTTGTTAAGCTATTCATGAGATATTTGATCTATCGAATCACATCGCTGGATCATTGCATAAAATTGCAGTTGCTCTGCAGGATCACTGACAAATCTATTTACGGCTTCCTGGTTTCATGGGTATGGAAACATGCCAAAAGTTAGTGGCCTTAGAAAGAAGAAGCAGATTTTAGGATAAGCTTAAATTTGGTTATTATCTGATCAGTGATTGAAAAATTGAAAAATTTCAATTTGCTCAGAGTCTGCTTGTGCTGAAAAGAATGCAGTTTTCTAGGCACTACGAGCCAATGTGGCCTTCACCACCAAGCTACCTCATTTGATAGAAACCCTTACCTGCAATTCAATTAAATTCAGTTTTATTTAAATAGCGATTTCAGCAGTGGTCATTGTTGCAAAGCAGCTTTACAGAATTGAAATGTGTGATGAAATATGTATAAATCAAAATGATCAGGTTGTCCCTGATGAGTACACTGAGGGCAACAATGGCAAGGAAACACTCCCTGAGATGGCAATAAGAAGAAACCTTGAGAGGAACCAGACTCAACAAGGAACCCATCCTCATGTGGGTATTATGAGTTCAATTCAATTCAATTTTTTATTTGCATAGGATTTTTATTAATGGTCATTGGCACAAAGCAACTTAAAAAAAATTGAAAGAAAATAAAATTACAGGGAGATACTGTAGGAGATAGCAGGAATTGATCTGCAGTTATAGTGTGTGATACACTGGTACTTGTGATACTGTGGAACACCACCAAGCTGGTAACAGCATCATGGGCACCTCCATGCTAACAATGCCCATGGGGGTCAAAGGTCAGCCCATTCAGCCTAAAAAGTAAATTCCGCGCAAATCACTAAAAAAGTCAATGCTGGCCACAACAGAAAGGCACCAGAACACCCAATGCAAAGAGCCCAAGGCCACTGACCAGGCCTTCGAATTCCCCATATCCCAATCTGATCACTTATGGGATGCACCGAATAAACAAGTGCAACCTATAGCCCATATGTGAAAAAGTACCCCCCCCCCCTTGCTTAATCATAAATGAACTGTGATTTTTGGAGAGCTGAGTTAACTTTTACTTGACACACCGAGATCTGATAATTGCCAGACCTGTTGAATCAAGAAATCACTTAAATAGAACCTGTCTGACAAAGCGGAGCATGCTAAAAGATAAAAATAATCAACCTGATTATTAGTCTGGGACTGCTTTGCAACTTCAACACCTGTATGAGTTGCCATAATTGGATGGAGCTATGAAGTGACCTGAGGACCAGAAGTCCGGAGTTGAATCCGATTGAGATCCTTTACCAGGCCGTTCATGATTGAAAACCCTCCAGTGTAGCTGAAATTCAGCAAAGAAGAGTGGGCCAAAATTTCTCTACGATGTCAAAGACTCATTGCCAGTTATTTCAAGCGTTTGATTGCAGGTGTTGCCTGCTAAGGGTGGCACAACCAGTTATTAGGTTTAGGGGCAATTACTTTTTCGCATAGGGCCAGATAGGTCTGGACAGCTTTTTCCCCTTAATAAATTTACTCCTTATTTAAATGCTGTATTTTGTATTTACTCAGGCTATCTTTGTGTAATATGAAATTGTTTTTAACTTAATCATGTAGGTGTGACAAATATGCAAAAGTTTTTCATGGCACTATATATACAGGATGTAAAACCTTCCATGACATGGACGAAAAACATGTTGGTGTCCTGGTTCTGGGAATTTCCACTGAGCTATGACCAAAACCGCCAAAAGTGTATGTAAGTCCTGAGGGAGATACTTAAGATTTTGTGAGTAGTCTACACTTTTTTTTCTTTGTTGACACAATTGAGTAGTTTGCCCAGAGTGCATTCTTAATATGGTGTAACATGGTAAACAATCAATGGTGTTGCCTTCATGCTCAACCTGTATTTTCTAAACAGTACATGCTGCTGGTAGGGACCTTCTCTCAAACTGGTCAATTTATCACAATGCTGAAAAAAAATTAAAACATTAAAAGGCCATGTTTTTGGGAATGAAAGAAAAGAAATAAAAGAAACAATCATGGATCCTGTGCTGTGCCGTCTAATGACCTGAAACCCAGACTTGTTAAATGCTTTTTACATGTTAAACAAAGCTGAAATAAAATTGAATTGAATTGAAAATAAGTCCTGTAGAAGTTGGAGCTAGGCTTTAAATGACAGGTAAGTGAATATACTGTAATTTAAAAATTTCTCAACTTTCTCTGTGATTAATTCACGACCTCCACAGTGATGAGTCAAAACTAACACAGGAACTTAAAAGGAAACATGGCTGAAACATGGGAGGATAGCTGAGAAACATTCTTTAGAGTACTGCACAAAACTGACTCAACGGTACTTTTGGACATAATCTGTGTAT
Organism: Clarias platycephalus; assembly: GCA_030068275.1. NCBI lineage: Eukaryota > Metazoa > Chordata > Actinopteri > Siluriformes > Clariidae > Clarias > Clarias platycephalus. The sequence goes on from JAQQZT010000012.1 coordinate 26,839,291, forward strand.
TTACTGTATTTTAGTGTGTGTCACACAAGCTAGTGAATATATCTTGAATATAGTTTCAAATGTATTTGATGTATCTAGTATATCTCCTTTTTGTTAATGGTGCCAATCCATCGAAACTAACCTGCATGTCTTTAGACTGTGGGAGGAAACTGGAGTACCCAGAGGAAACCCACCAAGCACGGGGAGAACATGCAATCTCTACGTCCACAGACCGAAGGCAGGAATCAAACCCTCGACCCTGGAGGTGTGAGGCCACAGTGCTAACCACTACGCTACTGGGCTGCTGTGATCAATCAAATTGTGTAAAATGACAGGTGTGCAGTACTCAGTGTATCTGGCGGTTCTTTCTGGTGTTGGTGCATCAGTGTCAGTAAATCAGAGTCCACCGCAAAATTTGTATCCTTCACTAACTTTTGCATTAATTAGCATTAATGAGATCACCAGGATTTATGCGTCAAGCCACTTCACTTCATCTCGCCACACACAGTCTGTCACTCTGAACCTCATACAACCTCAGGAGCCCACCATACTGTTGACCCCTTGTATATCTTAAATATCTCAATTAATTTTATATTATTTATCACATTTATCAGTATTTTTAATGTAAAGAATCTTTTTTTATATTAAAACTGATTTGTTTAAATCATTAATTTTAGGACAGCACAAGATTAATTGGTTCTCTTGCATTTACAGGAGCCAGTCAAGTGGGCCTTCATAAGGTTAGCCTCATTCACAGCAACTCCTGTATCTGGAGTAAAGTTGAAATCTTTTCCTGATATCAGATACAACATTCCTTATTGGATTTGATTCTCCCATATTGACCTGGACAGCTAACTAGGTCCAGCAACTGCACAGTAATCTGGCTTGTTTGTGAGCCCAAAGTGGCCTGGTTTCCACTGCTGATCTCATTAGGAAAGGGGGGGTGGGGTGGGGGGGGTGGGGGGGCTTGACAGCTTCTCCCGTGATCTGATGGGAGGATTTGGCACTTACACCTCTCGATTTTCCCCTCTCAGAGTGATGCATAGGCTTAGGACTGTGACACAGCTGTTCAAGAGACACTCCTGAATTTAAGTGGCCCTAGTACATGATCTTTGTACGCTCTCGAGTAGAAAGTGTTTGGCGAATGTTGTGTACTCCATCATAAGCACCCGGTACACCGTGGGTGTCAATGTCCTTCATGGCAGGACGAGTACAGAAATCATATGAAAGAGCCCTTCTTGTGATTCTAGGGTGAATCAGTTACTTGTGATAGTGTGGTTCAGGGTATGTAGGTGTTGTATCTTCAAGTTAGAAAGTAAAATAGAATGTAAAATAGTTTTACACATAACTTTGTTTTTTTTTTTTAAAACAGAGAACCATGTGGAAACTTGGTGAGAAGGTCTTAAGGACAAATGATGGTGCACTGTATTGCCAAAAGTTTGTGAACACCTGACTGTCACACTCATATGCACATATTGAACATTCCCAATTCCAAAGAAATTGGTACAGTATAGAAATTGGGAATAAATCCAAAAAGAAGTTACATGATATTGCCAAAAATATTGATTTGTCTGCCTTCACGTGCATATGAACCTGTGTAACATCCTATTCTTAATCTGCAGGGTTTAATATGATGTTGGCCCACTCTTCGGGGCTATAACAGCTTCAACTGTTCTGTTAAGTCTTTCCACAAGAATTGAATTAATCACCTGAATTCAATTATTTGGATGAGTGAGTGAATACTTTTGGCAATATAGTGTATCTGTAAAGTCTCTTCAGTTTGTATTATATTGAAAACTCTACAAAAACTCAGTGGTTTAGCCACCATTCATGTGTAATCCAAGCGCAACACGGTTCTCTCTGATCTCTGGTGCCCTCACAGTTTACCCATGCCACGGGCGCTAGCACACCCCATACCATGACTGATGCTGGCTTTTGGAACTGACACTGATAACAGCTTGGATGGTCCTTTTCCTTTTTGACCCAGAGAACATGATGGCTGTTGTTTCCAAAAACTATTTGAAATATTGACTCGTTGGACCACAAAACAGGTTTCCAGTGTGTCACTGTCTATCTCAGATGGGACAGAGCCCAGACAGGTCTTTGATGTCTGTGCACAGTATTGATAAATGGCTTTCTTAAGCCTTAAGTTGCAATTGAAAATCCAGCAACAAATAGTGTTAATGAGCAAAGGGTCACGAAAGTGTTCCCTGAGCCCACATGATGATATCCCCTACAGACGCAGTGATGGTTCTTAAGACAGTGATGTCTGGGGATTTAGAAATTACATGTATTCAGATGTCATTTTCACCCGACCCTTTATGGTTTGAGATTTGATGGATTTCCTTGAATTCCTTGAATTCGCTAGTGCATCTCTTGGCAAATGGGAGAGCCTCGCCCCATGGTTGCTCTAGAAGGATTAAGTCTTTCTTTGAAGCTCCTTGTACATTATAACAAATGATTCACCTGAATAACAGCGCTTGTTTCTCATCACTTTGTAATTTCTTCTTGTGACATTGTTATTGTTATTATATTGGTCCTGTCCCAATTTGAAGGATGTCGCAGCCACCAGGTTTGAAATTACTGCACATTTTAACAAAAAATGAAAATCACATGATAAATAATCAAATAATGTGTTTTCAATATAGTACCACATGAGTAGACTTTACAGATGACCACTTTTTGATACATGTATAAAAAGCTCCACACTTCTGGGAAAGCTTTCCACTAGATCTTGGAGCATGACTGTGAAGTTTTTTGCTGATTCAGTTACAAGATGATTAGAGAGGTCAGGCTGAGGCTGAGGAGGCTGTTCAGTGTTCAGCAGGGTTGAGGTCAGCGCTCTTAAGTCCTCTTCCAGTCCACCCTTAACTCACCATATCTTCATGGAACTCACTTTGTGCTCAGGAACATTATGATGTTGCAACACGGTTGGATTTGTGCCTCTTAGTTCCAATGAAGGGAATTCTGTACAGGTGTGTGGTTCCTACTTTGTGGGAAAAGTTATCGTGTAGCATGACAAAACAGTAGTAACAAAAATCAATGGCAAGAATTTCAGACACTCTAGTTCTCCTTGCAAAAATTCTCCCTGATGTTCACCGACCCCATCTAATCTTGCGCGCTAAACTGTTACTTGAGATTCTCCCACCATCTGCTGTCATGTCTGTGGATCTTAAATTGGTCATAACATTTAATAGCTAGTTCTGAACACTGTTGGTTGTGAACTTCTTGTAATTTAACATCTTATCTGTTTACCTTAAAAACATTACAGCAGCAAGTGTAAACTGTAATCTTTTCTGTTGTGCAGTTCTGTGTAGTTTTTTTTCCAGGAAGCCTTCATTAAAGCTGTTTTTCAGCATTCACGTAGTCTGAGATCAGGAGTATATAAAAGATGATGAACAACAGTCTGTCATACAACCGATTACAAAAATACGACAGGCGTTCAAGACAGACCGGGACTTTTTATTTTGCAAAGTAAAAACACTCTTTAATTTTTTATATAATTCTCTGCTACACTAATTCACTTATTCCAGTGTTTCATTAGTGCCTGGATACCATTAAGTAAAATGTTTTCTCAGTACGCCGGAGCCCTGATTAGACTACCTGCTTCACATCTGAAACGCTGGCCTCCCAGGAACTCCATCAATGGCCCAAACATGGATAAAAAATGGCTTGGAGCGAGGTCAGGACTGTACAGTGGATGTGGCAATAACTCCCTGCCAAGTTCCCGTAATGTTCAGCCTTCTTTATAACATTTGCATCATTCAGATGTTTTACTGCAACTGAGAGTTTCATCACCATACTGTGCTTGAACTGGTGCAATATAGTAAAAAAAAAAAATCTTAATCTGAAAATCTTATGCTATACCTATGGATATATATATAATGACACCATAAAATGAAATTACAAAATGGAGAAAGTTCATTCAAAATAATTTTCTTTTCCTACGCTTGTTCCCAGCCTTGCCTGTGACAAGCTAAGACATTAAGCACTGTTTATGACTACTGGATAAGTTGTACTTCCAACAAAAGAGACATTACTGTAGAGACGAGTGTCAGATCATCTTTAATAATAGAGGCTGAGAGAAACCTCCTGCTTTAGAAGCCATCGCTGTTTAATCACTGACAGGCCAAGAGTAAAGCTGGGGAAGCCATGTATAATCACATAAAGTCTTTAGTTAGAGACACAAACACGTTAGACAAAGACCGTGTCATTTAGATTGTGGGAATGTATGACAGAATGAGACCTATCAGTATGTTATGCATCATAACCACAGGCTTGTCTTATTTATTCATATTCCATTTTAATTATAGTATATCATAATAAACAAATATTAAATATAGCACCACTACATTACATCTCAGACAGCTGATATGAGGTTGTTAGCAGGCTCAGATGTCATGCTCTGGACTTCCTAAAAACCCCTGCATGGTGTAGCCAGAGTTTCTAAAGGTTACATGATCATCCATTCATAAATCAGGAGCAGATTTACAGAGAGAAAGAACGAGAGAGAGAGCGAGCGCGCAGGACAAGAAAGGGTGGTACATATGCTCATGTTCCTTCCCGTTAGAACACTAGAGAGGTCATTGCAAGGGGTCAGTGTAATCATTATCGTCTCACAAGCTTGTTAAAATGATGTTAGAGTGGAATTCATTGGATATGTAGGACAACTTTGCATAATACAAGAGCACTATGTGCATTTTAGATATCTTCCTAACTGGCTGATGTAATACTAAAAACAGGAGCTCAGAACAGTCTGTTCTCAGTTCATCAAAAGATGGGAGTCCTCAGAGAAGAGACACTCCTGTTCTTTTCCATGACCTGGTCAGCATTTAGTCTTTTTTTTTTTTTTTTTTTAAACCTAATACAGAAATTATTTACTGTTGAATTTGTTTCACTTAATAACAACCAATATTACTGTACATGTACTTTGGGATGTTCTTTAGCTTCCACACTTTTTTGACCTCCTCCATAATCTAATTAATAGGTATAAAAAGGTCTTAGTTTGTTCTCCTTGCCACATATGTTTATTTATACATGCAATAAAAAAAGTTGTAAAAAAAAAAAAAAAAAAAAAAAAAGTATTAAGCGCATCTTGAATATACAAAGAGAATTGCTTTTACTTCATGTCCATGTACACAGCACCAAAAAAAGTCACATTTTCTTTTTCTGGCTGGCACGCACAGAATAATTATGCGCTAATCTACTGCAAACAATACACAAAAGGGGGAAATGCTCATCTAGAAGGCCAAAAAGATGACATTAAAATATACACGATCAAATAACGTTAGGAGGGTACTCCTAACATTTATTTAGTATAAAACCAAATAAAAAGCAGAACAATTATTACACATATATAAAATCCTTTTTAAACAATTTGAAAGTACAGAACACAGTGCACAAAAAATTTGGGGCAAAGCTATGTGTTGTTAAATAAATTCCAGCTTCTAGCATGGGAAAGCACACATTACGATGTGTATGGAACATGAAAAATGCTGCCTAACAAGGCTGTACTTCAAGGCATAAAGTCATGTCTGAAGCTAATATATGGGTGTGTGTGTGTGTGTGTGTGTGTGTGTGTTTTCTCAGTCTTTAGCTAAGCGGCTCATAAATATGGAGATCATAAACTAGACAATGACTGAGGGTAATGATTGAGCTAGCATGTAGCCATTACGCTTTTTACACAGACACCAGTGCTAACAAGACAAAAGTGTCAGGAAATGTAACATTTTCCCAGACATGTTGATAAATTAATGTGTTTTGCATCAACCAGGAACCCACATAAAATCTGCATCCATTTAGGAATTCCTAAACAGTTAGAAAACGTAACTCTGGAAGTGGGGTATGGTAAACACAACCTCGATGGATGCCGCATAAGTACTGTACATAACTTCAGCACATAACATTAGTAAGTTACCTCGGCACATTACATCAGTAACTTTCCTTCGGCACTTAACCTAATTTAGTTACAATGGCACGTTACATCAACACACTAGCTTGGCATGCTACTCATCTTTATGTTATCTCAGTACGTTACCTCAGCATGTTACTTTTTAATCGGTGTACATCGCATCTATGTGTTTTTGCTTTGAAAAGAATTGGGAAAACAAGCCAACAGCTCTTGTATATCATTTTCAATTAAAGAAGCATTTCTGTAAGTAAGGGTGAAGTGTGATTGCGCCACAGCAGCAGTTTGCAGAGTGAGTAACATCACCTATTGCAAATGTTCTACCATTCATTTGAACAGGAAAATATGAGGAACAATAAATAAAAAATAACAAAATAATGACGGGGCGTTACTAATTTTTTAAATTAGTACTACATAGGATCTGAATGAACATGCCAGAGTCTGAGCTGTATCAATATGTCAAAAGTGCTAGGAGCAGAAGTGCGGCAAAAACCTGGAAGAATAAAAAGATACAGATAAACCTTAAAAAGAACAATGGCTATTTAACCAGTTTAAATAACTGCCTCTGGTTATTAGGTGATGAGTTTTTTTTGTTAAGCATTACGAAAAGTCTTCCACACTCCATCTAAAATTATTTCACTACGTGGCAGTGCTCCATACAACCGGGAAATAAATGAGGACGCTACATCGACAAAATCAGGGACAAACTTTAAGGGTGGAATAACTAAAAGCCATCAGATATGTGCGCTTTCCTCAACGGTAGGCTGGAAAGACTGAACTGGTTTTATATCTCGGCTTTTACTCAGTAGCAGAGCATAAGAATGACGTTTCTGGGAGAAATCCAAGTGCAGTTCAGCAGAAAGTCTTAAATATCCCTTGTTGGAGTAGTTTTTTTCCTTTCCTTTAGTGTAGTTCTCCCGTCTTCCACTTGAGGTCAGTTACGAGCTGAATTCACTGCTTTCACAGTCCTGCTGTTGATGAAATCAGTCTTCCTGTAACCAGCCTGCAACAAGAGTAGACAAATGAAATAATCAGCACCCACTATGTCTATGAAATAAAGGGTTTTTGTCCAAACAGGTTCACTGACCTTCTTATAGATACCATGAAGCTCAGAGTGTCTCCACAGAGTGTGCAGCAGAACACTAGCAGCCTGGCCAGCTTTCGTAGATCCATGCCTATGCCATGCAAAATGATAAAGATTGGTTTAATTGGTATTAATTACTGAATGAGACTCACAGCTTGTACGTGCGGGTGAAAGCTTTTGCTCTACTGCCTGCATTTTAGTGTGTGTTCACACGTGTAGTTCGGTTCCCTTGGTTCGGACATAAAGCATTAACTTATACATTAGTCTTGATTTGCTATCATACTGTCTCGGTGCACTTAACATTCATGCTGACATTTTTAACATCAGACCAAAAGACACAACAGAAGGCATATAAGGTGGTTTATATAAGGTGGTATCTATACCAGCTGAAAACTCAAAGAAATTATAAAATGTAATGTTAGGCGCTGAAAAAAGCACATTTGGCTCCAGATAGGGAATAAATTGCACTAATGTTTTTACTTTGTGATTAGCTTTTATCCAGTCACCAGTGGTGATAGTTCATCATCCCAAAAAAATCAAATGCGAACAGAAAGCTTTAATCCTTTGATAGACTCTCCCTGCTCCTCATCTGCGTCCCTGGTACGAGTGCACAGGATCACACGTGATTGTACAGCACAGTTGTGTTTAATAATGAGAGTGCTCAAAAATGTATGGCATTTCATTAAACCATTCGACTGTAGTATGTTCGTGAACGCTTCGCAATCATTCTTGTTATTGAATGCAGCTGTCATGTGCGCTTCTGTGCTTTTTCGCACTGTAAATAATGAATGTCCTTGGATTCTCATAAAATTTAACAGGTAATTTGGCAGTGCTCAATTTAAAAATGACAATCGGTATAAAATGTTTTCCTTTTTTAATCTTGGCAGCCTTTGAAACTTGTCCAATTCCGTCTGTGACATAGCTTTGACCTTTTTTTCCACTCCCTGACCGTCCAAACGCTGCCACTCCTACACAAGTTTCACAGATAGAGAGTCGACCAGTGAAAGATCCAAGCTACAGTCATCATTATCAGATAGTGGCTTGCAAAAGTATTCCCCTTGAACTTTTCCACATTTTGTCACATTACAGCCACAAACATGAATCAATTTTATTGGAATTCCACGTGAAAG
>JAQQZT010000012.1:26851025-26863280 GCA_030068275.1 Clarias platycephalus
AGTCTTCGGCCCTCCCGGCTGAGTGGTAGTGGTAGCCTTAATGAGGGAGCCCCCTAGTGACGGAGAGGAATTGGCCACGACTAAGTTAGGGAGAAAATTGGAAATACCCAAAAAATTATAATAAAAAAAAAAAAAAAAAAAAAAAAAACAGAGTTCACATAAACAGAACTAATAAACAGGGACCATAATAAAGGAATGCTATACAAATAGTTGACAAATTTAAGTAAAAAACAGTGGCTGTTATGGCATAAAGATTCAACTTGTGACATCAACAACGAAACCTTATCGTAAAAGAAGTAGAATATTCCTGCACGAAAATATTTGAGTTCAGTGAGGAGAAAACTTATGGTGGTCTGATACCACATCCCAACCCACTGGAACACCTTCGGGAAATTTTAGAGCAATGACGTAGACTCTCGAGTATCATCATCATAATCGAAACATTGCCGTTTGAAAGGGGAAGGCTTGTAACTTGTGTCACATGAAAATGTAAGTTGTGTTTGCAGGTCCTCATTGTTGTGCTCCACCTCTTCAAATACCTAAGGTTATTATCATACTTGTATTCATCTATAAGAATCTTAAACATATAGCAGCTCCTCTGACAGCTTCATGATCCTGTCAGTCATTTCCTAGAAGTATGCAGATCATCGAGTATTCAACCTCGAGTCAACTACAGAGTTTCCCCAACTTGTAAATGGAGCTGTAGCTTTGTGATGCTTTAAAACTGGTAGAAAAACTACTAAAAATATATTTTAAATTGCACATGAAAATCCAAAATGTTATGCAAATTTCTTGCACATTATTTGCATTTAAAAAGGAAATGCTACAAGAAATAATTTACTTCATTTCATTAGCATTTCAATAAAAGCCCCGATGCTCTCACAGTCTTTGAAGTCGGACTGATGGTATGATTAATCGTTGTGATTTTTATTGTTCGAGCAAAGTTTGATTACTGGCAATGCCACAGCCTGTAGTTATACCTTTGAGAGTTTGACATGGTGTAAGAGGACATGCTAAAAGGCAATCTTGGACATTCCTTCTTCTTTCAGACCATCGTGAATAGATTTGGAGGTCAAGTTCAAAGAATCAGAGTTGCTTCATTATCAAACTAATTTGCCACAGAGAGCTATATACACTAAACACAGCTACGCACATGCACTCATTCCCTTTAATAGGAACATTAAACTTGTACATTCATGATGTTATCTATTTAGGCAAGCATGTAGCATTAACACAAAGTACAAAACTACATGGATAAGTGAAAAAAGAAATCTTGGATCATTTTTCACAATATCATTACTTTTTTCCCCTCACATGTGCAATATCTGTATATAGAATCATATAATTACGTTTAGTGTGCATCTAAGGTAATATCTGTATATAGAATTACGTTTAGTGTGCATCTAAGGTAATATCTGTATATAGAATTATGTTTAGTGTGCAACTTAAATTTTTACTTTACTCTTTTCCTTTTCTCCTGTAAATGACTATAAGCAACTGTAACCAAGTATAAGCAATTTCCCTCTGGGATTAATAAAGTTCTTTGAATCTTTAATCTTGAAGTCAAAAATCGGAACTAATTTCTTTATCTCTGCGTGGTCTTAGTGCCCTACACACAATAGTGGGGAAAAAATCCTGAGAGTAGCAGCTATGTGGTTAGAAAAGTAGGAGAGAGCTCAGAGGAAAATAGACAAACATTCTGATAGAAAGTCTACAAATAAATAAGAAGAGCAAAGAAAAAACAAACATTCTTGTAAGTTTGTCCGTTGATTGAAAAACATTTGATTATTTTATAGTTTTTGGACTTTCTCCAAAACTGCTCAAAGGTTATGTGACTTTCTCCAGGTTACAGGCAAGAGCTGTCTTAAACAAATAAAATGAAATTGAAAATGATAAAAAAAAATGATAATTTAATTGGAAATTCCACAGGGAGGGTGAGGAAGGGAGGCGCTTCCTCCAAGACACAAAGGTGTGGGAATAAAGCTGGTGACGATATGACTGACGAGAGTGCACCGTGACCCTTGAGATCTCCAGGCTCCAGATACTGTAGATGTTGCGGGATTCAAACACGCAATCGCCGAATGATAGACCAAACGCATTTCTGTTGTGTCACTCTCGCGTGCGTGCGTGTGCACACAATCGGCACAGAAACGGTTATATCCAGGTGATTCCTGTCATGAGGTAAAGGTGTTCCTATTAAGGTGGTTAACGAGTATGTATGATTGCCTCGTTACAGATAAACCGCACAGACAGGGTTACTGGCTGTACTAGGGTTACTAATGTCACTACTGTATAACATGTTTGAACTAGTGAACCATCACTGAAGTATTACAAACCTGTGAGATGTCGCCGGGTTTCAACCTCGCGGTTTGTCTTGAGCAGGGACACAATTAGGGCCACACCTTCTTGGTCCTTCACCTCCATCTTGTTCTCGTTGTTCTCGTAGATGACGTTTCTTAAGGCAGCTGCTGCGGCTTGCTGCACCTCACCGTTGTCAGATTCCAGGAGCTTTAAAAGCTTTGGGATCCCGTGCAGCGTGGCCAGCTAGAACACACAGGAGAAGACGGGTTTACAAACAAACAAAAAAATTATCTTACCTACCCTATGTCTGGGTTTTACCCTTTACATGTTGCTGTATACCAAATATTTACCACTGATGAAGAGTATAGTGAGGAACTGTTCTCCTATGAGGTAATATTGTAGAATAATTTTGGAAAAAAAAAAAAAAAATCCAAATATAAAGAAAGACAAAAGATACACAAATAATCTGTGCATTTTACAAATAAAACAATTATATTACCAAAACATTTACAAACACACATGCAAACAAATAAAACAGACCACAACTGTTTAATGTTATTGTAGAAGTTTTAAACCAGTGTACAGATGTTTAGAGCTGCTATAGTGACACAAGCCAGCACGTCAACAAATGATGTTTAAGACATCTACATTACGAGGTCAGTACAGTTATACTGCAAAGCTAGAGTGTGAATGCTTCATGTCTGTTACGTGAAAGAGCTTGTAGGTGCTCCCCCTGTGTGCAGGTCGAGAAATCCCTGACATGATGTGAGAAAACACTCCGTCTCTTATGCTAAGGAGGAAGAGCCACACGTTAAAAGTTTGAAGGGAAGCGCTTGCTCGAGCAACATTTATACACACGCATGATACCACTAAAACTAACCCAGTGTCTATGGAATCAAAATAGTCTCATTAATAATTCACACAAAAGACACGATGCACACATGCGTATCCCAATTCACAAGCGTGGAACCCAATTAATTAACTCAGATTGCGCAAAAGGTGTGCAAAGCTGAGCTACTTGAGTGCTGCGCTCCTGAAGGACTGTGATTGGTTAAATTGTGAGGTCGCATCTCATTGGCTAAAGAGTACGAGTGACCCACGTTGCTGCCAGCAAAGTATCAAAAATATACACACACACAAATCCAGGGCGATTCACACACGAAAGACGATTTTCACATTCACAGTTCATGATACACTCGTGAATTTTAAACATTCAAAAATTTTGTACACAGTTGTACATCTGTGAATTGTGTTTTGCCTTTGTGAAACATACATACATACATATATACATATATATATATATATATTTTTTTTTTTTTTTTTTGTGCACGCGAGTTGTTTTTTTGTGAATTTCTTTTTTGTGAGACTATTTTGCTTCCATAAGTGTCACTCACAATCACCCCACACGCGTGTGTTGTTTTGAGAGGTTAGAAGCTCACTTTGCTTTCCTCAGAGTAACAGTTTAAGCGATTATTCCACCGGTCTCTACGTGACCACCTGCTGCTTCCAGCGGCTTCCTCTTGCTTCCGGGGTCTGGACTGGGAAGCAGACACATGCCTGCATGTCTCACCACTAAGGAATGTGGCTTTGTCTAAAGGCCCTGGGCATGGAGCGGGAGATATCGATTGTTAACGAACAAGACAGAACTGTTTACCATTTTGCTCCCACATGAACACAGCGAGAGCTTTGTTCTAATTCTTTCCTCTCAAGGTTTCTTCCTCATGTCATCTCCGTGGGTTTTACCTCGCCAATGTCATCCCTGCCTCGCTCATTAGGGACAAACTAATAAAGCAGAAAATGTAGACATACTTCAGTGAATATCCAGGATTCTTATTTCTGTAGCACATCTTTGTGACTACGCTCTCTGTTAAACGATTTGTTATTCAAATAAATTGGAATTGAATTTGCTTTCACAATGCTGTAGTCCAGCCTCTTTGTTTTTCCTTGCCCAAGTTTGTCTACTGTTCTATACTGGGTCATGAACTTCCATGTTTTTCCATGTCACCTAAAGGACCATTTCTATATGAACATTAAACGCAAATTTTTCTCTCTCTTGTGCTGCGGAATTGTGGGTAATCGTCTCCCCTGCTGGGTCTTAGTGCGCGTCTCTTGCTGGTATAATCAACATCCGTGCATTGTTTACTATAACATTGTGACCACGCGTGTGTGCGTAAAACATATGTTTTGTGTCTGTATGTGTGTGTACAGCGCGCGTGCAAGCAAGTCTCGTTAGAGAGGTTAAAAATCCATTTTCTCTCTCTGCTCAAGGCTCAGCCTGCACTTTGCTGTGTGTGCGCGCGTGTCATTGGACACCATGCCACACACACACACACACACACACAGAGAGAGAGAGAGAGCCCCCTCCTACTTTCGCCTTCACTGACACACACAGACACTCTTTCTCTCTGCTCTAAACAGAAACACTGCTCTGTCACAATTCTTTTCAAAATGTAAAGTGCAGGTTAATTAGTTTTATTTTTACTTTACAGCAGTGATTCCATTCAATCGAGTGTCGTTAGAAAGATTTCTTGATTATTTTTTCGATAATTTATATTTTTTCCGTTGTGTGCACGCGCGTGTGGAAAGAGTGGAGGAAGGGTAACTGTGTAAGACGAGAAGGGGGAGAGGGGAGTTTACTTTCGATTCACACACACACACACACACACACACACACACACACACACACACAGCACCTGCGCACACAAATGGAAACACTTATTTGTCTGGATTTATTTTTCCTTTTTTTTTTTAAAAGTAAAGTGCAGGTTAATTTTTTATACTCTACTCAAAAGTTCAAATTTGATAATGATATTTAGGGAACACATTGCCAGAGTCCTCTGAATATCAGTTCAGGATGTACAGCAAATTAATTACTTTATAAATGAACTGAGAAAATGTATTAATTAAAAGAATGAATGCAACATGACAGTGTATTACTGTATTATGACATTATCAAACAGCTTTTTAATACTGAATTTAGGAGAAATCATAGCAGTGACACACGTGTTTTCTTGTGCAAGCTTTCAATCATATTTCTCCTGAAGAAGTTTCCGCTGAATAGGTTTTCTAGGTGAAGCTGTAAATTGTGATACTACACTGAAGGAAAGTAAAGCTCAGTTTAACTCACTCTTTTCTTAGTGTCCGCGCTGCTGAAGCACTGGTTTTGTATGAAGTTTGCAGCATTGATTTGCATTTCCTGGTTCTTCCCAGTCAGGTGATTTACAGCCATCCTCATGGTCATCGAGCCTCCGTCCTTTCCACTGTAGTGTGCCACGAACACAAATACACCGATACTTTTTATACTTTTTAAACCCAGTGTTAAATAAGTTTATTTTACTCAATCGTACACCAAATCTGAATCAATCGTAATTCTCGAGTCTTACTTTAGAGTCTCGTGTGTTGCTCCATGCTGTTTCAATTCTGCCATCTTCCTTGCGTATGCACTGACTAGTGACGGTTGTCTTCTCACCGTCTCTTGCCTGTGCCTCATATCCTTAACCACAACAGGCATGTTCGGCGTCACCCATACCCCGTCTCCATTCTGACTAGGTGTTCTCTGAACAGTGTGTTTCTCCCACAACATCTTCTGCTGCTCTGCTCTTAGTGGGGTGATGTGTGAATTGTCAGGCAGAAAAACATCATCGAGACTGTCCTCATAAGCGGGCTTGATAGGAAGCTGGAGCGTCGCCGAGATGAACGGCCGAACCTGCTGGACCATCTCGGAACAGGTGGAGTTCTGTAAATAGAAGTTCCCGTGGAGACGGTCAGCTGAGGACACGGATCTCATGGCAGGGAGGGTGAAACCTGAACGACCCCAGTTGAAGCTGTTTCCTGATGAGCCGTACCTAAGCAGCTGACACTCTCCTCTGTTAACCCGAGGAAACCGTAGACTCGCCCAATGAGGCCTGTTCAACCGAACCATAGGTCTACTTGTTCCTGAAGCATCATTGGGATCAAAAGACGAGACTACCTGCAGGCAAGAATGGTTCCAGTTTAAATATAGACACAAAAAGTGAACGCTACCATGTAGACTAATTTATAAAGAAAGCAAGACTGTACCTTCATAGGAGCACTTCTTAAAGGCGTGGCACATACTAACTGGCTGCTAGACACACTACCTGAAAAGAAATAGTCACAAATAAGAGCCAAATTCCTTACCCTGCTTCCACCCTACCATTCCTTACCATCATGTCCTAGACTATATTGATGTATGGCGTATGACTGAATGTTGTGTATGTGGAACACAATTCATCACAAGTTAATTCAATGAAGTTTTTGCTTTTGGTAACAAGATTGAAGCCAAGTTTCAATCTTGTTACGAAGCTAACAAGCAGTGAGTCACACCAGCGACAGTACATGCATCTACTGACACTTTTGTGAGAAATGCTATGCAGCTTCTGGCAGTCTGCCAGACCCAGGCTTGCCGAGGCTCATGGTTTTTAAACAAAACCTGGCTCTGAAAGTACTTTCACACTCACTCTTTATATCGATTATCGCAACAGTGTAGCGAGGCATGAGATGGGGCATGAGGCGGGACACACCCTGCATGGGTTTGCCAATTTATTACAGGGCACGCACACACACACACACACACTAGGGGCAACCTGGAAATGCCAACTAGCCTAATCAGCATGTCTTTGGAGTGTGGGAGGAAACCGGAGTATCCAGGAGAACCCACCAAGCACGGGGAGACCATGCAAGTTCCACGCACACAGACACAAAGGCAGGACTCAAACCTTCGACTGTGTGGGTGTAAGGCCACAAAATACTAACTACTACTACCACTAAACCAACATGCCGTAGCTGAGAAAGCACTCAAATCAAATTAAAAACTAGATTTCCAACAGGTTTTAAAGGTTTTCACACCCTTTCACATTCCCACACTGTTACAGATTCACTTTGAACATCTACAAGGTTTTAGAAATAATTATTATTTAAAGTATTCAGCCCTTTTATTTATTCACACATTGATATTGAACAATGGGAGAAACAATCAGATATGATAGTGAGGACATTTAGAGACATGTCATGAGGACACTGTCCTAGCTGTATGCTTTGAGTTGGGATTGCTCGATTGAGGCAGTGGACTACTGAGCTGAAGGTCATGGAACACCACCAAGCTGCCTCTCCTGGGCTCATACAGTACGTATAACAAGATAAAGTGAAGTGAAGTTGCTCTGGATAAGGGTGCCTGCCAAATGCCTTAAATTTAAATGGCTGTGCTGAACCTTTAGCCCAGTAGGAGGTTGCGTGACTTTTGTTTTTAGCTGTATTTCGTACATACTGTACTTCAAACCTGTCTCCCTGTGCATGATGCTGAGAAGCAACCCGATAGCAAGATGCAGTCACTACAACGTTTCACATTTTTATGTGGGAAAGACTTCTTCCTAATCACTTTACCATAAAGACCTAATTAGCAGAAAATTACATTTCATAATGATGAATGCCCTCGGGAGCTCTGCGGGTGCCAACAATATAGAAATAGTTTTATGCCTTGCAAAAATGTGTGTCACAACACAATTTGATTGATTTGATTTCCAGGATACCAAATCGAACATGATGCACCTCAGTTGAGCATCTATAATCAAGAGCCTGAATATGTATTTAATAAAACAGTTTTAGATATTTAACTAATTTACAAAAACATTTTAGCACATTGTAATTGTAAAATATTGTGTGTAGACATAATGCAAAGTATGCATTTCATGGTGAAAAAATGCATTAGATCAATTTGAAATCGATATCACAACAGAGCAGCAGCACGCAAAATATGAAGGGGTCCACTGTATCTTAGAGGGTAACCGCTGTAACAGCTGTGCAAAGGGTCCAGCAGGCAAAGAGCCCAATGCCGCCAACCCAGCCTCCAAAATCTAATCGTGCACCCATGGGATCCACGGAGGGTCAAAGTCCACAAAAAAAAAAAAAAAAAAAAAAAACTCACAGCACCCAAAGGATCCGCTGCCAACTTCCCCGTGCCTGGCACAACAGCACTCACTCAGAGGCCCTGTGGAGCCACACCCCAACGGGCCAGTGCCAGAAGGGAAGCCCTAAACCAAGGTGGCTTTAATGTTACAGCTGATCCATATCCATATACAATTTCATATTTCATTGTAATTTCATAAACAACTGCAACTTTAATTTTAATTAGAATATTTTGTCTTTTTATTTGTGCCATTTTTATGGTAAAATTATGACTAGTACTTTTTAAAAAACATTTTGCAAAATTCTGTGTTTGGCCACCGTGACGTTTTTGTGGACTTTGGTATTCAAAGAAATTACACTTTGGGGAAAAAAAAAAAAAAAAAAAAGACATTCTATATTTTTAAGTCATCATCATCCGCCTCCTCCTCCTCCTCCTGTCACTGCCCCGGTAACGGACTGTACCAGCTAAATTTATGTTAAGTTTCAGGTTATCCTAAACTGTCATCCTTTAAAGAACAGAATTAAAATGCAACTCGTACGCAAGTTACAGTATATTTAAAATCATTTTAAAATGTTGAACACAACAAAACATGAAACTGGAGCACAGAGAGATTCTTTTATATTCAACAATCATGAATATTTTTTATTACTGTTTTGTATTGTGCCAGTATGCAATCATTACTTTACATGAATATTAAACCATAGAATCACTCTTTCTATGATTCTACAGGAGATGAACATCATTAATGTAGGTTTAGGAGCTATAAAGAGCAGAGTGATTTACGATGCAAAAGAAAGAGGGAGGGAGAGGAGTAACTCTGAGACTAAGCGCATGAAAACTCGGGGTTAGGTTTAGAAGTTGTTTCAGAAAGTGTCGTCAGATGACAGGCTGTTGTACAGAAGACCTGAAGAGAAGTTCCCCCATGAACTTGGACTGAATGGGAGTTCAGGAGCTGTCCTGAGCTCTTACCCCTCATGGTGGAGCGCTTTCCCCTCCTGGACAGGGTGAGCTGCTGCACTTGCTGCTCCACGCGACTCCGACGTTCCTCCTGGTCAGCGTCAGCTTCAGCAGCGCGCGCTAACCGGTCCTCCGACGGCAAAGCTAAACTCGAGTCCTCGGATTTAAACGCGTCGTTAAGACCCAGGACCGTCCTGACGAACATGGACTCGTCGGCCGCCATCTCGTCGACGATTTTCTGTCTCTAAAACCGGACGCGCAGCTTCCTTTGTGCGTCAGGTGTAACTTTTTCTGTTTAGGGCGTGTCCGGTGGTTACGGGAGGGCGTGGTTTGCACCGCGTCACCTGAACAAACACTGGGCCAGTCCCTGAACGCTTTCACACTCCCTACACATACCTCCTACAGAGGGTTTGGATTGAACGCTCTCTGTACACCCTATCTAGCACAGTTTATAATAAAAGTGAGGTATTTGGAGTCGGTCTAACATGCAGGCGCATATCGCTGATACCTGAGCTTCAAAGTGCTGAGTTCACGTTTATCAACTGTCCTGCCATCAATAAAATTAAATACCCATGATGCAATTATGAAAATGTGAATAAAAAATGTTTATTTCATATTATGAAAAACAGGATGACTTACGTTTTTGTCACGTTTTGGTAATTTCGGACACATTTTTCATTCTTCACTTTGTTTGTTTTTACTCATCCTCAGTGACACGTTTATCAACTTTATTATTAAAATAATATAGATAACAGGACATCTTCAACAATCATTACGCTAATTTAGATAGTTTAATGGAAAAATAGGGATGTAGGATATCAGGTAAAATGGGACCGTTTAACTTAACAGCAATTATTTTTTGCCTGGCAAATACAAAAACTTGTGTTTGTAACCCCTTGCAGGGAAAATGTCTGATGGAACTAAACCATAGTTAATTCTTATGACATCATATAACGGAGAGTGGTCATGTATTTACTTCAAAAACATCTTATTTAAAATTTGGGCTTAGTTAAATTTGTACAGTAGCCTTATAAGTGCCAAATCTATATTATAGCAAGAAACAAATAAAGAGAAAAGACTTTACTTTATCATTACTTTAAGAAATGAAGATCATTCAATCCATAAACTCTGAATGTATCATCAAGTGCAGTCATTAAACACTATGATGAAATTGGCTCTCTTGAGGACAGTCCCAGGAAAGGAAGACCAAGAGCTACCTCTGGGAAAACCAGTCCAGGTGATTACCTCATGAAGCATCGGAAGGCCCAGGTTCGATTCCCACCCAATGCCCAAACCCCAGCCACTGGATGCCGTGCTGGATAAAATGGGAGGGTTGCGTAAGGAGGGGCATCTGGCGTAAAACCTGTGCCAAGTTGCTGTGCGGATCGTATAGTCCACTGTGGTGACCCCTCGACAGGAGCAGCCGAAAGACTAACAATAACAACATAATTCTATGCTTGTTCTGTCACAATTTCAGTTTCAGTTTCTGTATTAATATACAATGTTGAAAACAGTAAAAATGAAGATAAACCATTAAATAGGAAGGCATGTCCAAATCTTTTTTTTTTTTTTTTAATCTTTTTTTTAAATTAAACCTAAAATATAGATGTTTTTCAGTCATTAATGCAGAGTCATAAAAACATGTTTAAAACAAATTTTGTATTTTTATAAATTAAAAATAAAAACCTTTGAGTATTTTACCATTGTGTTACAAGTTTATTTGTCATGGACCATGTATGAATAAGAAAAAAATCTCAAATGAGAACAGATGGTTTGTACCAGAGTTAGCTATTAGCTAATTTTCAGCTGCAGGCCATGGTGAGTAATATTAGAGTAAGAGAATGAGGAACTGGTCAAGAAATACCCATCACACCCATATTCAAATGTGCACCAGCAAGAATTTGCCTGTATGGTTATGTGCCATGTTTCGGTCAATAGAGGGCAGTAGCAGTTGATGTCAAATGCAAGTTTATTCTTCTTTTTTTTTTTTTTAAAGAGAGTAAATGAATTGGACGCTTTTGTGATAAGTCCACCTTGTATACACTGATGGCCAGGTGATGTGGGACTAACCCTGTGGCCAAATTCAGAGTTTGGGTTTAGGGTCAAATTTCCCATTTCTGTGGTCATTTGGTTTGACCTGGTAGAGAAAGCCACTGGATGCTTTTCAGTAAGTCGTTAGTTATGTGAGTCAGTAGCTTATGTTTAACCAGAGTTCTCTAGCAAATAGGAGGAGTGAAATTAACTGGAAGCATTGGTCCCTGAACTCTGGATACCTGGTATGGTTTCTCATCACTCTGAACCAGCTGAACAGGTAGATGTCTGAATCAGGCTCCAGGGTCTAATGGCACTAGAGAATTTAAGTCACCACATGACTTTGTGGTAAAGGTCTGACATGTTTGTGCTCGCTCATAAGAGGGCACTCAGTTTACTGTTTATAGAGATGTTACATAAAGCCCGAGATGTTACATACAGTATGTTATTTGCTTTTAAACAACTTTAAACATTGAATCGATGGGTACTAGTTAAATCTTTAACAATAACTATGTTAATTGCTGTATTGTGGAAATAATTATCAGCATTATCGATATTTATTGCTAACATTAGCTTGTTGCTAAGCCTCTCATTATTATCCACTGTTGTAGCTGTGATGAAATTTCAGGCCATAATGTTGCATTAATGATTTAAGGTCACTTCAGCAGAACAGAACCTGTAACTACTCAGGCCTTTTACTGTGAATGTGCAGCTTAAGGAGTTTTTTTTTATAAGCTTTACAAGCTCTGACTGAGAAAACAAAGACACACTTAAACACACTCTTGTAGAGGTACCAATGTTTTATTTATTGATTCCCCCCCCCATTTCACATCTCGAACATCTCAAGATGGCAAATTACATCATTACAACCTGTAAATTACCACTTACATGCCACCATGGACGTTTGCTGTTCAGATGGGATTAGCTCATGCCCAGGGTTAGGGCTGATTTATATTTTGGTGTTTTTGAGTAGTTATGCAAAATGGTTTGCGGCTAATCGTAAATATATTGTGTGGCCAGTATATTAATATTATTATATTATA
>JAQQZT010000012.1:26878874-26933109 GCA_030068275.1 Clarias platycephalus
AAAAACTCCCTGAGATGGTAATAGGAAGAAACCTTGAGAGGAACCAGACTCAACAGGGAACCCATCCTCATCTGGGAGAAACAGATAACAGGAAATGATCTGCATTAATACTGTGTGTTAGGTGGCAGGCAGGTCAGCTATAACAGTTGATGTTGATCGATGTTAATATGGAGTCCAGGTAGTTGTTCATGTAGTCTTAAATGTTCATGCACAATTTAAGAAATAACCACAGACACAAGCTAGCCAAACTGAATATATATATATATATTTAAACAGCTATTGTGTAATATCTGCTATAAGAGTTTTCTGTTGCAAAAAGTGCAGGTATCATTTTTTTTTACCCCTTTACGGAACCACAGTTCTGGTTGTTTTGTTTAGAAAAAGTGACTGATTACAGAAATGCTTGCGACACTGAACTTGTACATTTAGCACACAGAATTAGCAAACTTGGCCACAATTTTTCTGTCTACTACTTTTCCTCAACTATTTAGTCATTATGTATACAGAGAAAATAGAGGAAAACTAAAACTGTTTAGGCTCTGTACAAGTCAGAAGGTCATTGGTTCAAGCTCCAGCATCCAACCCAAGCTGCCACAATCTGCTCCAGGGATGCTGTACTAGCCAGCTTCCCAACTAGGATGCAAAAAAACAAAACAAAATAACATTATTTCACTGTGCTGTAAGGAACATCTGACAATTGAATCTCAATCTTAAAAATGTTTTTACAATAAGTAAAAATAACTGTATTGTACTGTTGTTGTGATGCTTCAAAACACTTTTTTGAGAATTAGTGATTTTTTAATTAATTTAAAGAAGTTAACTAGATGCAGCTAACTTGAGGTTCAAATATGTTTTAACATGTTTAAAAAAAAAAGAATTTTTTACATTTTAATTAAAGATAATTGAAAAAGGTAAACAAACATGGCCACTCATGCGCAGAATAAAATTCAGTTCAATTTATCTTTATTTGTAAAGGAATTTTATCAATGGTCATTGTTGCAGAGCAACTTTACAGAATAAAAAAAAAGGAAATAAGTATGAAATGTGCAAGAAAATATGTATGAATCAAAGTGATCAGATGGCCCTGATCAAAATGTTCCTGATGAGCGAGCCGAGAGTGATAGTGGCAAGGAAAAACTCTCTGAGAATGGCAATAGAAAGAAACCAGACTTAATAGGCAACCCATCCTCATTTGAGAAAATCATGCGGAGAAGTTATGCATAAGCTGAAGAGGGAAGTAGCAGCCTGACGCTTCTCTTTCCTTAATCAGCTGTTTATTTGCATGTTCATTTTGTTCTTTTATTTCACATCACAAGATCTAGTGTGGAAGTTCCCAAAAACCCCCAGATGTGTAATATAAATTGCATTAAATAATTATAGCGATGATGTGAATTATGGATGTTGTCTTGCTCTTAGACTTCCAAAGTCAATAACCTTCTAGCTCAGTCAGTGCCTGCCACTGCATAGCCCAGGTTTTGAACATCTGTGAGCTTCTGTGATTGACATGCTTATCCAAAGACCCCTGCTCTGTATTACGATGAAGACAACATAAGGGCTTCAGCACAGATCTGTAATCTAGTGCCGACACTCCCACTGGGCTTTTGTTACTGCCCCAGAGCTGCTGAATGTAACGGGACGCCCTGACCTGCCGTCCCGATGCTGCAAGGTCATTTTTCCGTAAGCAGTGTAAACAGAAGCCTGACACTGCTGATAGAGCCATCAATTATTCAGTCTTTCCCCTATGCTTATGTCAGCACTGAAGCAGCCCATAGTGTGCACTCTCAAGTCTGAAAAAGGAACACGTGAGTGGTGCAGTTTCTCTCTCAGTGATGTCAGCACTTTCTGAAAAGTGCTTTCGGATCCGATCTTTGAATGTACATTCACAGTAATCTGGTGTATGGAGGAGAACATATAAGACGTGATCTTCCCTGAGACGTGATCTCTCTCTCTCTCTCTCTCTCTCTCTCTCTCTCTCTCTCCCTGAATTGAGGCCTTAAAGTGTCGCTTAAACGGTCACTTCTTCTGATTTTATATTCAAAAGTGTTAATAGACATTTTTCAACATAGCTTATAGTGGCATTCCACATTCACTGTCCTAAATTCTCGCTTTCTTTCTCACTTTCCATATAGCTCTGTATGCCCAAAGGCCTGTCTTTCCGCACTCAGAAGGACTGCCTCACGCCCAAGTTCCACTCATTTCTAATCACACGTGAGGATGGCTCTCGCACTTACGGATTTGTGTACACCTTCTATGAGGAAGTGACCAGCACTCAAATTCGCTCTGCCATGCAGACATTGCACCAGATGCACCATGCAGAGCACGCCTCTTCTCACACATGCCCTTCATCTTCCTCCTCCTCTTCATCCTCCTCATCGAGTATGGACTCATTAACCAGCAGCTCAGATGAAGTAGAGTCTTTGTCCTCCGCCTGTTCTGTGAATCAACGTTGTTGCAGCTCTTCGAGCTACGATGCTGAGCAAGACACGCTGTACGTCTCCAAAGCACTGTGTCTGATCACGCCGATGCCCTTCATGCACGCATGCCAGCGCTTTCTGTCCCAGCTGCACAGGGCTGTCACGGCCCAGCAGCCGCCCCCTCTGCCTTTGGAGAGCTACGTACACAATGTGCTTTTCGAAGTCCCACTCCCACCTCCTGGGCGCTCCTTAAAGTTCCATGGTGTGTATGAGCCCATCGTTTGTCAGAGGCCAGGAGTGGCAGAGCTGCCCATGGCAGATTTTCCTCTGGGAGAGGCCTTTCGGCTGCTGGGGGTCGAGAACCTGGTGCAGCTCTTCACCTGCGTCTTGCTAGAGATGCAGGTTTTGCTTTACTCGCAAGGTGAGACTCAAAATGTGTTTTTGTTGAATTAGTTATTCTGTGCTTTAGCTGTGTTTTATAGATGTGCTTTCAAAGTTTTAATAAACTGAGTTAAACTCTGGCCATTTTCATACCATAAGCAATGAGAGAAAGCTCTGTCCACAAAATTCATGAATGCAAGACATCTGATCAAATATTAGTGTAAATGATCATCAAGCTCAGCCTATTGAAATGCTGAAATGGTGTTGTGTGGTGTTGTCCGCATCACTTTGCTCTGCTGGATGTTTGCATATGATTTCTATTTTTTAAAAAGCATTGAAGAATTTTTTGTTTGTGTTTATAGATTATCAGAAGCTGATGGCGGTAGCGGAGGGCATCACCACACTCCTCTTTCCGTTCCAGTGGCAGCATGTGTACGTTCCCATCCTGCCTGCGTCCCTGCTGCACTTCCTGGATGCCCCTGTGCCCTACGTCATGGGCTTACAGTCGAAAGAGGGCACGGACCGCTCCAAACTGGAACTGCCTCAAGAGGTGACTGGGCAAGCACTACGACATAGACAGTGTGTGCACTGTTTGTATTGTGTAATCAGTGGCCTCACACTATTTTGTTCAGTGGTGGTGATATCAAACATATGCCAGTCATGTCATCTGTTCCGTTCCAGCAGCTCCAGTATGAAAAGTTTAATTAAAAGCAAATCCTTTCTTAATAGAAATTGTTATACACATGTTACCTTGTCATTTCCCATTAATATACATATATTAATACACACACTGGGTTAGGTGCGTTAGTGTAACAGGGGATTATATAGGGAAATAAAGGGAGCTTTTCCTCATAACTGTGCTTTGTTATTCTGCTCAATTAAAAGTCCTGGTTTGACTTGAACACCCCTCATAGTTTGTTTTTAACAAGAGAAGAAAATAATATCTCTCTCTCTTTATAGGCAAACCTTTGCTTTGTGGACATCGACAACCATTGCTTGGAGCTGCCTGAGGATTTCCCACAGTTCCCCAACAAGGCTGAGTTTATCCAGGAGCTGAGTGAGCTGCTCCTGAGCTACGGGCTGCCCCTAGCAGGCGGCGTTTCCTCACCTCCACCCACCTCCTCTCAAATCCATGTAATGGGGAGCGACCCTCTGCGAAACTTGGTAGATGATGGAAGAAACGGTAATTTGCCATCTGATGTCGTAGACCTGATGCAGGGAAACCCGACTCTGGAGCGCCTCCAGGCTCTAGCCAAGCGCACAGGGGTGAAGGTCACCCGTCTGGAGGAGCTGGTGGCCAGGCAGAAGGTTTTAGGTGAGGAGAACACTGGTGCATTGAGGACAGGCATTGAGGAGGAGGAGCTGAGGAATGCCAAGCTGAATGTGCAGCTGAGGGAGGTGTTTGCTGCTCGCTTTGTCACGATGTTTGCTGACTATGAGGCGTTCGTCATTCAGAACTCGCCAGACCTGGAGTCGTGGCTTTCCAACCGAGAGCAGATGCACAACTTTGACAAGGTGACCATATAACACACAGGATATTCTCGAATGTGGAAGTAGACATTCCTAGTTATTCCAAAATGTTGGAAAATGATGGATTTTTATGCAGATGATGTTTATTTTTTTATTTGTATGTTAAGTTGCTTCCTGATTCCTCTGTCCAGACTTCTTTCCTGTCAGACCAGCCAGAGCCGTACCTGCCTTTTCTGTGTCGCTTCATTGAGACCCAAATGTTCGCCACCTTCATCGACAATAAAATCTTGTCCCAGTGGGAGGAAAAGGAGCCCCTGCTCCGTGTGTTTGATGGACGCATTGAGAAGGCCCGCCTCTATAACGTGCGTGCTCCCAGCCTACGCTCCTCAGTTTACCAAAGGTGCACCCTCCTCAACGAATCCGGTGAGCCGCCCGGTTTCTTTAACACCTCGTGACTCAATATAATCTCTTTATATCCAGCAATAGAGAATGGGGCATTTTTCGGCAGTTAAAATTAGCAGTCTGAATAAGTAATCATTTATAATTAATATGTTAACCAGGTTTCAGTTTTAAGAGGAAGAGAACATTGTTAATGCTGCAGTGTGGGAGGATAAAAGTCTGAGTTATTAAACGAATCTTGCTCCTAAAGTGCTCTGAAGCACCGCCAAGTGCTCCACAGAAAAGCATCATTACAGGGTATGAATGGGTGTGTGTCTTTCAGTTAGATTCAGTTTTATTTATATAGCACTTTTAACAAAGGTTTATTGTTAAAAGCAGCAGTTAAGCAGCTTTACAGAATAAAAAAATATGGAAGCGAATTTGAGTGTGAGGAAAGTGATGACGGTGGCAAGGAAAACGTCCCTGAGATGCAGTCGGAATAAACCTTGAGAGGAACCAGACTCATCCTCATTTGGGTGATTTCAGACAGCAGGGATTGATCAGAAGTCATGCTGTGTGCTAGAAGGCAAGAAAACTGTTTGTGGGAATTTCAGTCTTGAGCTATTGAGCGACTGCAGTCACAAGCCATCAGTCTTTGAACCATTGGGTTGAAACATTCCCTTTTCTTGTCAATCTGGTTTTTATTTTTTTATTGTTGTTTTAAAGAGCTTTTTAAAAAGATGAATAGCGCAGGATTTGGCTCAAAGCTCAAAAACATTTATCCAGAAGATTTTTTCCCCCCACCCTCTTTGCTCTCCAGCTCAAGCCATAGAGCAACGGCTGATGAAAATCGACCACACAGCCATTCATCCGCACTTGTTAGACATGAAGATCGGCCAAGGCAAATACCAGCAGGGCTTCTTCCCTAAATTGCAGTCGGACGTCCTCGCCTCAGGCCCAACCAACAACAAGTGAGTGTGGTCAAGATCCATCTTTGTCCTCCATTTAGTCCATCCACGCTGTTTAACCTGCTTCACTGCAGCACACGCACTAATGAACAAGAGCTGACAGGTGGGATTAGTTAGTGCGAAGCCTAGATAAAATAACATGAATAGTGTTGATGATTGTGATAGAAAGACATACTGTTTGTTTATGGTGTCTCATACATCAAGGATGTTTGTGATGGTTCTTTAAATATTTAAACAATAAAGCAGGAATAAATTTAATACCCTGTAACGTTACAGTGATATTAGTAAATTAGCTTCAATTATTTTGTGGCACGTTTAATAGGAACACGTGCAGAGACTTTCAAATAAAAAAAAAATACTTGTGGATTAGGATTCACTCTTTGAACGAACAAAAACAGTATTCCAAATAAATCTCCAAGTCTTAAAACAATATAATACCAATTACATTCATTTTTAAGCACTTCACATTTAAACTTTTTCACACAAAAATTACACAGACCATAAAGTATAATGTATACGTATAATAAAGTCAATACTTACAAATGGAAAACACGTCAAGTTAAAATATGATATAAATATAATGAACGTATAGGTCAAATAGGGTAACATTTCCACTTTCAAAACTTTTTTTTCCACTGATCTACTGGATGTCAGATCTGATCAGATCAGTATCTTGTGCCCTCTCTAATTTCTCAGATTTTCTTTTAAACTGGTAAAAATAAATTTAACATGCCTGTGGTTGTGTGCTTCATTTCTATTGTTTAAAGATAGACGGCAGATTTTTTCTGCAGAGATTGTGTGGAGAGTCGCTTTGATTTAAGTTTGTACGTGAAAATTGTACAGTTTCAGAACATCCCTAATTTAATCGTAAAGTGTATACCAACTAAACAGGTGAAGGCCAGGTCTGTTCTATTGTAACATTCTATATTGTGTGTGTGCTCATGTTCATGTGAACAGATGGTCTAATCGCACTGGCTCGGCTCAGCGTCGGAGGGACTGGCACAGACAGCAGACTGATCATCTCGGGCTGGACAATGACCTCAAAGAGGTGCAGTACGACCATCTCTTTTTTTTGTAATCATAAGTCATAGATTGGCTTCTTATCTCATTTTATTTCTTTTCTCTTTTTTTTTTTTTTTTTCTAATCCCAATAAGTTCTTTCTTTGCATCTTTGAACGATATTTGTGAACACTTGCTTTAAAACTAATTTGTTGAATTATATAATTTTCATGCATCGTTTCAGAATCGTTTGCAAAATCGTTTCAGAGCATGTTTTTCATTTGCGTTGTTCATTTTTGTCTTGCATGGTTTCCTATTGAATATGCCATTTGAATATCTCTTTAATTTATCTGCATGTTATTTTTATTTGCCTGTTTCTGCTCTTTCCATTGTTTTTCCCTCTCTTTGGTTTGCAACATCCCTCGTTTGAACGCTCTGGGCTGTGGGCTATATCCCTCCACAGCCACTGCAGGGGTGTTTGGTCATTCAGAACTCTGTGGCTTCCTGGGAATGGGTCAGAGCACCAAGCCCTCATGTTAAAACACCCAAAAAGTCCTTTTCATCCTGGAGCCTGGTATGTCTGAGGCCTGCTATTGTGTGAGCACCTGAGACATGTTTGAACAAGCCTAGATACAAACGCAAAGTACAATTAGGCACGATGACAAATTCCCAGTGCTTGCTGAGTGCAAAAGATCTGTAGGCTTTTCCTTTCCTGCGATTTTATATTGAAACATGAGTCTCCTGGAGAGATGCAAACATGTATTAATAAACTGTTGTTGATCACAGATCATTTTCAGTAATCTAATATAGTCATTTCATGTTGTTTACACCAAACAAAAGGAGCAAGTTCCAGTCGGTTTGTATCAATTCTGTCTTAAGCTGTTTTTAAGCTTTTACTATTCATCATTATCTTCTTGTTCTTCCTCTTCTTCCTATTCATGCAAGAATTCTCAATATCGGGCTGTATGATAAGATTTGTTGCACGCCAATGCAGTACAACGAAACCTAATAATAAACGAGCTTGAGGACCAGAGCTCTAGCCTGGTAATTAGCTACAATAATTACACAGTTGGAAATCATCCTCCAGGTGTCGAGGCGTCATTGAGGTGTTTGCTTTTTTTTCTTCCTTTAAATCTTAAAACGCCTTTCTCAACCACTGATCGCGACACCTGACCAATGATCTTCCTTTATGATGCCTGAAACATTATACTGTAAAAAATCCTGTTTTAGTCAAGAACTTTGATTAGCTTTACAGTTGAGACAGATGCTAACGTGTGTATGTCTCTATAGAAGTACCTGCAGGAAGCACGTAGCTTGGGGAAAAATCTGAGGCAACCCAAACTGTCTGACCTTTCTCCAGCGGTCATCGCTCAGACCAACTCGAAGTTCGTGGAAGGCTTACTAAAGGAATGCAAAATGAAAGTGTGTATGGATTTTTGCCATTTTTTCAATCACAATGTCTTATGGACATTTATTTATTTTGTCTTAGCCACTGGTGTTCATTGAGAACAGAATTTTGCAAAACAGCATTGTGATGTTATTCAGTATTTAATCAAGCGGTTCTTCCTGAAGAGTTCCCCTGTTGTACTTGTGCTTCTATCAAAGGTGTGTGTTGATGTTGTGTGTCCAGACTAAGCGAATGTTGGTGGAGAAGATGGGTCGAGAGGCCGTTGCACTCGGCCATGGAGAAGCTAATATCACCGGTCTGGAGGAGAACACGCTCATCGCTAGCCTGTGTGACCTGCTGGAGAGGATATGGAGCCACGGCCTGCAGGTCAAACAGGT
This sequence comes from Clarias platycephalus, assembly GCA_030068275.1. Classification (NCBI taxonomy): domain Eukaryota; kingdom Metazoa; phylum Chordata; class Actinopteri; order Siluriformes; family Clariidae; genus Clarias; species Clarias platycephalus. Next base: position 26,887,270 of record JAQQZT010000012.1, read on the forward strand.
GAAGAGTGGCATCATGTTTACTTCTTTGACTCGATTGTTACTTTTATGCAACAAACACAAAAATTCTCTTTAATGACCTTTCCATGGTTGGGTTTTGCCATGACTCGGTTTTTGCAGGGAAAGTCTGCATTATGGTCCCATTTAAGGCATTATCAGGACAGAATGGAGAAGATGGAGCAGCAGGTGGCGTCATCAGGTACTACACGTACACCTAAGTACACTACATGCTGCATGTATAAACACCCACACACGCACACAACCATATGTGTGGTTAAACTTGTATGGGTTTTTCGTCTGCTCCACAGTGCTTCATGGGCAAGACAAGCGGAGGTCAGAGTCATCCATCGGCCTGCCAGTGTTGCGCATGTCAGTCGTGCAGGACATGAGGTGAGATTCATGTGTGATTCATTTGTATTTGTGGGAATGTTTGAAACTTCTGGGCTATAAGACTAAGATTTAACATTTGTGAAAGTTTTTAGAGCGGTGATGTCCAATTTCTATTTCATCCAGGGCACATCAGCATTTAAAAAAAAAAGCCAAAACACTTTCACGTACTTCATCAAGGAAAATACATTTAAAATCTTCTCTCTCTTCCACCTAGACACATCCAGAGCATGGGGGAAATCAAGACTGATGTAGGGAGAGCTCGAGCCTGGATTCGTCTGTCCCTGGAGAAAAAGCTGCTGTCCCAACACCTCAGACAGCTACTTTCTAATCAAGCTATAACCAAGTATAATGACCGAACACACTTGTACACATATACACGCACACAAAACAAACAAAACTAAGCACAGCACTCTTTAGAATTATGGATCACCTTTACATGGAAATTAGCATGTACTTGTTTTTGTGTCCACAGGAAACTGTATAAGCGTTACGCCTTTCTGCGGTGTGAAGAAGAGAAGGAGCAGTTTCTTTTCCATCTGTTGAGTCTGAACACAGTGGACTACTTTTGCTTTACCAGCGCCTTCGCCACCATCAGTGCGTACACATGCAAACACACAGCAACATGCAGCTCTGTGATTTTCCCAGGCGAGATAGTGGAAATGATTGCAGAGGAGGGGCTAATGAATAAATTACAATATCGTGGAAACTCCTATATATTCTAAATTCATTACATATAATGTGAAATATTTCAAGCCCTTTTTGTTTGCATTTTGAGGATTGATGGCTTACATACAGCGCATGACAATAAAAATAATCCAGTATATTCAAATATTAAATATAAATATATATAAATATTTAGTTTCCAGTTTGAGTAAATTACTATTCATACACAAATACCGTGTATCTCTTGATCTAGCTCAGTACACAGAACCACAATCATAGGGAAAACGGCTGACTTGACAGTTGTCCAGAAGATTATCATCGACACCCTCCACAGAACTTCATTGCTGTGAGGGTTGGCTGTTCAGAGTGTTGTATTAAATCATATTTATACAAAGTTGATCAGAATGAAAAGGTGTGGTAGGAAAAGGTGCAAAAGCAACAGGGATGACTGCAGTCTTAAGAAGATTGTCATGCAAAGCTGATTTAAGACCTTGGGAGAGCTTCACAAGGAGTGGAGTGAGGCTGGAGTCAGTGCATCACGAACCACCACGCAGAACATCTTGCAGAAATGGGCTACAACTGTTGCATTACTAGTATCGAGGCAGTCCTGAACCAGACATAATGTTAGAAGTGGCTTACCTGGGCCAAGTAGAAAAATAACTGGACTGTTGCACAGTGGTTCAAAGTCCTCTTTTTAGCTGAAAGTAAATTTTGTATTTCAATGCCCCAGAGTCTGAAGAAAGATTCAAGAAGCACAGAATCCAAGTTGCTTGAAGTCCAATGTGTAGTTTCCAGTCATTGATGGTTTTAGGTGCTATGTCTTCTGCTGGTGACGGTCCACTATGTTCTATCAGCCGCCTAACAGGAGATCTTGGAGCACTTCATGCTTCTGTGTGCTGAAAAGCTTTATAGAGATACCGATATTCCTTTTCCAGCTTGACATACCAGCTGTCCACAGTGCCAAAACTATCACTAACTGGTTTGCTGACCATGATATTACTGTGCTTAATTAGCCAGCACAGTCGAAAAGGAAGATGAGGAAAAGCTGACCCAACAATACAGATGAGCTGAAGGCTGCTATTAAAGCAAGCTGACCTTCAATAATGCCGTGCCACAGGCTGATCACCTCCATGCCATGCCACATTGTGCTAAAGGAGCCCCAACCAATTATTAAGTGAATAAATTAACCTATTTACCAGAAGTTGGATTTTTCTGTATTGATCTGTATTGATCTTAGGAATCATATTTTAATATTTTGTGATTTTTAGATTTTGGCATTTAAGCCGAAAAGTCTTTTCTGGGTATTTATCTATCTTGCATAATTAATAGTTTTATTGTTAGTGATTGTTGCAGTCGTATTGCATTTTATAATATGGATAAGATGGGGTTGAATTGCCTGTATTGTTTCATATTTTCATTCGCAGTAAAGCCTTCCCTTTTTATTTTGTCCCCTCAGTGATCCCATATCGTGCTGTCATCATCCCAATCAAGAAGCTGAGCAATGCCATGACCACCTCCAACCCCTGGGTGTGTGTGTCAGGTGAACTAGGGGACTCCGGTGTCATGCAGATCCCGAAGAACGTTCTGGAGATGACGTTTGATGTGAGTGTCCTTATATTAGTGCTGGCATTTCCATGGTAACGGTCGCTAGTGGTGATGGAGCCACATAGCGTGTTTGAGTAAAAGCATTAAAATGAAGCATATTATTTTCACCTCTCCTGTTTGTCACGCTCTGCTTATCAAATGCCCATAACATTTATATACTATACTGTAGTCCTGAAAACTGCAGCCCTGAAGTGAAATAGGTTTTTCATTGCTGTATACGAAAATATTTGTTTTTTTACATTAAAAATAAAATTCACCTTTTAGATTCTGCAGGATCTGATTACAAAATCATATTGATCTGAGTAGATAAGCACAGCATGACTGTTTGTCCAATACATTTTAATTAGTGTACCGTAAATGTTCTCATCATTGTTGTTTGTCCAAAATTATTAACAAGATGAATTGAATGACCATGTTATTTATAACAAACAGGTGAGATTGTACTTTTACAGTGAAGTTATCCAATAACATCAAATCAAAGTCGAGAACAAAATCAAGATCAAATCCTGACATTGAGTGTGTAAAATCACACTTACTGTAGCTATCAAGGTTCTAAATTGAGTATGATTGCAAATACAATGTTGATTTTATTCAGTAGTTCTACAACCCCAGTTCCAAAAAAGAGTGAACGTGAAAGTGTGACTAGTGAAATTGGTAATAAAAACCAAAAGAAATCAGCTGTAAAGTCTTTTTATGTGGTACTATATTGAAAAAATTGTACTATATTTTTTGATTGTTGAAAAAATGAACCCAGTTCAAATCTGGTGGCTCCAGTGTCCTCCGAAATGTTGGGACAGGGCCAATTTAAATCTAATAACAGTGGGACAAGTATAAATTACAAGGTGATGAGAAACAAGTGCTGTGAAACAGGTGAACCAATTCTGTCATAGTATACAAGGGGTTTCAAAGAGAGACCTAATCCTTCTAGAGCAAATCGTCGAATTGCCAACAGATGCACCAACAAATTATCCAGTATGTTCTGATAACATTCCCCAATGTTGGTACACAATATCAACAACAGTAATTTAAGAAATTCAAATCTCAGTGCATAAAGTGCCAGGCTGAAAACCGCTTCTGAATACATGTGATCTCCGATTCCTCAGACATCAGTGTCTTATAAACCATTATGCATGTGTGAGCATGGTCACACTACAGTATATCATTTTGTGGTTTCAGTAAAACTGTGGTAAACCCCCCCCCCCCCAATCAGGTCTATTCTCTGCTGATACCGTCTGTGATTAGTTAATTTAATGTTCTTTGTTAATGATATGCCGAAAAGCAGGACAAATGAATAATAATTTTAATTAAAATTGTTTTTGCATAGCATGGTAATCTAGCAGTTGCATACGAAAGTAGTCGCAGTGTATGAAAAAAATCTTGTATGTGTTCATGTGGCCGCGTCGTTTCCATGGAGAATTGGATTTAAGTGCGTGCCAGTGTGTGAAAGCCTTGATGATGAGGGGCTGATGTAGAATCCGAGAAGAGGACACACACTGCCTATCCTGCTTTCTCAGTCACTTGTCATGTTCTAACACATCATCTTTCTTTCTCCAGTCTGCCTTTAGGGCTCACACGCACCTCTCCATCCCCTTCAAGGTCAGGAGCACATTTTACCACAACTCTCTTGCTCCATGCCTCCCTTCTCTTTCCTTACTCTTAGACTGGCTCTTTCTGGATTTCCCTGTAGAATTGTCATTTTCATGCAGCTGCTTTTCAGAGAGGGAAAGAATCCCTCAGTTTTATTAGCTTCATGCCATTCTTTGAGGTGCTATGCAGCTTCCATTCATTCATTCAGTCGTAAAATTGTAGAATTGACATGAAAATGACATTCAAGAGCATCTTAATCTCCTGTAATGGGAGGTTGTGTGCATTGCCCAGTTAGATGAGTAGTGTTGGAGTGCTGCATGATTATTTTGGGGTGGAAGGTATTGTAGCTGGTGTGTTTTTATCACTTCTCTAAAATGGAATCTTCGTTGCAGGTGAAATGGCTTTCTCTTTCTGTTACTTTTACAATCTATACACCCGAGAACACTTTGTGAACTGTTGTTGCAGTGTCAGAACCTGGGGAAGCTGACCACTGTGCAGTTGGGCCACGATAATGCTGGGCTTCTGGCCAAGTGGCTGGTTGACTGTGTGTTGGTTCGCAACGAGATTACAGGACACACATACAAGTGAGTACAACACTATACATTTAGCTTGACACCAATGTGAGCACCCAGCTGCCACCTGCTCAAGCGCATTTAAGTGGAAAGGGCAAAAAGAAGTTAAGGTTTTTGTTTCTTATACTTTGACAGTACACTCTTATATATACACACACACACACACACACACACACACTGGAGACCCCAATGTCCAAATATTACCTAAAGAAAAAAAAATAAAACATAATAGGTCCCCCTATGTTGTTGGTCTTTCGGCTGCTCCCAGCAAGGGGTCGCCACAGCGCACAACAACTTGGCACAGGTTTTACGCCAAATGCCCTTCCTGACGCAACCCTCCCATTTTATCCGGGCTTGGGACCGGCACTGCATCCAGTGGCTGTGGGATTTGGTCACTGGCTGGGAATCGAACCCGGGCCTTCCGCATGGCAGGCGAAACACCTACCACTGAGCCACCAGTCCCCCTATAAATATAGAAAAAAAAAGAGTATATTCCTTCTTTGCTATCCTGCTCTCTTTATAAAAATTTCATATATTCCATCTATATTTTCCCCGTATGAACTCATGACTTTTATAGATTCCCTTGTGGTCGGTGGTTGGGGAAAGGCGTGGACGACGGCAGTCTCGAGCGAATCCTTATCGGCGAATTGGTGGCACTGAGCAATGAGGAGGAGGTGGGACGGGGTTCCAAGACTCCTCCCCCTCAACGTTCACCCTCACAAATCCGTCGCATCAGCATCAGCTCCATCACAAGCCGAGGCAGCAGTAAGTTTGAACATAGAATATAGATCTTGCATATATCTGTGTTTGTGATTTGTACAACCTGTTATTAATTCATAACTTTTGGAACAATGTCTTTTGTTTTAGAACCAACATCAGATCAGATCCAGGAAGCCATCAGTGAAGCAGTCAACAACATTGTGAAACATTTTCACAAACCAGAGAAGGAGGTATGTGTGTACACAACTTTGATTTAGTTTCGTTTTTCAAGGACTCTGACTTACTCTTTTCCTCTTGGTGATCAGAGGGGGAGTCTGACAGTACTGCTGTGTGGTGAAGGCGGTCTAGTGGGAGCTCTGGAGCAGTTCTTCTACCATGGCTTCCGGACAGCTCGTCTCTTCCAGAAAAGTGTCTTTTTGTGGGACTTTATAGGTGAGTTCATTTTGGAGACTTGTCATTAACTGTATGCTTAAATGTATGTATGAAAATAATACATGCACTGTACATCTCTATAAAAATGCATATGTATATGTGTGGTTGTGTATTAAACAGAGAGGACGGTTGTGTACATGGAGAATTCTGATCAGACGAGTGATCTCCAGCCTATTGGTTCGAGCTGCAACTCTCTTTGTCGCTATGCTAATGCTATTAACAATACATCACGCAACTTGGGCAAAGATGGCAAATTCCAGCTTCTGATTTGCCTTGGGGCAAGGTAGGGCATTACAGTTGTGTGTATATTCTCAATCACACACACACACACACACACACACACACACTTATACACAGGCACCTATTCTGCAGAATTCACTTTGATTATTTTGGGTATTAACATGAGTCTCCAATGTGTGTACAAAAATCCCCTCCTTTTTTCATCTAATCCATTTTTATCTATAAATTAGCATGAACACATTATTAAACTTTCAGGGTACAGTTTTCAGGAAAGTCCTATTTTTTGTGTTCTGCTAGAAAAATACACTTTCACAAAGGTACAGTAGCCCATTTGCATTTAAAGCTACAGACAGTGAAACAGTCCGGATAATATTGTTAATGAAACAGAAGGAAGCCAGAATACATGTGAGTGATATTTCATTTGGATCATTAACAGACACATTTTGGAGACCTCTGGTAATTATGTTAACTTGTTTATAAAAAAAAAAAAAAAAAAAAGAGTATAATATGGTACCTTTTAAAGTTACATGTATGTATTACACTTCATATTCTTTCCCTCTCTCTGTCTGTGCTCAGAGATCGGTTGCTGACTCACTGGCTCCCCCTGCTGGTCGAGTGTCCCATCATCACGCGTATGTTTGAGGAAACGGCGTTGCTGCGTGACAATGTCGCTGTCGGCTTTCTCATCCGCGTCCTTCAGTCTTTGCACGATTTCCGCATAACTCTAGAGACATCCCTCACCAAAGGCGTGGAGCTATAGTGACACAGAAATGCCCATCTGTCTCCTCCTCCACCTCATCCTCCTGATCCCTCTGCCTCTGCTGCTACTGCTACTGCTGCTGCTGCTTCCGCCCCGGGAGCATGAAAACAAAAAGTCATGCTGTTTAAACCACAGTTAAAGCCGCAGCAAAATCAAGGCTCACCTGGAAAGAGGGAAAACATTTTGGAGCAGTGTTTGGTGGTTAATTGAAAAGTTTTTCATTGTAAGACAGAACCTTCTGGTTTGGATGGTTTGTAAATCCTGCTTGTGGTTGGACAGATTTCTGTTTTAATCCTTTGGACAACTGGGTACTATTTCAAGCACCGTCAGAGCTTTGTGTGACTTCATGGAAAGCATCACGTTAATGGCTTTGCAGAGAGTTAGTATTCACCAACGTTGGAGGAATACAATGGAAAGCTGAAGCTTACTCGTGCCTGCATTAAAATGGTTAATGTCCAAAAAAATGTAGAAACAAACACATTTAAAAAAGCCCAACATTTTGCATACTATTTGGGTGAGGAACTGTCCCACAGGCTTTTAGAGAGAATAAAACTGACTTTGTTAACTGGCCAATACAAAGCTGCGCTCGTAAACATTCCAGCGATATGAAGCATGATTATTTGAAGATTGTGTTAGAGGATGAGTTTTAGTTTTGCCAATCAGTATTAACATTGAGTTGTGTTGAAAGAATGCAGCAGCGAACTTTTATATTTATTAGATAACACTGGAAGTAGACAAAGCAATAATACAATTATCCTGCCCTCATCAGGACAAAACCACTTAAACAACCAGCTTTTTCTTACCATGTATTACATTTTGCCACTTTTTTCAACTAAATTTAAAGACCCTGGGTAACATTCTGGATTTTGGGTTTTGTGGCTTCAAATCAAAACACACATACACTCACACACAGTGTAATATCTGTAGATTAATATTAATGAACTCCATGGCTTTCTCCATGAGAACAACTACATGAGTATGAGTTAAGCTAGCTGTTATGAAATAATTTGTTCTCATGTTTAACAGTGTTTGAATTTCTGTTATCCACCCGTATATGTCAGAGGGTGTGTGCGTGAAATAGATTTTTTTTTCATTTTTTTTTTTCTTATGTTCAAAATGATGTCTGTATATTTATTTATTTTTGAACAATGCTTTTGTGACACTGGTTGAAGCTGTATGGAGCTAGATGTTAGGGGCGATTCAGTTAACTAAATCTAAAGCATATATTAGTTATGGTGTATCGCTTCCTCTTGTTCCATATTTGCCAGCTAATTGCTCATTGTGGTTGGTTCTGACTGTGTATAATTTTGGTATAATAAACCTGTGTAAAATTTAATTAAGTTTGCTTCCCCTAAAAAAAATGAAAGCAGCTAGCGAACATGATATAACACTGGATCATTCCCTTTTGTTGTGCATGCTAGAGCTGGGAATTTTAGCTTGAGATTATTTAATTTAATGTTAGGTTCATATCCTGGACCAGGATCATAACCACTTTTTTTGTCCTGTGAGGATGTAGGATTGTTTGCTTTCTTTCCTGATCATTGTGTACGCTTCTTATTGAAAATATGGAAAGAAGAACATTTTTCCATTTATCGCTAAGAAATTGCTGTTACGTTCATGATGTTTTTGGAACCTTTCATTAAAAATCACAATGTGTTTATGATTGTGCCTTCTGTCTACTCTTTTATAACAAGCTATGTGTTGCCTTTTGCAATTCTTTCATTTAAAATGAAAATTAATTATCGATTTTCATGATTGCAAAGCAATGGCTTAAAAATCCTTGCAGACCAATGCAACAAAAAACTTAGCCACTGAGGGTTGCATGAGTGTGTGCAGAACCTCACACCAGTCCAAAGCCCAGATAAAATTGGGCAGGTTGTTTCAATGAAGAACATTCTGCAATCAAATTATGCAGAAAGGGACCTAATGTGTGACTCGTATTAGGAACAGCCAAATGAGAATAAAGAAGAAGCAGAAAAAACATGTTCAGATGTGTGGCGGTTTTAATTAGACCACCAGTTTGTTTGTTTTTGGTATTGGAGATATCACAGGCATGTGCAAACTAAATTAAGAATTGCATGAGTGCCAAAGGTAGCTCAGTGGTTAGGATGTTTAAACCACAGCACTACCAAGATGCTACTGCCGGGCAATTGAACAAGGCCCTCAACCCTCATCTGCTCAGATGTTTAATGAGATAAATGTAAGCTACTCTGGATATGAATGTCTGCCAAATCCTGTTAATGTAGAGGTATTTGAAACAGTCAGGTTCTAGCAGAAACCCATTATGGACCAAAATCATTCTGGTACGGTTGAGGAAGTGTCAGAGCCGGAGTTCACACAGCATACTCACAACCTACATTCAAGACCAGAGGCATGCGCACTTTCAGAAAGAACACTTGTCTGATAACGTCACCTTAAACATCACTTTGTCACCTTAATACAGTCTTCAGGCTTTTAAAGTCATTCTAAATTGCCTCTATGTTGTTCTATTTATAAACACAATAGCTTCTAACACATAGTTGAATCCCAAACCGCTTTCTAAGGGCACTACTTGGTATGTGGAACAAATGATCATATAGCCTAGTGCAACTTAACTTTTAAAGCTATTTCTGATCCTTGCTTTCATTATTAAACATAACTAATTTCCATTGTTAATTTTTTGCAATGCAACTTCAACTAGTATTCAAGTTATCTCTATTTGTTTGTTTTTTTTCTCCCTCACTTCCATTACACTGATGGTACACCACATTCCCTCCAGTTTTCAACCCAATTCCAGTCATTTCAATGTTTTCTTTGCTTGATGTGGGCTAATAATGACTCATTTGTGACAGCAACATTTTTTGGTTTGGAGTGAAAGAGCAACTCAGTTGAACATCACTGAACATCCTCTGAATTAACTGGAACACCCCACTGCACCCAGATCTCCTCATTCAACATCAGCGCTTATCAGTTGCTGAATGAACAAAGAACCACATCTAGTGGAAAGCCTTTTTAAAAGAGTGGAGCTTATTACAACATTAAGGGTGAATAAATCTGGAATGGGATGCTCAACAGGCACAAACTGTAAGAGTGATGTGATGGTCACAAATGTGTCCACATAGTTTTGGCTGTATGAGTACCAGGTACAGAGTCTGTGAGAAAAGGCACACGGAATAAAAAAAAAAAGGAGCCACGTTTTCCTCTCCGGTTCAGTCAGTATGTGCTTATCTGTGCTTCAGGACTCTCCTCACTATAACACAAAACACAAACCACCATCACCGCCCCCCCCCCAAATCCTTTCCTCCCTGACCGACTTTACAAGCTCGTGCGCTTTTTATGTCACATCTGCGCATCTGCTGTGTGCCGAACTGTAGCCCCGCCCACTCGACTCGCATCATAGTGCCGAGATTCTGAAAGGCAAGGAAGCCTTGGCAACAGGACCCCGCCCCCCCTTTCCCGCGTAATTTTCTCGTCCTTATATGGGCAACACAATGCAGACGCAAGCCGACGTCAGCCGCGTATGCAAATAAGGTTGATTGAAGAAATTCAGAAAATGGTGGACGGCAGGGCTGGCGCATGCGCAGACCGTTTACTACGCCGAGACAGAAAGTGAGACATTGCGCGTGCTGAGCAGTGGCGCATTGTTTAATGAGGAACTCTCGTGGCGCGTGCACTTCGCTTGATTGACCTTTATCAAGGTAGGAATGAGGCTTTTAACAAGTTAATTAAATTGTTTAAGCGTGCAGCATCGCGTTGCTATGTTTGTTTTTAGAGAGACCGCTTTTAATAAGTTTTACGGTCATGACAGCGTGTGATGGTGCGGGAGGGACTGCACCGGGGCGCGCGCGCGCGCACACACACACACACACGCAGAAAGCTCATCCTCAGCAGCACAGCCTAATTTTATTTAACACTTATACAAATGATGACACTGCGGTGTATGTGCAGTGTTTTGTAAGAGTGTTGAGTCTTGGGTTTGTTTTTTTGCGCATTACGGGACACATGTTCCAGGCGATGCGGTGCCATTTTAAGGCGCGCGCGCATCTCTCCTGTTACCGCGTTTAATAAGAGATGCAACTCAAAATTCCCACCTAACTTCACTTTCTTTATAGATTTCCATACATTAAGAGTGTTTTTTTAGTCTGTAAGCGACATGTGTCGATGACAAGTCATGCGCAAAGAACCGCAAACATGAGAGGAAAAGTTATGTCGTGGATAGTTCTCTTATTTGTCGTATTTATTTGTTCACTGGTGCAGCTCTTTAACTGTGCGTGTGTGTGGCCTGTCTCTCTTTCTCACACACACACCCCTACTCCTCTTTATGGTGGGTGTGCTTCAAAACAAACTTGTATATTCTTGCGAGCTTTGCTCCACGCATTGACAGCTTCCTAACACTCCTGAGATGATGATGATGATGATAATGATAATAATAATAATGAAACCAACTAATATAACTATTGATCTACATATTTAGTTTTTTTTTTGGTGAACTTTAATTGAGTTGATTGATGATGTTACACTTTGATGTTTAGTCGTGAGATCCCAGCGTGTTTGTTCTTCGTTGCAACTAAAAGAAGCATGCACATTCAGTTGTTTGTTTAACAGGATGATGGCTGATGGGATGAGTCCCTATGAACGGTGTGTGTATAGAGAGAGCGGTAGAGGAGACTGTGTGAGAGAGAGAGTCGACAGCATGGAGTCAGTGACGCAGCGGCGCGCGCACTAACAGACAAAGAGCAGCAGTCGGGCTCGGGCGTTTGATCTCGTGCCCTCAGCCTCACAGCAGCTCTTTTTCCAGCCGTAACCGCCGCTCCGCTCACATTCTCACACTGTACATGGGGTTAGCGTGTTTACTGCGCGAGCGTGGAGCGTGTAACTCGATGTTGAGTGCAGTAGCGGTGCTGGTGTGTCACGCTTCCGCGCTGAGGAGCCAAGATGGAGCACTTCACAGCGCTTCCCTCAGCTTGGGGTGTGTGTGTGCGAGGGAAAGACGTGTTTTTTTTTTATATATATATATTTTAATTGTGTTAAAGTGTTAAACCAGTTATGTTAATACATTTATTCACAAAAAAACAAATTTGTGTACTTTGTGCTGGTTTGCATTACAGTTCTCCGTTTCTGTAACCCCCCCCCCCCCTCCTCCGTCCTGTCGAAGGCGGCGCCATGTTTGAACGACATCAGAAAACTAAGTTAGCGAGCTCGCGCCCTGGCAGCGCGCGCTTACTCCGTCCAAGCCTAGAGAACAGAATTACAGTTTATAGTTCTGACATTAAATGCGTAATAAGAATGGAGTTGAACAGTGAGGAGAATATTTGATGCAGTGTTATCTCGACTACACTGGATTATTGACGTGTAATTCAGTAATACACACGCGTCAGATCAACTGGCCCAGATCGCAAGTGTGTGTGCATCTAAACTAATTTAACATGGTAAAGTAATGTACTGGATTAGTCATTGGTTGAATTATTATAGTGCCACGAGATTTTGTGCCAATCTATCGCAGGGCATACACATTTACACACAACAGGCAATTTGGGAACGCCAGTTACTCTAATCAGCATGTCTTTGAACTGTGGGAGGAAACCCACAAAGCACGGGGAGAACATGCAAGCTTCATATATACACACACACACACACACACACACACACACACACAAGGCAGGAATCGAATCCAGACCCTAGAGATGCATAATTATTAGTCCTAAAGTGCTACATAAGAAACCCAGCTCATCACCAGGGGTCACACAAATTTCTCTCTCTCTCTCTCTCTCTCTCTCTCTCTGACACACACAGACAGAGGGAGAGAGAGAAATAGATAAACATTTTATTGATCCTGAAGGACAATCCAGATATCCAGCAGCAATAGAAACAGTAACACGAGGACAAGTTGTAGATTGCACACTGCATGTGTTACACAGTGTTATTTAAAAACTGACCAAAAGTTACTAATGGAATGCTAAGAACAAAACTACAAGATATACAAGAAGCATATAAATAAAGTATATAAATCACAAAAAAGGACAAAGTTATTTGCAGTGCAGCCACGATGTGCAGTTTTATATGTGACAAAGCATTATTAACGCATTATTACATAGTTTTTAATTGTTCATATCTTTCCAGATGTTTGGTTTCCATAAGCCAAAGATGTACCGCAGTCTAAATGGTTGCTGCATCTGCAGGGCGAAATCCTCCAGCTCTCGCTTCACAGACAGCAAGCGCTATGAGAGAGACTTCCAGAGCTGTTTTGGGTGAGCTTATGTTCCCTACCTGATTACAGCCAATAAGCCACAATGCATCATATGCAGTTTAGACTTAAACATATTTGAGTTGAAATGTGAATTGATTGTTTGTAATACAAATGAATCAAATCTCTAAATGATACAAGTAATGCTTATATAACGACTTGAAGATGAATTAAAAATTTGCATGCTCTGAAAGGCGTGTCATTATTACCATGAAATCCAAACAGTTAAAAGCTGTCAGAATGCACGTTTACACTTTGTGGTCTGATGTGTGTCTAATGCAGCCTCTGCGAAACACGCTCTGGAGAAATTTGTAACGCTTGTGTGCTATTGGTGAAACGCTGGAAGAAGCTTCCGGTTGGCTCCAAAAAGAATTGGAATCATGTAAGCAAAACTAACTCCTCCACCCCAGTGACTGACTGATCAGTTACAAGGGGTTAAAGGTCATTCAGTGATTATGATTAAACCGAAGTGACTGTTTGTTTCATTATGAATTCTGGTGATCCGCAGGTGGTGGATGCGCGAGGTGGACCCAGCCTGAAGATGACGGTGAAGTCTAAGAAGGTGAAGCCTCTGTCTAGACGAATCAGGCCGAGTCAGATTTGCAGAGTGCAGAATGAACTGAAAAGAAACAGTGAGTGCCTTTTGATTGTTAAATCTGGATTACAGCTGAATGATAGAACAATGTAATAACAGTATCATATGATGCCAGAGTATGCTCTTCTGAGATCAATTTTTTGATTCAAGATTCTTTTTAACGTGTTTTAAGATAAACCTTCATATTCCGTACACATGACAGGCGTTCAAGTCAAATTGGGACTTGTGATTACGCAGAATAACAGAAAACAGTTATGAGAGTAAAAACACTCTATTTCTCTATATAATCTCCTGCTGCATTAACACACTTATCCATAGCATTTAATTAGTGCTTGGATACCATCAATGTAGCTTTCTCAGCACACCAGAGTCTAATTGGACTGCCTGCTTCAACTGCCTGAACTCCATTAATGGCCCAAACATGTAGAAAGATCAGGACTGTCCACTCAATGTGGCAATAACTCCTAACCGAGTTCCATTAAGATGCAAAAAATGCTCAAGAATGGTTGTGTACAGTTCTTATAGACAGACACATTTTCTGCAAGCTGGCAACAAGTTATCCTTGATTTATCAATCCACTCGCTGAATGTTCACAGGAATGGCTGGGATCATCATTACCAGAAGTACAGGTGCCTTTAAAACATTTGCACCATTCAAGTAATTTGGTTCAGCTAAGAGTCTCATCACCATCACAATGTGCTTGCAGTTTCCTGTAAATGACGTTCACTTTGGCTTTTATTCATGAGAAATTTCATCACAAGTTCCCGGTTTCATTTAAATGCCCCTTATATTATGTACAGTAAAACCTTGGATTGTGAGTAACGCGGTTTGCGAGTGTTTCTCAAGACAAGCAAAGATTTTGACTTGAAAAACGATCAAGTCTTGTTTTACAAGTACCGAGTATCATACATCACGCATGCGCTTCTTGTTTTGACGCCAAGCGCCACGTGATCACAACTGAGCCTATGGTTTTTCTCTCTTGCGCTGCAGAATTGTGGGTAATTGTCTCCCCTACTCGGTCTTGGTGCGCGTCTCTCACTGATTAACATCCGTGTACGCTTGTACTGTTTACTACGTGTGTGAGCGTAAAACATATTTTATTTTTTTGTCTGTGTGCGTACAGCATGTGTGTACTGTTTATTATAACAGTGTAAAGCAAAAGCAAGTTTCATTAGAGAGGTTAAAGATCCATTTTCTCTCTCTCTGTATCATGCCGTTATGTGTGTGTGTGTGCGCGCGCGTCATTGGATACCGTGCTCCTTCACACACACACACCCCTCCTCTCGCCTTTAAACGCACACACCCTCCTCTCGCCTTCACACACACACCCGCACACTCTCTGCTCTACACAGAAACAGTCGTGATTCTTTTCAATGGTAAAGTGCAGGTTAATAATAAAAAATTTTTTAACTTTACATTGGTGATTCTGTTAGTATGCGCTCACGCGAGAGTTATTAGCGATGTTCCTTGCTAATTTTTCCAATAAAACAGTCTTTCCGTTAATGTGTGTGTGTGTGAAAATCAAATAAGAGAGGAGGAGGGTTTACCGTGTAAGACGAGAAGAGGGGGAGGGGCTGATTCCTCCTCTCCTCTTACTTTAGCTTCACACAAACACACATATACACAGCGCCTGTGTGCATAAATGTAAACACTTCTGTCGGGATTTATTTTTGCTTTTTTTTAAAGGTAAAGTGCAGGTTAATTTGTTTTATTTTTACTTAATATTTTGGGTTAATTATTTTTATGTATTTATTTTTTTCGGCTGTGGAACGAATGATTTGAGTTTCCATTATTTCTTATGGGGAAATTCACTTTGATTTACGAGTGTTTTGAAATACGAGCCCGCTTCCGGAACAAATTATGTTCGTAATCCAAGGTTCCACTGTATAATTTAATTTGAAAATAGTTTCAAATAGAAATGAGATTTCTTTTTAGACATTATAGAAATATTTTTTTAATGTAACATTACTGTGTAGCTTGATATGTGAGTCTAAGTGTAATTATTGATATGGCGTGTTGTAGAAATACCATTGAGAAACATGAGATGTTTTTGTCCTATCACTTACTATTAATCTTTGAAGGCAAAAAATTCCATTCAACAACCAGTTTACCACCATTTTAGAAATATATATGAGAAAGTAAAGTGTATTGATGAACAAGCTTTTTACAGAAACCTTTTGCTTAGTAAATTCAGACGGTTCCTGAGTTACACAGTGTAACATTACAAAGCTTTTAGGTACGTGGCTGCAGGCTGGTGTTGTAAAAGTGTCAACATAACAGTAGTGTTGATCCATCTCTCTGTCTAGACTCTGATGCTCACAGCACCACCTCAAGTGCTAGCCCCGCCCAGTCTCCCAGCTACAGCAACCAATCAGATGAGGGCTCTGACTCCGAGCTGGCTCCCGGCTCCACCCGCTCCCCAGTCTTCTCCTTCTTGGACCTGACCTACTGGAGAAGGTGTGCATTACTCTGTTTGTGCAAGGGAGATGATGAAGTGTTGTGCTCTTAATGAATGTAAATACAATCTGCGTCTCTGCAGGCAGCGTGTGTGCTGTGGCATCATCTACAAGGGCCGCTTCGGAGAAGTGCTCATTGACCCCCATCTATATAAGCCTTGCTGTCAGAAGAAACAGGAGCAGGGGCCTGAGGAAGAGGAGGATGAGCACGAGGAAGATGACAATGAGCTGGAGAAAGAAGAAGGACAGGAGAGCCAGAGCATGCTGGCATCACCGCTCACACGGCCCGACCCTCCGCCTCTGCCTCTCAAAACCGAGGAAGAGGAGTGGTGACTCTGTGAACTGACTGGGCTTTTTTACAGGGTTTCAGGGGTTATGTGGTCTTCAGGCACCCGTAAAGAAGTTGTACAATCCAAGAGCAGCTGGAACTTTTACTCTGAGGTGGGATGAACAAGCTTAATGTGTGGTTTTTGTGCACTCAGCACTCACATATTTGTGTAGTTTTATTTTTTCCTACATCACCCTTACCATATGGATATTTAAAATTCCCCATACTTACGTGTGTGTTTGTGTGTGTGTACTGTATAGTGAGTTGCATTTTTGTTGGAACTCTATTCCTGGTCAGTATGCTGGATTTTTCTATACAGTGTGAAGAAAAAGAATCTACAAGTTGTTTTAGGTAAATGGGTTTTATTTACATGTTTGAGCAGTGGTGCAGCGACTTTTAACGTTATAACGAGTTTCTTTTCCTATTCATTTGTCTTTTTTTCATAATAACTCGGAACTCGTGCTGCATTTTACTAAAGGTCCGCTCAAGCTCAAGTTCAGCAAGTGACATCAAATCAACATGGCCGCTGGGAGCATAAACAATAAACAAAGTAGCACTTCTTACCTTTAAAGGTGTTGTAAAGTATGTACAAGTATTATCTCTAGATCCATCAACACAGACACATTCACTTGTTAAATCTAGAACTCGGACTCTACGGTTCTCGGGTTTGAGGCGTTCAGTTAGCTGAGTCGTTCTTCCGAGCTAAATCAAATGCAGCGCCACTTCCATCCAAGTTCTCCTCCTTCCATCCTGACCTCATATATCCCAGGTTAGTGTTTCAGCACACCCTTATTCCTCGCTCAGCATGACTGCAGTGCTGAGACAAGCTAAGCAATGGCCAGCCAAACTGTTTTCTATCGCCCTGTGTGTAGTTGTGTAAATATGTAGAGCTCCACTTCTTTAGCAATATCCACATCATGCATGAAAGCAAATCAAAACCGTTTTATCCTGATGAGAATCCGCATGAATCTTGCACGGCCTTTTTGATTGGTTTTTGTTATTTTATTTATCTCACGGTTTTATTTTAACCAGGTTTTGATACAACTCTAATAAATAAATATACATATACAAATATATATATTTTTTTAGGGAAAGCAAAAGAACATTAAAAAAATAATAATCACAGTAATGGCAATGTTGTGCTCCAAGATGTCAATTTTTAAAATGTGGAATATATCTTCAGTTTAGCCAAATACAAAAAAAAAAAAAAAAAAGAATTTGATACAAAATCAAGTCTTATTTATTTACTTAACTGACACTCATTTTTACAAATAGTACCTCCTATCTTCAGTCTGCTTTTGTAAATATTGTACTGAAAAAGTTATACCTTATTTTTAATGTTATTTTAATGTTTTGTAAGGACTGAATCTTTTTTTCCACTCTGTGTGTTGAGGGTGAGTGGGAGGGGGTTTGAGTTCTTGTGGTTATTTTGTTCAAGGGCATTGTTTATTTCAATTTTATATTTTATCAATAATGCTGAAAGCTCCTGAGCACGTAATGTCCCAAAACCTGTGATTTATTTATTAATTTTTTTTCTCCTTCTGGGAACAAGTCATTTATCTTGTTGAAATGAGTTACAAGCCGTGCCTGGGTTAAGAACACCGGACTTACAGACAGCTTGTGATTACAAATGGACTGCCATAAAGCCCATTATATTAAATATTAGAACTAAATAAAGAACCTGGAAATAATAAAGCGATTGGAAACATATGAAATGCAGTCAGTCATCGGAAAGGTTATCACTAGCATGTACTGTATCATTATGTTTAAGATGTTAGCACTTCCAAATACATGAAAATGTGTTTTCTATTCAAAATTGTAAATATATACCTTTTGCCAGGAGAAACATTTGATATTTAATATGAAATGTATGTTCGATGTTGCCTACAAATCTGATAAAAAGACAAGATTTAGTAATCTGGGGACTCCCTGTATTTATCTTGTGGCAATGAGTTATTTATCTTGAGCGAACAAGTTAATTATCTTGTAGAAGTTATCTCATGCAAATACATTAACTTATGTGTACTAGTTAGTTAATTTTTTGGGGGGGAAAAGCTGCTATCTTATGGACAAGATATTTATGTTGTGGGAACAAGTTGCTTATGCTTTGGAAAGTTATCTTGTGCATGCGAGTTATCCTGTAGACATGAGTTGATATCTTGTGTGTACTAATTATTTATCTCGCCATACGTTCTCTTGTCATAAGTTATCTTGTTTGTACGAGTTATTCCTATTGTCAGAACGAGTTATTTATTAAGCCCTATCATTGTATTTATCTTGTTCGTTCAGGTTAATGATCTTAAGAGCACAAGTTTTCTTGTGAAAATCTATTTACCTTGTTGGAACAAGTTATTTATCCTGTGCATACAAGTTAATTATTTTGTGGGATCAAGGTGTCTTGTTGCCAGGAAGAGTAACCTGAAAGCAAATAAGCTAGACACATATAGAAATTAAGGCCTTTATAACTTCAACTAGCCTTTGCAAAGTATGCCTTTAAACTTATGCTGAAAAATAGCATGTTTTCACAAGATTAAAAAATTCCACCTTTTGGGACTTCACAGGTTCTGTAGAAAAGTTCTGTTTTACCCTAAAATGTTAGTTTTTTTCCTCTGTGTTGATTTTGTTTTTTCTCTTAATGTAATGTACATCGAATACCTTGTTTTCTCTATTTTTCATCCATGGTTCCTTTTCAGAAGACAGCACTAAAGAGCAGATGAGACTGAATCCACCATAAGCAAATTTCAGACATTTCAGAGGGACACGTTGTGTGTCATATATGAGGGAACAAAAAACACAACATTTAGACAAAATGATTCGTTTGTTTTTGTTTCTTTTTTCCTGCCTTTTGTAAATGAGTGTTTTGATCAGTGTTGGCAGCTGTCACTTTGTTATAACAACGTTAACTGTATCTCTGCAGGATTTCCTGTTTTATCCATGATCATGTATTTCTGTTCTCTCAACTAGTCCATAATGCTCGGTTTTCTGTAAATAATTTAAGATATTGAACTGAATGCATATAATATTCATTCTGTTATTTATTTCATATTTATTTGCATCACCTTACATTATTCACTCTAAGATATTAAAGGAACACACATCACAAGACAAACTATGGTTTTCCACAGATTTCACAGTTTTAATACATTGTGCAACTGTATTTGATCTGTTTTCTTAACTTTTTTCTTTTTTTCCAATTCAGGTCAAATTATTTCCAGTACCTGCCTGTTACTTTGCTTCAGTTTCTTCTCTCAGTTGTTTGTACTCTACAGGCATGTATTGTAGCTATGCACTTTGTATGAACTTTGTTAGAAAACTAATCTGAAGCAGGTTTTGTATTTTTTACCTACTCTACTTTTTACTTGTATCTCAATAAATGTAGCTTGTGATGTTATTGGTTCTGCTTGTTTTTGTGGAAAGTCTTATTGTGCTTGTGATACTTTACTTATACAGTACAAACACTGTACTTGCATAATCAGTTGAAAAGATAATGATAAAACATTTTCATGTCATTGAGTGGAACAAAACTTATGTTTTAAAAGAACTTGCTTGCAGACATTCTTACAGACTGACAAAAAGCTCAATAATTCACTAAAATGAGGCACATGACTACTTTTCTCATTTTCTTTAAAAACAACACGAATAATATTCAAATCAATTCAGTATGTTGGCCTCTAATAGATGAAATGTGCTAAGCATAGGGCTTTGGTAGACTTGGGTTTAGTTAAAAAAATAGTCCATTTTAATTAGTTTATTTCTAACTAGATATCTCAATAATTTAGTTATGGTTAGATAAAATTTTCCCTGTAGCCTCATATAGTTTAATGTAAAATAAGGCCAAGCTCTAGCTGGTAGAACCATCGCGTAGTTGTCACTATTCCTTTTCAACCAAATGACTTGATCGTCTCGCTTCACTTGGTCATAACTTCATTTTGGCAAATGTTTGGCACGTGTTTGGCTCTCATTTTTAGTCCAGCCCCTGTACCTGACTAGTTTCAGAGGAATGCTTTTGTTTAGGCCACACAGTGCTGATATTTATAATAACTGAACTGGGATGTTTCACTATGTATCACTCTGCTTGCATGTGTTCACCATAGTAAACTCCACTTCCTAGTTTGAAACTATTATTATAATAGAGTTTTTCACATCAGCAGCTGACATTACAAATGCTACTTTTAGGAATATACCTTGTTGCTTGAAATATAAAAGATTAGCAGATAAAGATGAAAAAAATGAAGCCAGTTGCACTAGAAGCACATTTAATCTGAATGTACAAATGTGCTAACTAGCCAGCAACCTGACTAGCGAGCTATAAAGAGTATAGGTTCTTCAGAATCTATCTGGAATATTCCTGGGGGGAATCAGGGAAGACTTAAAAAAAAAAAAAAAAAAAATAGATGTGATAACCTGGTGATTTAGTACAGTCAGGTCATAAGCTGACTTCATTTTATTGCTACATAACATTGCTGAGTCTAGACCCCAGATCATAACACTACCTCCAGAGGCTTATATCATGGCACTAATATGATGGGTGAATCGCTTCATTCGCTTCCCTTCGTACCCTGACAGAGGTATCACTCTGGAATAGGGTCAGTCTGAACCCATCATCCCACGTGACCCTTTTAAATCCCCCCGAAGTCCAATCTTTATGCTACAGCCTAGTCTCGCTAACAAGCTCCCACTAACCCATAGCTGTTCCAATCCGGCCAGTTCTCATCACATTGTGTGTGTATGAAAATGCTCTTACTTTCACTGTTAAACATAGCTATGTTTTTTACTGTTGATTTTTTTTTTTTACCATGCAACTTCACCAATTCTTTAAGTGATCTCCGTTCATGAATTTTGTTCGACTACATTTATTCCACAAAGTTGATGGTTCAGCATTATCCTTCCAGGTTTTCATAATGTGTCGAAGTGTTCTTAACCCTTTCTTAAAGTGCCCTTTTCCAGTCAATCAAATCTCCTTAATTGTTTTCTTTGCTTGATGCAGCATAAAAATTTGACTCTTGTGAAATAGTGCCTTTTTTTTTTTTTTTTTGGTCAGACAGTGTATGTACTTCCCTTGTATAGAAGTAGGCTAGGTTTTCCAGGGGTGCTGATCCTTTTGGCTTTTCACATGCCGCACTCAGGCTGTCGCGCGCAGCTTCGATTAGCGTCATGACGTCATGATTGCTCTCGCAGCTGCCGAGATTCCCCTGATGAGAGTGCATAAAAAGGTGAGAGGAGGCTCGAACCTGCCCTCCCGTTCAGCAGCTGCCGTTTCTCTCTGTCTCTCTCTCTCTCTCGCGCTCTCTCTCTCTCCCTTCCCATCAAGCTTGGTTTCCTTTTTCCTTTTTCCCCACTCAGCTCTGAAAGGCTGCACTCACAGCAGGAGAGACGCATGAGGTCAGTCAATATTTTTTATTTCTACCTGCATTGTGATGGTCATCACTCGGAGGCCTTCAGATGATGATGATGATGATGATGATCTCCATGAGGGAGTGAATGCAGAGCCGATCTGTGTGTTTTTCACTACATTCTGGGTGGTGGCACTGGGGACTGCTGTGCATTTTTAGCTGCAGTTTGATGAAGATCCTTCTGGAGCCTGCAGACTTTCTGCTTAGTCAGAGGCACAGAAAGTTCCTGTTTCCCGACACACTGACTCAGCATTGGTGTAACTCATGTGATTTTAAAAAGTTACATTTCTTTTATGAGCTTTTTTTTTTTTGGGTGCCATTATTTATTATTCCCTGCACAATCATCAAATGCACTGTCTCTGTTAAGAGTGAAAGTTCAAACTAGATGGGCTGTAAAGCATGACTTTTTTTTTTTCTTTCTCATTTATATCTATATATATTTAATCTCAGCTTGATGAGTATACCTTTGGCTCACTTCCACTGGTCTAAGGGTTTACTTAAACATTTCCCTGCCGTAGTTAGCGTCTGTGTCGTGACCAGCATATCTCCTCTTCTGCTCTAGAGAGATACGGACAATGGTTCAGCTGTTCCCGTCGCAAGGCTCAGATGCCCCGGTTCTCCCAGGATCGATCGATGAAGGGAAGGCCGGGCCAGAAGGCAGCCCGAGTGCTAATTCTCCACGTGCTTTTACAGCCCTGCAGCTCGCCCTCAACCCCTCTGGCACTGTCTACTATGGGTACGAGACCTACATCGAGGACGGGCTCATCTGCCTTAGGCACAAGATCCGCAACATTGAGAAAAAGAAGGTGGTGTCGTCACTAATGACTGCTGTCTTCCTAATAATACTTTTTGTTGATTTTGTGGCTTAACACTGTTTCATGTCATGCAGCTTAAGCTGGAAGGCTACCAAATGCGGCTAAAGAACGGGGAAATGCTCAATCAAGATCAAATGGTGATTCTTTTCTACTTGGTTTTAAACAAATTAAAGATTTTCTGGCTCTAAAATGTTTTTTGCTCCTTTCAGAATGCAGTAGGGAGGTATGAAGAAGTGGTCCACAACCTTCAGTTTGCCAAAGAGTTGCAAAAGACGATCTGTGCGCTCACTCAGGATGTAAGAAAACCTTTCTTAAAAAAAAAAAGCAGCTTGATTTTGGATTTCCTCTGTGTCTTTCATTGAACTTGTCATCATTAGCTGTTGAAGTCTCAGAGGAAGGCCATGCGGAAAGAGCAGGTTCAAAGGGCTGAAACCGAGCAGAGGCGATTGGCTATGATGCTGCAGGTGCAGCATGTCCTCTGTAGTCTCCAGAGGCATGAGATCAGGAAAAGCTTCGACACGTGTGAACATGCTCGCTACCTGTCTGCAAAGGATGTGGAGAAGCTGCTGAACCTGGCTTCGTTATTAGCTTGCAAAAGGGATGAGAGCATGAGGTTTGTAGATGATGTAGAGAGGTTCTTGTAAAATCTTCTGCCGCATGAAGAATGTCATGATTAAATTTTTAAGCAGATTATATCTGACCTTGTCTTTGTCCCTGCAGTTTGGAGGATCAGATGGAAAAGGCCTCTTTTGTTTACCTGGACTTGCTGGATGGCAAAGACGAACCCGTTGCTGGCTCGACATGTGCGTTCGTGCTGCTTTTTTCCCCCCTTTATAATCATAATTGGCAAATCAACGTATTATAATGTAGTGATTGCACATCACCCTTCTTAATGTTTAAGATGAGCTAAAAATGGGAATATATAAACATTTCTTCTGTAAAATAATGAATTGAAAATTCTCAGCTTGTAGGGAGTGCTCAGTCTGTAGTGTCGAACAAGATTCGAGGGGTCTCTTCCCACCCACCCACCCCTGGCATCCATGCTACTCATTTATGCACATAAACATTCTATGTTTTTGTTTGGATGTTTGGGTCATCTTAAATTCTCTGTGGTCTGAACTTCCTGGTGGGGGCAACCATGTTTTGGACTAACAAACTTGGTGCTTAGCAGAACGCACCACGATGTCCACCTTAATTTAAAACTTTAAATTTATACCACATTTTATATTATAAAATTCACATGGTTGCATTTGTACAAACAAATTTTTTTTTAAATCTAAACCCCCTTCCCCAGTTTTAGATTGCCTGAAGATTAAACAAGCCAATTAGTTTTTCCGTGCTTATATGCCCTGGCTTGTTGCTCAGGTCTGCTGGTCTCTATAGGGGCGTAGCACAGCAGTAGCTCATTTACATAGAAACTGAAATGCTGCATTTGAAGGAGGAGTGAATTTAAAGGGCTTTTGGGGCATGAAGAAAGCATTATTTGCAGCGTATTTCAGCTGGGGCATTAAAACACTTTGGATGAGCTCTGAGAAAAATAAAATGCAGAAGGACCTTAAAGGATTCCAGGAATGCAACACTTCAGCGCTAAGTGGTAATTTTTTCACTTGTGGTAATGGGTGACTTAAAGGGTTTACATATGTATGCAGCTCAATATTTTAAAACTAATGGGGGGGATACTAAGATTAGTTTTAGTTTAGTTATTTTACTGCATGTAACATAAAAAAAAAAAAATTTATACACCAATTTTTATGAAGGGTGCCAATAAATCTATAGCACATGGTTGATTCATGGAAAAAACTGTTTCTTCAAGCTTCCGTGACTTGCTTTTCTTTACTGATTTTTATTTTTATTTTTATTTTTTTAAATTCTGTACACATCAGTATTCTGCATGTGTCTTGATGGCTTTATTTTAAGTATAAATGCACATTTC
This sequence comes from Clarias platycephalus, assembly GCA_030068275.1. Lineage (NCBI taxonomy): Eukaryota > Metazoa > Chordata > Actinopteri > Siluriformes > Clariidae > Clarias > Clarias platycephalus. Next base: position 26,911,979 of record JAQQZT010000012.1, read on the forward strand.
TTTGCAAGATAAATGCCTCATGGAGAAACTGCTCCGACTGGTCGACTCTGGTTTATTCGATCACCTCCCAGAGCCTAAAGAAGATCCAAAGAAGAACGACGATGAACAAAAACCTGATGTTTCATCTACATCAAGCACCCTCCCTGGTAAGGCTCATGGTGGATGCACAGTAGTATACGAGCTTCATGACGTGTCAATGAGATTTTATTTATTTTATTTTTTTGCTTTGCAGAGGTGGTCAGTTTGAACTCTGTCGATCTGACTTCAAGGCAGGTAGGAACCATCAAACTACTGTTCTTCTGTCTAAACCCGCTTAGGATGTCTTCTTTATCCTTGCTAGATCAAGATATGATATATTTCTCCTGTTCTTTGCACTGAAGTGTGTCAGTAACTTTAGAATGATGCCAGTTTTTAAACAGACGCTACATAACTGAGAGCGACCTCACCGGCCCTAGGCAGGGCGACGACGTGAACGTGCAGTCACCGAACTGGAAGGTGGAGTTCTTGGCCCATAAAGAACAGGAACCACCAGACTCCTGGGATATGGAGGTTACTGATCCACCAGCATCTTCCAAAATAGTGTTACAGAAGCCTTGGAAAGCAGCAGCAGGATTAATCCCGAAAACCATGGTCAATATGAAGCCTGGTGTCGAAACCAAACAGGTTCTTGATTATTTTACTCTTGTAGGGCCAAGTGGAATCTACCAGTTGGTTGGCTGATCAAATCTTGTTTGTATTTAATATCTTAGAAACGGCAGAAGAAAATGAAAGGAAGCCAGAGCACCAAATCTGTAAGTGTTCCTGTCCTTTGTGCTTTTTATAGTCGTATTTTCACAAGCACGTAGTAATTCTCTGCTTCAATAGAATGGGGATGTTAGAAAACCTGTATCCGTGGAGGTGTTTAACTCGCCGTCCTCTCTGGCTAAAGATCCGGCCTTGCGCAGACAGCAGCTGGATCACCTGATGGATCAGATCACCGGATCCTTCAGCTTTATTCAGGTACACGTCAGCACTGCATGCTCATTCTCCTATAATTCTGCCTCCTTATTATGGTATTTATGGCTTTTTTTTCTTTTGTTTCAAATTTCAACAGAACCAATTTTCAGACTGTCCTGCTTGGTGTCTTAAAAAATAAATAGTTAAATATATACCAGAGATGTATATTTATTTGTAAAGCAAGTTTTGGAAAGGTGAACTAGGCTAATGCCTAAGTTTAATTGAAGTCTGTCAGACATGCACATAATTTGAGACTGGCAACCTTGGATAAATCTAATGGATAGTCCATTAGATTTGGATAGTCCATTAGATTTACCCAAGTTTGTTTCAATACAGATAAAGTTAATGTTTTTGCGTAAGGCAAACCGCATGGCGCATCATCTATATTCTGGGACTTTCTTTTTCAGGAAAATAAAACTATTTCGCAATCTTTTCTCATTCAGGACTCTTTGCTGGATGGAGAAGCCGTGCTGGGTAATGGTCGAACAAGAGGGCTGTGTTTGTCTCCTGTCACCTCTCCTCTGGGTAAAGCTCTCTGCAGAATGGATAACTGATTGTGATCTGAATGTCTTGCACAAGACCACTGCTCGGTCACTTGCAAGTGTAATATCTGAAGCTTGTTTGTTTTACAGCTCCAAGAGAACCGAATATACCAGCTGATATCCTGCCTCCATCTCATAATGTAAGAGTCAACTGTAAATCATGCATTTAGCAGAATTATTGGTTTTATTTGTTAATTGCAGTACTTTTTAAGGTTTTTGATATTTGTTGTGTTCATGTGCCAGTCAACTCCTCTTCATGGCCACCAATGTTCTGAAGTCCCCCAAAGCACTCTGACCAATGGCGATAAGATCACAAAACCCTCTGACCTGAAGCTCAAAGCTCAAGATGAACCACGTGTAAGCCACTCTGTCCAGCTTTATGACCCTATTTTGTGAAAATGGGGCTTTCCTCATTTACATGTGATGTAATAAGGATGAAATGAATGGGTTTTTATAACAAATTGCTCTTTGGTTCTAGGTAGAAAAAGAAAAAGGTTTCACATCTCCACCTCTCTACTGCAGAGAGTCGTGCATCCCTGCACCTTGTGAGAACAAGAACTCTAAGCAGGTCTGTGTGTACAGATCACGTGTCCCCTTACACTACAATATATCTAGAGTTAGTCCAGGCACCTGGTTAGTGGATCAAAATATATATTTTTTAATTTATTTATTTTTTGGGGAAATACAATAATTTTCTATAGGGTTCTTTTGGAGATTTTGCCCCAAACACCATTTAGAATACTAAAAAAAACTACATTTTCGGTTAGGTAGACCCACATGTATATCATATCCATACAAGATGAATCAGAGTGAGGAAGCCCAGTTGATTTTATCGCCCCCCCCCCCCCTCCCCCCCGCAAAAATATCCGTCACTAGTAATTAAAACTTTACATGGACAATTGACAGTCGACGCTGGCTAAGCTGTGGCCTCCTTGCATGTCCATTTGCAGCCAAATGTCAAGGAATACCCACAGCATTAGTGGCAGGATTTTCTGTCCCTGTCCCAATCTTTAATAATGCCAAATTATGTTGTCAGAAGAAACATTTAATTGGAATCTGTTCCATAGCCTGAAAATGGTATTCTTGGCAACTGCAGTCAATGTCTGTTAGCATTGCACCAGGTTGAAGAGTTCCAGCAGGCTTTTCTGTTAGCCCTGTCCATACAGGGTATGATGGTCTGAAAACAAAATGCATCAGTATTTATTTATTTTATTTTATTTTTTTATTACTTTTGACACCAAGACACATAAGCTTGAAGTCATCACATTCTGTGCATGTACCTTAAGAAAATGCTCCATGATTCAATTCAATTTTATTTGTATAGCGCTTTTAGCAATTGTCATTGCCTCAAAGCAGCTTTACACAATCAAAAGAATTATTTAAGTTTGTATGGAATGTGAATGCGTATGAATCAAAATGGTCAGTTTGTCCCTGGTGAGCAAGCCGAGGGCGGCGACAGCGGCAAGGAAAAACTCCCTGAGATGGTGATAGGAAGAAACCTTGAGAGGAACCAGACTCAACCATGATAAAGTATCCAACTAATGAGCATGATGGTAACGTCACCTTATTTGTGTTCATAAAGTAACAAGGCAAACAAAATCTAATTTATTTCAACAGTACTTATAAATTTCTTTTTTTATTTTTAACACTTTTGTTCATTAGAACATTAGCTCAAAGATGCACATCGTTAATTAGAGTGGCTGTGATCAATACGGGATAGAGTATGCCCATCCCACTCAGAATGGCTAATTTCCCTCTTTTGGACCCCCAAGCGCAATGATGCAAGTGTTTTTGTGCATGTAACTTGACACTTGGGTCTGATTAAGACGGGAACATGTCTATGAATGATGCCCTAATCTGCCTCACGATGATTCAGAGCAGGTTATTCATCCACCTTGTGTGCAACAGGTAGGAAAGCAGCCCCTTTCTAATGGAGACGTACCCTCAACTGTTCTGCCACAGTCCTTTAGCACTCCACCCAGCAGACGATCTCTACCTGCAAGCAGCACCGCCTCCTTCAGCAGCCTGCACTCGGTGAGTGTATTTATAAAAGTATGCATGTTTTTAAATGACGTCCAAGTGCTTAAGTCTGTCTGTACTTCAGGTCTTCAGCGCGGATGTTCCAATCACCAGGGGCTCCGAGCTGAAAACTGATGAAAGCGGGTTTTTAGGGGGCATTTGTCTGAGCTACAGTACAGCGAGCACTCTGAGCCGCTCCACCGCTAGCACCCAGACTCCACCGGAGCTCAGCCTGCCGCAAGATGACCTGCAGATGGGTAATCAAAAATACAAAAGGGGGGTAGATTTGCAATGCATTACTTGGCCATGGTGTTATACATACTTTGGATTGTTTAGTCTAGGTGACTTTGGGGTTTCAGTGTAGATATGTGTTAAAGAAGCATGTGCCATGTATGATGGATTTAATTGCAATATTTTTATCGGTCTCCCCGTCTATCCAGAGAGTGCATACCTGTCAGAAAGTGACATCAGCGCTACCAGCCAGGTTTATTCATCTCCTGGGCTGAATTCTTGCCCTCAGTCTCAATCTAGTCTGGTCCAGCATTATTACCCTCGCAATACTCTCAGAGGTATGACACACGGTGCAAGAGGATTCTCTCACTCCTCACCCCGTTCACCTGGGGCTTCCAGAGGTATCTTCCTCCTTTTTCTCTCTTCTATCTATTCCTGTTTTTTTTCATTCTGTTTAATAGATGCTTTACAAGGGGTGTTCAAGTCAAACTGGGACTTTTGATTATTCAGAATAGCAAAACACAATTCTGAGTAAAAACTACACTTAACAACAAGCATTACACTATTGATTGGGTGTCATTAAGGTAGTTTTTCAGTATGGCAGCACCACTGAACGGCAGTTTTCAAGGATCAGGTGTTCTGCTCACAATGTTCACAAGAGCAACTGCAGTGGACCCTGAGCCGCCTTGGCCAGGATCATCATTCATGGATACATGGCCTTCAAAACATTTGCACATTTCAAATGTTTTACTGCGACTAAGTCTGATCACCATACTGTGCCTGAAGTCTTCTGTAAATTGGCTTTACACCTTAATTTATGAGAAATTTCCAGTTTTACTTGAATGTCCTTCACTTCACTGGTTGAGACATTTATTTATTTATTTATTTTAAAGGGCCAGGATTCTAGTGCTGGTGGGCTGGATATCATGATTTAAAAAAAAAAAATTCTTACTGTGAATTTCACAGGAGGCTTTGAGGTACACAGAGCAAATGTACGTGCTCCAGGAGGAGGCTTTAGTTCCCAGACCCACCGTGATCCTGGATCTGTTCTGTATACCTCACAGGTAAGGGACATCCGATTTTCCTCACTCAGCTTTTGACTTTATGTAGAACAATTTGGTTTTGATCATCTCTCAAATATTTCTTAGGAAAATGGGTATCAGACGAGTCATAAACGCACCGGAGGGACGGCAGCTCGGAGGAACAGCTCCGTTGGTACATCAGTTGGTTATTTCTCAGCTTTGCCATTCTTGGAAGGATTCTGGATCAATCTAAATACAGGTCAAATTTCTTGTGTGTAGCAGGTTGGAGCGACTCCTCCCAAGTGAGCAGCCCAGACCGCGAGGGTGCATATATAATAGACTCGGCTCACGGTGACTCTCTGACCATTACGACCTCTGCGATGCCCTTAACTGGACCTCCTCCTCCTCACACCTTGATGCCTGTTTACCCGCAACTTCGCGTGGCCTTTTCAGCTGCTCGTGCCACAAACTTGGCTCCAGGGACTCTGGACCAACCTATTGCTTTCGACCTGCTCCACAGCAACCTTGGCAGTGCATTTGATGCACCGTCTGGCCACTTTTCTTGCCCTGCAGCAGGCACATACGTCTTCTTTTTCCACATCCTTAAGCTGGCCATCAGTGTGCCGCTTTATGTCAACCTGATGCGCAATGATGAAGTAGTGGCTTCTGCGTATGCCAACGATGGTGCACCTGACCATGAGACGGCCAGCAACCATGCCGTCCTGCCTCTGCGTGTTGGCGATCACATCTGGCTGCGCCTCCACCGTGGCGCCATCTATGGCAGTAGCTGGAAGTACAGCACCTTCTCAGGCTTCTTGCTTTACCCAGATTGATTTATTCTGTAATCCCCTCTTGTACAGGCACTTACACTGGGATGCTAATTTGGATCTGTTAGCTTGCCTCTGCTAAATCACACTCCTTGCACTTTTTTCACCACAGTAGCATGTGTAGATATGGCAACATTTCGTGCCTGCTCATTCCGATGATGGTGTTGATCTTTCGGCTTGCGGACACCTTTAATTTAGATGCTGGAGCCATACACCTGAAGCCATGTCTGCTAATTGTGCCTTTTCTTTCTGGTTACTGAGCACTTGAATGGCTTGTATGAATGTAGAGTAGTTGATCTGAATACTTGACACGTGGAGCACTTAAAATAGTGGCACTGTGACTGTCTTGTGGATTTGTAATTCTGTGTAATGACTGTGTGAGTAATACTGATTGCCAATTAGGCAAACAAACCAAATGGTTCCTCTTGTGCCTGAATAAAAGATGTGCAAACTCGCTCCGTTTCCTGATTTGCTGTCTGTTGCGTTGTTAAAGCAGAAGAACTGGTTCATGAAAGTTAAAATATGATGGCTTTTTGCTTTAGTTACTCAAGCTTTATACTGAAAGCTATTGTTTAGGTTTAAAAGCATTAACATTTTATGTACTATGTGACTTGAGTTTTTTTTTTTTTTTTTTTTTTAAAAGAAATGTCACCCTTAATTCCACCAGGGGGCAGCAGCATCAAACACTAGTCAAAGTTCTTCAGTGTTTTTAGATCTTTTGGTCAGATGTTACTATGGTATATGGAAGTATAATTACAAGGATTTCTTAAGTGTTAAAGACTTTGATTGAAAATTATATTATGTTCATGCAAAGAGTCAATATTTACAGTGACCCTTCTTTTTCAAGACCTCTGCACATGCTGTCAATCAACTTCTAGGCCATGTCCTGACTGATGGCAGCCCATTCTTGCATAATCGGTGCTGTTCAGTTTTTATCAAGGATGCGTCAAAGACTTCTCAATGATACAGGTGGACACATTCTCCGATCATGAGCAGTCCATCATTCTGCACTTTAGTGTCATGAGTGAACTCCTCACCGGTGGTCACTATGCATCCAGTGCAAATGCATCTGCAGGAAGAAGTGCTTAATCTATGCTTCATTTCAAACTGTTCTGGTGTTTCCCAATAGAAGAGAAACTAATGCTATTTATTTTATCTTTAGTCAATGTGGGATAGAGACCGGGGCAGACAGAGGATGTTGAAATTAGTTTGAGCTCCAGTCAATGTGTTCCTCTGCCCTCTTCGGTGTCTCTCCACTAGCACTAATGGGCCATGGAGCTTCACCAACTGGCCTATCAAATGTGTGTATGATTGATATATATTTTATATAAATTTTTTTTTTTTTTAAGTAAGCAATATACTTATTGTTGTGACCTTGAAAAAGAAATCAATTTAAAACCTGTTAATATAAAAAAAAAATTTAATGTAACAGGCAGGATTTCCACCTATCTCTAGTGTGTAAGAACAGGAGGTTGATGGTGTGTGTGGTGGGAAGGGGGTTGTTTTCTTTTAGCAACAAATGGGCTATTTCTTCTTCCTGTAGCAATAAAACCAAACAGTCAGCTGTCCCAATCTGTCTGCAACATCAGTTCCATGCTTCTGGATGCACATTTATCCTGTTCCATTTCCTCCCCGGACGTTGTGGACCTGAGAAACTGCCATTTTGCACACGTTCACCATGTGGTTACTTGGTATTTCTCACGTTGGTGACTCATAAGGGCACTTTGGTGAGGCATGCTGTGGTCAGTGAGATCAGCCACTGTAAACCTGATCTACTTAAGCTATTTATACTGGAATGCTTGAAGGTCAAAATGATATCGGTGTATGCCGGGTAAATATGTATCTCATATTATTAGAGATAATAAAAGAATGTGCAAGGGGATTCACTGGAATCTGGGGGGGGGGGGGGGAATTCTTTTCGTTTTTGGTCTGGTTTGTAGCTCAAAATCACTAAGTGTACTAAATGAGCACTGCTGGTATTTACATCTGATTAAGATATGTCTAGATTAAGCCAGTTTAGTTCCACATAGACTTGATGTGGTCTCCTATATGTACAGTAGGTGAAGTGCTGCATTTGATTCAACTGGGAAGGTGGATTTCAGTCCTGTCAGTTTTTGTGTTTGTTTTGGTCTTTTGTTAGCAACATACTAGCCAGCTACCTGTGACGAGTGATGGATGTTTTCCTATTCATAACAGCATTGTCAACGTTGTAGATTTAACAAGTAATGTATGTTCACTGATCTAAAGTAAATATTTATAGACTATATGGCCTTGAGTATATGCATCCCTGACCATCACATCATACGTTACCCAGTCTGTGAAACCCCAGCTATGTTTATAACATTTATTTGTGGTTCACGGTTTAAATATACTGTACAATTCTGAAGTCATGGTCAGGGATGAATATACTCTTGTGTATTTTCACAGCCTGTGTCACATATGCGTTCTTTCCTTAAACCTTTCCACAAAGTCAAAAGCGCACAGTTTTATAGAATGTCTCCGTGTGTGCCGTAGCATTACAGTTTCCCTTCACTGGAACGAAGAGGCCTAAACCTGTTCCAGCATGACGCTGCCCCTGAAGACCTACTGTAGCTGAAGCGGTGGAGCTCGAGTATCCTGCACAGAGCCCTAACCTTATCCGCAATGGACATCTTCGGGATGAACTGGAACACCAGCTGCCCCCCAGCCGGTTAACTTGATTAACATTTTAACCAGGGCTTGCCCCAGTTTCCTCTTCCAGACCAGTGCCTTTTCACTACAAAGAGCTGACCCATATTCCCTTCATGATTTTGCTTATGACGCTGTTTTATAATACAGCTCGATCGGACAAAATTGACGTCTTTTGTAAGTTTCGAATCACAGTTCACAGCATGAATAATATTTTCATGACCGGACAAAAAGTAACGCATTACACTGCCTGGCACCTCAGCTAGAGGGCTTAGTGATAATTGCAGAACATGTGCAGTTCACTGTTTGCCTGTTAGCTTCTTCTACATTCCTTGTGTGTGTGGATGGAGAACATATGTGTGGTGTTTGGGAACAGGAAGGAGCCTGTTTGGAAATATTTCTGTGTGCACTACAGCTTAACGCTGAGAGACTTTTGGAGCAACGTCAGAATTGTATGATGTGGTTTTTGGGTTTATATAAGTTACCTCACACATTCACTATGTGGTTTAGCTACTACATTTCTTGGTGTGACATTGTGACATATATATATATATATAGTGTGTGTGTGGTTCCCTGTCATGCCAGGATAATGTGGTTATTTTGTTTTTGGGAATTGGGAGGAAACCCATGTGGCAGAGGAAGCTTAGTGCTGAATGCTGAGTTGAGAGGTAACGACACGACCCACCGAGCCCTCATGGTGCTTTTTGCTTTGGAAATTTTTGAGCGTGGTATTGTTCGACGAGTCTCAAAAGTCAGTGAATTTTGCACAACCTAATCTTCTTATGGTTACTTATATGGATTCATGATTGCACACACACATTAGTCCTTCAGTTCTAGCAGGAAGGAGTGACTACTGAAGCACGTTGTCATTCAGGATCCCGACGTGTCGCCTTCTTGAAGTTTGACACTAACGGAGGCCCCTTTTGGACTGCTGTGTCCGGTGTGTCTTATGTAATGCGAGTGGCCTGGTGGTGGCTAAATATGTCACAGTCCTTAGAAGGTGTGTGTATAAGATCGTGTAGTTCAGGGTGTGTACGTGTAACCAGAGTGTTTCAGGCACAGACTGGTTCTTATTAGAGCTGTGAGTTTATCCTGAGTTGATGATCAAGAACTTCTCTTGAGCATACACTCACGCACACACACCACTGAGTTTATTTTTTATAATCCCAGTTCCCAGATCCTATGTGCATTAAGGAGCATTGTCTGCCACGGAGTGAACTGTGTATGTAGTGTGTGAACTCTTAATGCTTCCTGTACGTAAGTATGGCTTTATGCGCCGTGCTCCTACAGGGCTGGCCTGCATTGCGTGGTTAAACTTTAAATTGGTGGTTGTGCACACTGTACTCAAACAGCCTGATCACACAACCTGGTAATCAGTGGAGACATGGACGTTTCCCCTGTTTGTGTGTTTAGCCACAGGCGCTGTGGTCATTATTCATTCATTGCCATTTGGCGGTATTCGGACAAACAACAACAAATCAAAATCCCTGCAATTTCATCCTATTTATTGTGGTAAATTTTAAAATGTGCTTTGATCAGAGAACTAAAACTGGGTGAATCTGAATTCTGTCACGATGAATAAGTCAATAATAAGATAGCAGTCGTCTGTGTTTTGAAAAGGGTGTAATGGTGGATCTGCGGTCTGGCTTCTGAAGGTGTCAAGCAGGGAAATCCAGTTCTTGTGTTTTTCTAAAGTTCAGTATCAGCTGAATTCATAGTGCGTCTGTGACTGGGTAAATGTTGCACCATAAACATTACAAAAGACTTTTTTAATAATGTGTCTGGTTGGCCCTTGTCATTAAGTGAGTGTGCTTGTGTCCGTGCAAGTGTGTGTGTGTGTGTGGAGGCAATACGCTGATTCAGTCTGTGTATATGAGAGCAGTGACGCAAAACACTTGACCAATTTCAGCATTAACGTCATTAAATATATGATTTCAACATGTCAGACTTTTGTTGGCTGGTTGATGTTAATGTAAAAAAGATGCAAATAAGACAAAAAATGCACAATATACTTAATAATTATAATATACACAAAATGCTTAATATACTACAAACAAACCAAACACACACACACAATACAATCTCAATGTTCATTTTGTTTGTTTTAATACAATGCTTGTGTACAGTGTTTTATACAAAAAAAAAAACGCTTACATGAATTGGAAGTGCACCAAAACCTTTTTCAAGTCATGCCTTGTAACAGCGCTAGCCAAATATATATACAGTCCTTTTGTTTTTGTTCTATACAGAAGACATGTGGGTTTGAGATCAAAGAAACCATAGGTCAGAATTCGAATGTCTTTTTCTAATAGTAATACCTATGTTTATACCTATCTGTGTTTTGGTGATCAAAAATATAAGAAGAAGTCACTGACAAAGATTTCTTGTTGCCTTGTTAAACTGAGAGTGTTTGAATCATTAATAGCTATAAATGCTGAATCTTGGTTGAGTTCTGGGTTTCAACCATGAGGACTGGATTTGTTAAGATGGATAAACCAGCATGAAGACCAGAGAGCTGTATATGGGAGAGAAGCAAGCCACTGAAGTTAAGAAAAGAAGAAAACTCAATCAGGGCCATTGAACAAGCATTGGACATAGCCAAAACAACAGTTTTGCCTTGAAATAAAAGAACCCACACCCAGTCAGACACTATGGGCAATTTGGAAGCACCAATCAGCCTACAGGGCATAACCGTGGGGGGGAGCCGAGTTCCTGGAGGAAACCTACCAAGCACAAACATGCAAACTCCACCCACACAGACATAATGAGGAAGTAACACAGGAACTCCTAAACTAGGGGACAGAACCCCACATGGGGTCACTTGATTTATGAGCAGGGTCGTGAGAAAACTTTAAGTCTCCTTATTTGGTTTACAATTTTCACAAATTGTTAGAAATGTTGTTCTAACTATGAAGACATACATAGTATTTTTTATTATGCACTATTATAATCCATTTAATTCTTAACCCTACTCTCATACAGTTAGTGTTAAAAATCCTCTAATGTAGCTTTCAGACCTAGTAAAGGGTCCATTTTCATACCAGTCTTCTGGATCTTTTTAGTTAAATTAATATTTTTAAATGTATGCTCAGCATTTTCGATGTGAGACACAGCTCCAACAATCCTCAGACCAACAATCAAGATGACACTGAATGTTTTGAAAGAAGCAGAGCTTGTCAGTGTGTTTAACATCAACATGCATTAAACTGGATGGACAGTGATGCTTTGGCTCTAATGTCTGCCATCTAGTGAATGCGCATTTAACCCTTCAGATGCACATAAAATGTGTCAGAGTCAAGCACCAAACCCCTCTGCTCCAGCTGGGGTTGTATCATCCCTCCAGAGGTGGAAAGTAACAAATTACATTTACTTGTGTTACTGTAAATGAGTAGATTTTTTGTGTACTTAAAATCTGTCATTTAACTTTTACTTAAGAACGTTTTGTTTGAAGTATTGTACTTTGCTACATTTTAAATCATATTCGCTACTGATTAAAAAATAAATGAATGAAAATGCGAAATTATAAAAATAATGCAATGGGCAAGGAATAAAGTTGCACCCCGGAAATCACTGCACGCGCTAAATTCACAAGAACGATGGAGATGGACAAAACAAATTCCAGTGATGCAGACCCAGCTGAAAGCGAAATGGCATCAAATTCTTATGAAGCAAACCCCTGGTCATATTTAAGTCACCACGTTGATTTCAAGCACAAGAAAGGCAACAGCTTTATTATGCAAAGGTGTTCCGTCAATTAAAAACAACTAGTTTGAGATTTATATCCGCTTGAACTACAGTAGAATCCCACACATGCTGGTAAAAAAAGTAACTCGGTAACTTTTACTCTAAGCACATTTTTTCTAAAATACATTTTACTTTTACTTGAGTAGACTTTTATAATGGTAACTTTACTTGTACTTCAGTAAAATTTCACTGAAGTAACAGTACTTGTACTTGAGTAAAAATTGTATTATTCTTTCCACCTCTGCATGCCACATCCGAGTTCTTTAAACTTTTGTGTTGTTTAAAGCTGGACTTGAAAGAGGATGCATGTCAAATGATGCAATTCAGTGCAGAGAATATCACTCCTTGATATAATAAAATGTTCAAATGTCCACATACTCCTAAATTATACATCTGTAATTCGATTTAGGTTGGAAAAGATCCAAAGGCCATTTGCCCAAAAGGTTTAGGAACGTCTGAACTAACACAGAACAGCTAGGCTCATTTCAGCGACATGAAAATGACAGCATACAGGGTGGAGACAGGAGCAGGAAGCAAAACAAAGATGACACGTGACACCAAGAGCACAGGCTGTGTGTGTAGTCCTGACCCAAAAAAACCCCAACACTTTCTGCTCTGAGGGGATTCTTGGCACAAGTAAAAGTTTACAGTTTACCCAGGCAACACACTCTTTGACACGTTAAGTAAATGTATGCATTACACTAGAAACAGTACTCTCAGTTTGTGTATTTGTGTGTGTTTAAATTATTTTTGAAAGCTTTAAGCTTTAAGCACACCCAGTTACAGAAATTCATGAGTAACTCTACAGATGTACACATACACCCTTTTTTTTTTTTTTTTGCGTAAACAAACCTCACACCAGAGAGGTGTGAAATGCTGACACCACTTTTAAAAGGAGAAGTAAAAAATAACGAAGGAAGAATGTTTACATCAGCAAGCTTGCAAAAGAAAAGGGCCTGAACGTGTTTATGATTCATTTTGACGATTTTGTGCAAGTTTAAAATTTTCACCTAAAATCCCCTCCTTATTATCAGATTCTTTTTTTTTTTTTTACATTTTAGCTGCCGTAGCGACGACCCAGAGACCCAGTTTGGTGCAGACTGCCTCGGCAGAGGCCAAGGGGCAAGTCAAAGGTCACCGTAACCACACAAAACTGAATGAGAGTCTCTGTTTTAGGACGAATGACCTTCCTGTTCACAGTTACATGTATAGTTCAGTGAGTGTGTCTCAAATGAAGAAGTTTGAACTGGAGAGCTGCACTGGACAATGGAGCTTTGAGTAAAATAGCTGTCTGCCACATGACATATAGAGTTACTGAGCCATATATTGTGTGATAACTTTCTTGATCATAAAGGAAGCTTTATTATTTTTTTAACACCTTGTTATTCCACACACTGCCAGAGCTGTGCAAAACTTATGCTTCTTCTGAATTATGTCATTTTTTTTTGCCGTTTGTGTGTTTGAAGCGGGGGGAAACTGTGAACTGTATAGCCAGAGTTAACAGGTTTAACAGGAGAACATGTTTTTATGTTGATTGATCCAAAGTAAATGCTTGTATATAGTGTAAAGGTATTTAAAGGTAAGAAGTGCTGCTTTTTATTTGTTTTTTTTACAGTTGATGTGTGCTGTCTTGTTGATCTGACATCACTTCCTGTACTGGGAGGAACACATAGTTGAGAAGACTACTCCTAGTTTATCAGTAGGAATTTTCTAAGACAGCAGGGAGTTGCTTGGAAGTAACTTCTTGTGCCAACTTTAGCTTCTACAACCAAACTGATAACTGGAGATCGGTCTTTCATGTCTCTGTGGAGGAATTGTGATCCACTCTTTTTTGCGGAATTGCACACAGTCACATTGTAGGGCTTTTTGGGTATAAACCGTATAAAGTTCTATCGCAGTATCTCAATAGGCTTCGGGTCAGGACTTTGACAAGCCTGCTACAAAACCTTTTGGTTTCTTTTGAGTCATTCAGAGTGGACCAGCTCTCGTGATACAGATAAAAGACTAATTACCCAACATTTCCCTTTAGTATTTTCTGATAGAGAGCAGAATTCATGCTTCTATCAATAATGACAAGTTGACCATTGCCTGGTGCAGCAGAGCATCCTCACACCGTCAGAATACACCCACCATGTTTCACTGTTTATGTTAATGGGTTAAATGTGTATGCAGTATTTTAAATAATGCCATACAGGCAGAGACATACACCAGACCCCACTGCTTCGTCTGGGGTTGTATCCCGTCACCACTGTGTACCTTATGCATTGTTTGAAGCTGGATGTGAAAGAAAGGTTGCGTGTCAAAATGCACGCAGAGAATATTACCCCTTGATAAAATAAAACGTTCAAACGTTCATGTAGTTCTAAATGATACATCTGCAATTCAGTTCACTGGTTTGTGCCTTGTAATTGTCCAACGGATACAACATTCGCCCAGACTCTTTCTAATGGTGGAATCATGAATGTTATCTGACCTTGTCTGAGGTGAATGAGGCCTGGAACTCCTTTTTAGATGTTCATCTGGGTTCTTTTGTGGCTTCACTGATGAGCCATTGATGTACGCTTGGAGGAATTCTGGAAGGCTGGCAACTTCTGTGAATACTGCTCCATGTTTTCTCCATTTGGATAAAAATGACTTTCTTTGTGGTTCACTGGAGTTCCGGAGCAGTAGACATGGCTTTGTAAACCGTCCCAGACCCCAGACTTTCTTTTTATTTAAGTGATGTTTAGTTTTAACTTGCTACTTTATTATACTGTTAGAACAATCTACAATATTATGAGGCAATGCTTGCTCTTTAACCTTAGAGAAGTTGGCTAGCAAGCTTGTTGAAAGAGTTCCTTTATGTATGTCACAGTATCAATATTTCAACAAACACAAATAATCACAAATGAAGTTTGCATGTTACGTTTAAGCCAGGCAGGTCAAATGGCTTTGTGAAGGGAAATATTTGTTCTCCTAAATGCACAGCGGGCTCCTTGGTTCCATCCTGAGCTCGAGTTACTGTGCCTATTTGTGGATCCTCTGCATTCTCCTGTGGATCCTGTTTCATCCTCCTCCCAAAAAACATACAGGTGTGGGGTTTACCTAAGACAAATTTCCTGTAGTTGTGAACCAATTGCCACCACTGTATGGTGTAATCCACTTCTATCCTGACCGGGTTAAAGTGCGGCAAGTAGATAGATTCATGATTAAGGCCGAACAATTACAAAATTAACTGGAATGGTCTGGAGACATTTTGTTAACCGTTGTATCACTGCTTTTGTCAGCTTTCCTGTGGAAAAAAAACACCATTTGTGTTATCATAGAGAGAGAGCGAGAGAGAGACCATTGAAATAGGCACAGCTTCTCCTAAGATGAAGGTAGTAGTATTGATAGAGGTCGGAGAGCTATGGCTGTGTGTGTGTGTTTGTGTTGGTGGGTGGGTGTGGCTTGATCAGTAGATGCTGGTTTGTTTTTACAGAAACATGCTGGCCTAAGGCTGTTTTCCTGTTTTGAGTAGGGAAGGCTTTCAGTAACACGCACAGCTGATAAGATCAGGCAGGGAAAAGGCCCTGAATGCACCCAGATGACAAATCCTGGGGGCGAATGGAGAAGTTACCTACTGGTATGGTGCTGGACATGTTGGCGTGCTGATGGTTCTGCCCATTGGTTTTCATATTTTTGTAGTAGTTTTGTGGTATTTTATCAATAGTAGGGAAGGAAGTGAAAATATCTGACTTACTTCCTCAAACATGGTGTATTGCACAAGCTTGACAGAGATTTATGTACTGGACCTCCACACAGCTACACAAATACACTCTATCCTCTGTTCAGTAAAGGAAATAAATGTGTTATGGGTTTGATACCCTTGATATACTGTAATGAACCTTTCACTGTCACAATAAACTCGTTAGGTAATGGTACCCATCTGCCTATTTTGTTTTCTTAGCCACAGCCTTTGTATTTGGGTCACATGATTACTAGGCTGGAAACTCTTGCTCTCTCTCTCTCCCTCTGTGTGTGTGTGTGTGTGTGTGTGTGTGTGTGTGTGTGTGTGTGTGTATATGTACGCACACATTTGATGTGTATGTATCTGTCTGTGTATGCCAGCAAGTCTAAGATGATGGTTGGCAAGAGTGGGAACAGTAATGTGATGGAGTAGAATCACAGGCAGCCATTGTTGTTTTGTCTGCACTGCTGGTCAATAGAGTCCTCACCCCTGCAGCTTGGACTCTTTGACCCTGTGCATTGTTAAAAGCCTGGTCATGCCTGATGGCTGAGTGTGACTTGGACAAAGCTGAATGAGGTAATATGCAACGCCCCCCCCCCCCCCCCCAACCCCAAGGCACACCCCAGGCCACGAGATTATTTGTGACAATGGCAACCAACGCTATCCGCACATGTCAACAGCTCCAACCCGCCTGATTCTAAACATGGCAGGCCAGGCTAGCACACACTCATGACTTGCACACCCTATAACAATATTGATAATGTTTGCAGAAAATCTGAGAAAATCACTGTGGCAAATACAGAAAGCCAATAACAAATGATTTGACGTGTAGATCAACAGACAAAGTATTTTAAAGGATATTTTACGCTAGTGTGAAGCCTGTGTTTAAAAAGGACATGCTGATATGGTAAGAGGCATGAGAGCTTGTCGGCAGAATCCTGGCCAGGTGTCCAAGAGAGGAAAATTGGCTGTGATCTCAGTCAGGCGGTTATGCAGAACGGGGCAGTTAACGTCGGTTACCTCTGAGCGTCGTCAGCTGCCCACATAAACAGCAGTTACAGGACGATACAACGTCTGGCATCACAACATGGACGCCTCCATGTTTGTCTTTTGTTAGCAACAAGCTAACCACCTAACTCTGAAGAGTGTATATTTTCTATGTGCGCAGACACACAGCTTCACTGAAAGTCAATGCATAATTGTCAAAAAGCCCGTCTACAGAGTGATATGCGTTTGATGGTTAGCTTTTAACACGAAAGCGCAAATGCACTGACTCATCCTAGGCTTTTATTTGATAAGTCTATGAGCTTAATGTGTTGAGTGCTAACTAGCACTTAAAATGTATCTTGCTTCTTGGTACTGATCCTGAAATGTTTGTTGAAGATCATATCCACGCTCGAGCATTGTTAAACAAACTGCCTTTATTTAAACTTTTTAGATAAGTTATCTAGTCTTTCTGATTGCACTTTGTGTGCTTGCGTGAGTGCGCGTGCATCCAGGCAGCATTACATTAAAGCCTCGTATTGATCCTGCCAGTGACATCACTGTCTCCTGTGTGCATTTCCCGTGCATGACCTTTTGGGAACAGCGAAGTGAGGTGTGTGCGCGTGGGCGTTTGCTATTGGAAGACCATTTGAGGATTTTCTTTCAGTTTAGATCTCTTCTGTAGGTTTGGGTTACAGCTAGTCTGCCTTTTGAAAGAAATAAATCGAACTGTGCACATTAGTAAGAAGGGCGGAAACTGAGCCTTTTGTTGGGGGAATGATTTCAGGTCTATATCCGGTGTTCCACTCAGATCGAGCTTAGTAATCCGAGATGAAGATAGAAACGAGATTTCGTGACACTTATTCATCTGGACAAAAGAAAACTGATCCTAGATTATTAGTCTTTCATTATGACACTGAATAAATATTGAGTATAGCCTTTAGTGTACATATGAAAAAGGAGTTTCTCTTCATTGCATTCAGGTCTGTTTCACTTCTGTCAAACAGAGCTGGTGGAGGTTAAAGCAGGGTGGAAAAAAATACTCACCAAAATGACAAAACATGATGCCCACCTCTGCCTTACCCGGCCAGTAGTTTGTGAATGACAAAAAGACTGGGGATCTTTCTCAGAACTCTTCATAGAGAACCACTGACCAGAGTTTTAACTGTTAAAGGCACACTATGTAACATTTGTCAAAGTTACTCAAAATTAAGTGTAAAATAATGGAGTTAAGAATAAAATTTGATTGATGTCTTTAATCCTTGACAGCAACACCCAACTCCACTTGGCATTCCAAAAATTGTCCGTAGTGCGTGAATGAGTGTGTGAGTGTGTATATGTGTGTGTGCCCTGCAATGGATTGGCATCCTGTCCAGGGTGTACCCCTCATCATGCCCTAAGTCTCCTGGGATAGGCTCCAGAGTGAGAGATGACGAGTGAGTGTGTGAGTGAGTGAGTGGGTAATACACTTTGCTGAAGTCACGTCTTAAACCATTATTTTATCATTTCATCATTTCTATTATGATTAATAGTAAGAATTAAAAAATTACTATTGCACTTTCTTTAAGAATCATAAAACAGACATGTGATTCTGTGTGAGGGACAGAAAGAGAGAGAGGGAGTGTGTGTGTGTGTGTGTGTGTGTGTGTGTGTGACTGCATACTATACAGCTGCTGTTTGTGTCTATTGTAATGGGTTTGTTTGCATGCTTCGGGGAGAGTAGACACAATTGTTGAGTACACTGTGTTCTCTTGCAGTGGTGAGTTTAGGAACTGTGTAAACCCCAAGCAGGAAAACTCAAGAAGCCTTTGTAACATTTTTTCCGCTTGTTTTGTAATGATGAATCTCAGATGCATTTCTTATCTCAAGTATAATAAGCTCATGTATTTTGAACTTGTCTCTGTAGTCACAATTCCATGATGTTTATTTTACTGTTAAGGATAATAATTTCACAATTGTAAGCACATAGGTTTATAATGTGCTTTAATATGATGAAGCAGCTAAAGGACAACAATCTCAAAGAGTTAGCTGCAATTTGTTTGCGTGCTACATGTAGTGCTCTTCCAATTTCGATAAACGATTGTTCTGAGAAAGCGAACTAAATAATTAATATTACATGCTCCAAACTGAGTGGTGACTCCTGGCTAAAACAATGTTGAACTGTTACATTACTTTATGGCTTAGGACACAGAGGTGATTATTATTTATTAGTTAATATCCACCACTTGTGTGATATGATATAATATAATACTGTTATACTGTCATTGCACAAATACAACAAAACTAGGTTTGCTGGATGCTATAAATAAGAAATAATGACTCACCACTCTATTACTCCCTCTTTTTCTTGTTTTTCTTCTTCTTGATTGCTCTTTCTTTTTCTGGACTCTAGATACCAGGTACATTTTCCTCAGGTATGTGTGACAACTCAAAATGAACATAATGTGACATTTCCATGGGTTTGATTAATGTAACTGGTCTGTTCGCTAACATTATAATTGACATATTAATTCAATTCAATTCAATTTGATTTGTATAGCGCTTTTAACAATGGTCATTGTCGCAAAGCAGACATGTGAAAAATGAAATGTGAAAAATGTTTATGAGGCTAAATGGTCAGATAGTCCCCGATGAGCAAGTCGAGTCGACGGTGGCAAGGAAAAACTCCCTGAGATGGCAGTGGGAAGAAACCTTGAGAGGAACCAGACTCAACAGGGAACCCATCCTCATTTGGGTGATAACGGATATCAGGGTATCAGATGTTTATTTCAATGCTGGTCATCTTTTCTTTCATACAGGTTCATCAGCATACTAGGTTTTGTTTATTCATTTTTTAAATTGGTAAAAATCACTAAATAAGAAGCAGCGAAACTGCAGTTACTGCAAGAGCTTATAACATCTCCTTCTTTATCCCTGCCACAGATGTTTCTAGTTGGCAGATTAGTGGAGTTGATCTGCAAATAAAAGATTATAGATGACACATCATGAATCCAACACTTCAGTATGTGGCAGTGACAAACACTGAGCAGCCATAGCGAGCTTGAAACCTCACACAGCACAATATGTGAGAAGTATTTTACTAGAAATCAGACGTAATGTTGGTATTTAATGTCATCTGAGGCTCTGTGCAGCTTTGACTGTGCTTCCTCAGAATGCTTAAAAAAAATCCCTTTTATATTGTCTTCTGTTTTACTTCCTTGTCACAATTTCCTGCAAAACAATCTCAGCGTGTTCTTACTGCAACTGACTAATTTCGTAAGAGGTTGTTTTGTTTCGACACATTTCACACAACACAAACACAAAAACATACGTGATTTCATACAGTATGATTGACACCAGTATGGCTCCATTAAAGCTTGTTGATAAGCATGACTTCTTCCTTCAAAAGATCTACATGTATCATTAATGATGTATAATTACACAGAGCAGAGCATAATCAGGTTTGCAGCTCAAATGAATCAAAGCTCCAGCAGACAAAAAAACACTGTTTAATCTTCAAAGAGCGGTTAAGAAGACGCAATTAATACAGACCACTTAGCAGAGGACTGCTTTTTCCCCACATGCAAATATCATGTAGTACATTGTAGATATGAATTACTAGTATTTACAGAGTGTGTCCTGGGGTTGCCTTGACAGACCCTGTTTCAGATTAAATTGTCCTGATTGCTTTTTTTTTGTAAAAGCGAAAGGATCACATCAAAACAACAGCATGAAGACTACAGAGTTTTCTAGACTGGTTCAATAAAGCAGGTGTAACAGGAATAGTCAGGAATAGGAGGAACACAAGCATGTTGTGTAAGTGTTGCTCCAGATAAGAATAGTCCACAAATGGGTGTGTGTGCCAAATTTGCGCCTGAGCACCACACTCTGGCATCCGTCCATTGGCTCCAGAGATTTGCCAAACCTGACTGAACAGACGTCTGTCACGAATAAATCCACCATCAGCCTGCTCAGCATCTTACACACAGACACACCCACACATCCCAGACAGCCCCAATCCTTTCATTACTTGCATTAGTAAGACACACATGCAAACACTTATAAGCCGGGCCATACGCCGCTTCAGATAGAAACCTGAGTAGTGAGCAGCTGTTTGACAGGCAGCAATTCTTCGGCAGTGGAGTAAACTTTACATTTTGGGTTGAGTCGACAAGAAAGAGAGAAAGAGTTTAGATGAGGCCTGTAAAAACCTTTTCTGTCAAAAAACAAAAAGAAGTTCCATCTGTTTGTCTAGGAACCTCTATAGTCCAACTAGGGACCATAGAGGCCAATAATGACCATTGTATTTATTCCCATTTCAGGACCTCTGGTCAACATTCACACACACACACACACACACACACACACACACACACACACACACACACACACACACACACACACACACACA
>JAQQZT010000012.1:26949332-26967269 GCA_030068275.1 Clarias platycephalus
GTGTATAGGTAATAATGAGATGAATGAATGATGAATGAAATGTCTCTGATGAGCAAGCCAAGGGTGACGGCGACGGTTATTTGGAGATTTGTCGCCAGACGTCGTGTAGTTGTCCTAAAAGCCGTTAAATGCACTTTGAGTTGGCATGGAAAGATTGTGTCAAAGAAAATATTCCAATGTTTAGAATATTTCATTTTCCCATAACATGGTGTACCATTTTTAAAAAAAGATTTTAAGATGAGTTTTTAATACCGCATCTGGCCCTGGAGTGTGTTTCCTTTTTAACTTTCCAGTGGTTTTTAAACCAAGACCAATCCATGCCCTTTGCTTGCGTGATTATAATTATCAGCAGGGAGAGTATAGAGTTTTAAGAATAAGTTCTGCATTAGATTTTAAGTCTAATCCACCCCAAACCGGCCTGGCTGGTGTAGTCCTGTGCCTGTCAGAAGCAGGAGCAGGTGTTTCTTCCCCATGTCCTCGTACTGCACATGGCTCATACCACGCTGCCAAGAGAGAGGACCACTGGGCCTGCTGTCACACGAAGAGCTGGAGCTCAAGCACTCTTATCACATATCAACTCTCTCCTCAGGCTGGGTGGGTGTGGATATGTTTGGGGGGGTGGGGGTCACACACCAGACCAGGGCAGCTAAAATCCCTTCCCCCTGAACCCCCCCCCCTTACATCATATGTACACACTACTGAACAGCCATGAGGAGAGACTAGCCAGCACACACGCACAGAGTGCACTCCAGAGCCTTATTGTCATGTGTGTGTTTCAGTGTGTCAGTCAGAGGGAGGGAGGGGGTGGAGCTAACTGTCTTCATCTCATGGTGCTGCTGATGGATTCACGTCGAATCTGTTTACAATAAATCGGATACACACTAGTGTGAGTGGGACCAGATCAGTGTGTGTGAGGCAAATCCATCTCTCTCTTTCTCTCTCCCTCACACACCTCACTCCTTCGAAGCAGTAGCATGCAGGCTTAGGCGCTAACTCTTTTCCACCTGGCTGATGTAATTTCATGTTGGTAAAAGCAACAAGAACGCAGGCAGAAGGACTGAATGTCCACCCCAAGTCCAAGACGGCCAGCACTCTCCCTACTTCCCCATTAGTTACCCATAGGGTTTCGTTTTTATTTCTACTAGGAGCGTTCCACCACACTTTAACCGAATTTAAGCGCCGTCAACATCGAACCTACAATCTAAAACGGCTCTTGCTTCCCCTCGTCCAAACCCCGAGGATCCACGCCGAGCCTTATTTGAGCTCAGACAGGCTTCAGCGATGTCACATCTTTAGAGGAAAGAGCACACAAAATGCACTATGTTAAACCTTGAAGTCATGTCACACTGAGACGTGGAATGTATTTGCCAAACTCAGGCCTCAGACTTACAGTGAAACCCTTACGGAACGAACGTGTGCGTGTTAAGATGTGGAAGACGGAAGGGTTTTTTTTTTTTTTTTTTTTCATTAGTGTCATTTTGTTAACCAGAAGTAGAATTATTGTCACTTTTCACACGTGGGGTGTTTTGCATATTTGTAGAATGTATTGTAGTCGTAACGGCGTGTCGTAGAATACAGCTGTAATGTTACACAATGGAAAAGTGCCAATAATTTATATTTTGTGGTGTTTCGATGTGTTCTTTTTGTATTTCATGTTTTAACACAGATTTCTCTTTCGTAAACGAAGCCATTTGTGTCAGGAGTGTTGGCGAGGACCAAAGTTGTTTTGGTACACACTTGTTTCCATGCTCTGTGCCAATAGATTTATCCTTTGTTTTTTTTTTGTTTTTTTTTTCCTTTTTTCTTTTACTTATAAAACACAAAAAAACCCATAAAAAAAAATCCGAGCTACCCAAGATGATGAAAAGCATTGTATGTTGTAATCTTCAGACACCTTTTATTGTTTTTATTTCTTTTCTTTTCCTTGGGTATGTTTTAATGAACTGCTGTAAATTTGTACAGTTCATGTAAATTGATTGTGAGGAAGTTGTATAGATTTCTATATTTTGGAAGAAAAGGGTTTTTTTCTCCCCTCTGTAATAAAAGATTTCCTATCTTGGCAATGGTTCTCGGGTTTTCTTCTATACTCCTCCCTGTATTGTGTTCGTTCTTTCTCAGAAAGCATTGCCGAATCAAACAGCCGGTTTTGGGTGAAACGGAGGAAGCGGGACTATTCTTCTCAGGGCTGCGCTCAGGAAACAGCAGACGGGAGATGAGAGAGCCATTAGAGGAAGATCAGCCTGACCTGAGTGCCTCTGCAGCTGTTCTGTCCAGCTCAAAGGGGATGTGTGTTTGTTATCCGTGTGTGTGTGGCGAGAAGCTAGGGCCTGACTAAGAGAGTAACTGAAAAGCATAAAGCTCCTACTCTACAATATTCGTCACAACTTGCAAGCTTTACTCAGGAAAAATGATGTTGCTAAATGGAGTGTTTTCTTATGGATCAGTCACAGCTGCAGAGGAAAGAGGTTTTTGTTTCTTCTCGTTTCTAAAGTTGCTCAGCAGCCACAGTAAGGAGGAAAACTTAAGAGAAACTATGGAGAAAGTAAACAAATCAAAATGAGGGAAGAACAAGCTGTAACCTGTATCACCAATTATGTCTGTTTATCTGGCAGGCTAAAAAAAGGCTGGTTATGTGACTGATAAGAAGGTCGCATGGTTCATATCCCAGTTCTGCCCCTTACGAGGGGGTTCTTCAGCCATGTGCTTAACTCACATCTGCTCAGTTGTAGAAATACCTATAAATTACCACATAACAGTTCTGGATCACAAAACCCAGCACAGATTGTATGAGGGATTGGATAATTTTATTGGATCAGTCAAATATAACTATGCTTTCCATTTATTACTTGCAAACATCAAAAGAAAACTTGAAGACCACAATCTTAGAAACATTTTAGTTTATGATATGGAAAAGGACTATTTTTTCACTATTGTAGAAAATGTTTAATAATGTATAATTTGTATCATCTTGGGCTGAGAAATATGTGCCTTGAGTGAGTAATATAAACACTGAGGCATATTTAAGTGAAACATGCATGCATAATTAAGCTACAGTATGATTAGTAGTACTGATAGTATATGGTGTTATTTGAGTGTCCTGAGTTCTGTCAGTGTGATCTGGCAACCCTGACAAGCACAGAGCGAGGGTGACTAAATACTACTAAATAAAATATAAAAATATTATATATAATATATACTATATAAGAGGATTGTTCAGGAGCAAGGCCCAAAATAATGTTTGTTTTGCACTATGATGATTAAACTTCCACAGCTTATTTGCATGTCGAATGGTGGAGAGTGAAACTGCATGAATCATGGATCAATTATGTTACCGTTCTAGCACGTTGCAGTTTTTAAGATTATTAGAGATGTATTGCTGATTACAGCTTCAAAATAAAATAGCAATAAATAAGCAAGCAGATTTAGGACAGGGATGAAAGATTTTTTTCCCACCTTTCCAAAGATGAGGAGCACAAACTGAGGCACAGAGTAAAGTTAGGATCTGTTTAGCTTTATTCACTCAAAATGCACAATTCTTACTTCTAAAACGTGCCATGATCTTGGATCATCTTGGTCAGTGCTATATGATAATAATAATAATAATAATAATACATTCTGTTTAATGTAAGAATATGTGTGTGGGGATTTGTGTTGCTGTTTGCGTTGTGTGCGTTCAGACTGTTTTTCTATCGAGGCGTTACAAGATCTCAAACATCTGCACGTAGATGTTCAACAAATTGCACAACTGGTTTCTCTGCGAGTGGGTATCTGGTACATGTGCGTAATGCAGTACACTGCGAGAAGGCAGTGAGTATGAATGTCACCTACGTCAAATCTGTATTACGCATCAGGTCACTCCTTCGCTCCGGGCCGCAGTGCACACGGCACACCTTTTTCAGTTCCTCACTGTTTACGAGCCTGTCGCAGCTCTTTAAACCATATTACATTGTAAATAGTACGTCAGCTGTGGGAACGTGGACGAATAGCGAGTTAGTATTAAAAGGTTCTTGAATTCGATGGTTTAAAACGTCTGAGATGTTTCTGTGTATACACAGACGTAACATGAGCACCAGGTTTACTCAATAAATGGGCTCATTCTAAAGCATTATTAAGTTTCCATAGTAACAGCTCACCCAGAAGGAGAAGGAGTCTCCAGTGTCAGTGCTATGATGACTGGCTGGGATTTTTCTCTAGGAAAAGAGAGAGGGAGAGAGGTGTGTGTCAGAGAAGGGACGCTGTAATGTAAGTCATAACAGGAACTAACTTGTCTTAACTATAAATCATTCAGTCCTTCATCGCTGAATTAAACATCGTAACCGCTGTAGTACAGCCGCAGTCACACACTCCAGCCCGTATACTGGAAAAGAGAAAGAAATCCGCTTCGGAAAGGTAACAGTAACTCGTCCAAACCCAGAGCGCATGACACACAGCAGAATCTCAGACGTGGATGGAATTGCAAATGTCTAACCAGACGCCTTGACTCTGGCTTGCGGGAATTTTTTCTCAGCCCATTTTGGAGTCATTGTTTAGTTTGAGAGCCGTGCAATATTTACATAAAAACGGGAAGTCTTCCACAGAGAAATCCACTGTGGTGCTTTTAAAAAATTTCTTATGAGGAATTAGGTTTAGGGACTTCAATAGAGCTGAGGGGAAAAAAAACAAAACAGTGGTGTTTTCTCTGTCTCTGAAGGTCAGTGACTTGGGGAAGGTCAGACAAACAGTCCCAGAGAGGACGGTGTGAAAGAGAGAGAGAGAGAGAGAGAGACTTTCTTTTTTGCGCCGCGAGCTTCGACTCTGATGTCTTAAGAATACACAAAGGGGTTGGTTTACTTTACAGCTTTAGAGGACTAAAGTGATTTACATCAGAGCCAAACCCTGAGTAAACCTCTCGCTCTAGTAACCTTCTCATATTAGTCAGATGAGAAGTATTTCGCAGTGCTAGTCAGAGCGCTGAACTGAACACGTGCTAAAGTTAAAGCCCTTGGCTTGTAAACAAGTAGAGTCCCACATGCACACATTGCAAGACTGCGACGTTTCTGAGAACTGAGAGAAGTCAGCGCTACAGCTGTTTCCTGTTTTCTGCTGAAGAGAACACCGCAAACCTGAGAAACACACACACAGAAAAAAGAGAGAGAAAGAGACAGAGAGAGAGAAAGAAAGAGAAAAGACACACACACGTCCTCCATATCTGTGATATTCAAACACTCCCACACAAATCTAAACACTTCTAACCACCACTTGCACTCCCACCTGCTGTTCTTCTTTATGCATTGTAACAGCACGCCACACACACACACACACACATACCCACACACAGACACACATATTCCTATAAACCTGGGCTCAGTTTTGCCGAAGAACAGTCAATATTTACACAATGTTCCTTGTGCTGTACTTTGAGAAAATGATGTAAAGCAGGATTTTACACTAACGCACTTAACCCCAGTGTTTCACTAGCGCCGGTACCATCAAGGTAGGACGTTTTCACAGTACTCCGGATTCATGTCTGAAACCCCGGCCCCCCAAGAATTCCTTTAATAGGAAAAAAAAAAAAAAAAAACGCTTGGCTGTTGAAGGATGATACATGACCTCATACTGCTCTCGGCACCACTTGCACATTAGCTCCCACATCCCCCGTATAGTCCTGACCTAGGTTAAAGGGATTTCCATATACTTGGGCTTATATTAGACTTTCTATTTTGATGGTACCCAAGCACTAGTGAAACACTAGTGCATTAGTGTAAAGAGAAATAAAGGTGGTGTTTATTCACATAGCTGAGTTCTGTTATTCTGCACAATCAAAAGTTCAGGTTTGACTCAAACACAAAAAACATACAACAACAGTATACACGACAGTATATAATCTATAGAAAGCACACTGGGGACACAACTAGAGCTTTGTTCAGAACCGGACACTCGCAAAGAAATGATCATTCTCATGTCACTTTAATACTTTAGGGACAATGCAGTGCACTGGATTATGTCTGAGAGCACACACAACCTGTCTCTCGAACCTCTCGGTCATATTCCTTTATGTATTCTCAACCGCAAGCTCACAGGTTAGCGGGTAGAGAATTATTGTGCTGATCCGTTCATCGAGGAAGCTGCCAAGGAGAAGCCACGAACCATCATTGTGGTCTGATTGTTGAGTTCTGTGAGTTTAGACTCACGTGCAGCACACAGTGAAAGTCAAATAAGAGAGAGTAAACTAAAATAGGGAGACTGTTACAGGCGAAATAGAAGCCACTCACTCACTTGCAGTGAACATTTACGATGGTAGAGGATGCAGTGAGCTCATTCAGCTGAGAGTCATCAGTGTGTGCAGTCAGTGGACAGCACGGTGTGTGTAAGGGATGTGTGCTGGAGCTATAATGGGGTTTATGTAACAGTAGCGATGTTGCTGTTTAGAGCTGCACTGGAATCAGATGTAAATACAATTAGAGCTCCACTTCTTCAGCCTTATCTTTCTAAAGGGAGTATGGTGTGTATGGTGCATACACACACACACACACACACACACACACACGTACACTTAGAGCCATGAACGTGCATGTTGGCTTACGGGCAACTAGAGATTAAACCCATAAATAAACTCCTCATAAATAAACTCCTCTAAATAAATACATTAACCCTTATTTCCTTATTCAGCCATTAACATGATTCTAGATTTCACCTTATTTTTTGAGATCAAACAAAACCCGAAGACGTCTTAAACATCGGATGATGTGTACTGTAGGTACTGTATCTGCTGCTAAACTCAACATCCAATCCTTACACACTTACATCATGACTAAAATTAACTTCACTGGATTTATTTATTTTTACCCAAATAGCATGAACTTGAGCATGAGTTCAGCAAGGGACGTTAACAACATGGCCTCTCAGACCAAAACCAATAAGGGGGAAACCTCATCGTCTATACCTCTTATCTTGTATACCATGTGCAGGTTATCCCAGGAGACTTTGTGCACAAGGCGGGGTACACCCTGAACTGGGAGCCAATCCATCCCAGAGCACACACACACACAATTTGGCAATGACAATTAACCTAATGTGAATGTGTTTGGACTGTGGGAGGAAACCAGAGTAGCTGAAGGTAACCCAGTCCACCACGGGTGGAACATGCAAACGACATGAACACAGACCCGAGTCGGGAATTGAACCCTCAACCCTGGATGGTTGCGGCGAAAGGGCTAACCACTACGCCACCATGTCACCTAAGGGTGTGAAACCTATACATGACTAATTAAACTTAGATGACTAGCTTGTTAAACATAAAATAATCCATGTTTTTCTCCTTGTTGTAATTGTCCAAGCTCTGACTTGCACTTCTGTTGTTAGTCGAATGTGGCATTGTGCTTTATCTGGGAGCTTGACAGCTCGGTCCTTGCTAGCTATTCACACACACACACGCACACATAAGCAATCTTTTCAACAGGTGGCATGTTACATTCTTTAAGGACTGCAAAAATAGAGAGAGAGAGAGAGAGAGAGAGAGAGAGAGAGAGAGAGAGATTCATCCACACCATTCCAGCTCTTGCTATTGGCCATATACGTGCAATCTAGTGTGTGTGTGTGTGTGTGTCACTAGTTGGAAGAGAGTGCACTGTGTGATGTCTTGCCAGGAAGTGGGGGAGGGTCTCTCCTTTCAAAATAATGGTAAAAGTGAATGAGTGGGAAGTTCTTTCACTGTGAAGATGGACAGAGCTAAGCATCGTTATCCAGCACACACACGCACACACACATGCACGCACACACGCACACGCACACAGTAGGGTGGTGGTGGGGACTCTCAGCATGTAAACAACCCCCACAACTTCACGGCTTTCTTCCTTCTCCAGTCTTCACTCCTCTTTTTCTCACCAGGAGTGCACGAGGGAAGAGTTAGTCCTGACTTCACCTTCAAGCATCCGCACCTGGTGAGATGAGAGTGCTTAAATCTTTCATTGCACTCTTTAGACGTTTCTTTCTTCAGCGTCTTATGCAGACTTCATGCAGTGTTTATTTATTTATTATTTAATAGACTTTTCAGTTTATTACATCAGATTTGTACACGTTTACAAGAAATACATGCAAGCAATATATATTTTTTAGTTTTCATTCATTTGATTAAAAAAAAAAAAATCCAATATCAAATATAAAATGTAACACAACCAGATATTTTAATACAAGGGGTGTTCTAGTCAAGCCAGGACTTGTAATTGTGCAGAATAAGCAGAACACAGTTATGAGTGTAAGAACTTCCTTTATTTCTCTATATAATCCTCTGCCACACTAATGCACGTATCCCAGAGTTTCACTAGTGCTTGGACACCATCCGTGTAGGACGTTTTCTCACACCACTTTATATTCCCTGCAGTTCCCAAATGATCATGCAGTAGCACACTTCCCTTATCCTATCATACTGTTTCCTGATAAGGTCACTAAAGGTCACCAGTGAGTACGCCGTGTGAGCATCTGATGTTGCTCTGGTGTCATGTGGGTGCTGGAAATGTGAACGTTCCAGACCCCAAAACTGGCTGAGTCAGTCATCATTTCTCAGTTTATTTCTTACATTTAATGATTGTTTTATTTAAAATTAAATGAATGATTAAATGTTAACCTGGGCTGGTAAATAAGGAGAGAGAGCGGTGGATGTAATATACCATGTGCTTTTGCTTGTTAAAGAGAACTGAAATGGCACTTCAGAAAATTTTTACTCAGCATGATGGACGGCGAAAACAGCCATGTTGCTAGAGAAAGGTTACTATAGCAACAGGCCTGAGCCTTGTTTCCCTGCCTGATAATCGATTTTAAAGTGAGATGAGCATGTGCGCCTTGTCAGACATTAGAGAGGCTATAAGATTTAAGGACAAATATGTTGGCTCCATTTTGGTGTCACAAAGATAGAAAGAAAAGAGGAATAGAAAAAAGGTCAGGTATCAACACATCTCTCACTGCTCATAACCTTTAAACAGCATGAGCTGAGTGTGTGTGTGTGTGTGTGTGTGTGTGTGTGTGTGTGTGTGTGTGTGTGTGTGTGTGTGTGTGTAATTTCAAACTGTAATGTGTTTGCTTTATGTGTGCGTGTGCTTCTTATGCAAGGTCCTGGTCAAATAGCAGATAGTGACACCACCAGTGATATTTAGAGAAAAGTGTCCACCCCATACAACCCCCTCCCCTTTATCTCCCTCTCTCTCCCTCTCCCTCTCTAGCGTTGGGAACATTTCTGGTTGCTACTATCTCAGTCCCAGAAATAGAAGCCCTCTGAAAGACTCCTATCAGTCAGGACCAGCCTCTTGGCCTTATATGGCTTGCCCAGGATTCCTACTCACACGGCCTCTTTTGGTCTATATAGTTTTAGTGTTCAGGACACAAGCCTATAAACCTCACTCACATCCGTCTTAGTTGATCAGATCAAAGGTGGGCTGCGCTAAACACAGTCACATGTAGAGGTGACCTGGGATGCACGAAGCAATACGTCATGATTCATCCACAATGTCATCAAAGACACTGGTGTTACCAGGTTCATGCTACTTGGATAAAAAAAAATCAATAATCCAGTGAAGCTAATTCCAGTCGTGATATAAGTGTGTGAGGATTGAATGTTGAGTTTAGCAGCAGATGTGTACAGTACCTACACATCATTCGATGTTAGAGATGTCTTCGGGTTCTATTTGATCTTGAAGAATAACTAGAAATATAGAATCATGTTAATGGCTGAGTAACTAAACAAGGGTTAATATATTTATAATTTATTTAAGGAAGATGTATAACATGACAAATCCCTCCAAAGTAAATGTGTTAAATTAAATACAGCTAGAAGTTTTTTGTGTGTGTGAACTTTCAGAAACATGTGACTCAGAATCATAATATAATAAGGCTTACACATCATGCATGAATTTGCATTAATTAGTCTTCTGCAATACTTCCAGAATGTGACTATCATGCACTATATGGATAAAAAGTATTTGGCTGAACCTGTTAAATATTAAATTCAGGTGTTTTAATCAGGCCCCTTATCCCCAGTGAAGGGCAATCTTAATGCGTCAGCATACCAAGATGTCTTGGACAATGCTATGCTTCCAAATTGGTGGTAAGAGTGTCCCAGTGCACAAAGCAAGGACTGTAAAGACATGGTTTGATGAGTTCAGTGTGTGTGGAAGATCCCTGAAAGAGCCCCCCCCCCTCCCCAAGAGCAACATTGGGATGAACTGGAACGGAGATCGCGAGCCAGTCCTTCTAGTTCGACATCAGTGCCTGACCTTATAAATGCTCTACAGAATGAATGGGTACGAATTCCCACAGAAACACTCCAAAAGCTTGTGGACAGCCTTTCGAGAAGAAAGAAAAGCTGTTATGGCTGCAAAAAGGGACCAACTCAATATTGAAGTATATTGGATACACTGTCGCTGCAGATTCTTCTGTTCATATAGTGTATGTCTGCATGTAGCATTACAGTCCCCAAAAGGCATTTTATTTCACATACAAATGAAAATCCTATAGGATCAAAATATTTGATAAGTCAAATGATTTGGAAACTTTCCTACTGATGAAATGTCTGTATCAACAAGCCATTTGTGACCGGATCATCCAAAAACAGATGTTATTACTGAGTCTGAGCAATACATAGAGTAGACTAGGACCGTTGAGGGTTTTGGAGGAAGTGTGTGTTGTGTGGGAGAACAGCATGGTCCGACTCTAAACAGGATGTATGTGTGTGTCAGCATGGTGGCGTAAAGGTTAGCACTGTCGCCTTGCACCTCCAGGGTCCGGGTTCGAGTCCCACCTCGGGTCTGTGGGTGTGGAGTTTACATGTTCTCCCTGTGCACCTGGAGTGGTTTTCTCCAGATACTCTGATTTCCTCCCACAGTCTAATTGCGTGTGTAGTGAGTGATATGGTGCATTTGACTAAAGCAGCAAAGAAGTTCAGCAGGTGACATCAAATCAACATAGTTGTTCAGACCAAGAACCTTAAATACAGCAACACTTCTTACATTTGAATCAGCTGATAAGAACAGGAGATTTGATAGATTATGTGTAGTGTGTAGGCGTGTGTGTGTTTATCTACATAATCAGTAAGGACGTTTGTTATTGCTCTTTTACTTTCACTCTGTCCTGCTGTGGAAACTCAGGGGAAGCGAATGCTGATTGGCACTCGAGGTAACTCCCCTACATTCCTCACCCGAGTGTGTCACATCTGATGAAATAGTGAAGCAGTGAGCTGAAATCAGGATCTGCTTTTCACAAATTTCTTCTGTTTCACAGCTATTTGTTGTTTCTTGCTGAGATTTTTTTTCTCCCTTTGGTTGAAATTCTCTTTTATTTACTTACACCATTTCTCCTGGAATCAGTGTACGAGTAAGGCAGAATACCCTCTGAGCACGGGGCTCTCATAGTGGCTGACACTGATACCAGCACTGGAAGTTTGCACACCAGCAATGTGCCAGAATCAGTTTGTTATTATGAGCTATTTTATGGTGCTGCAAATGAGAAATGTTGAGTTTATTATGTAGTGTAATGGAAATTTCCCAGGTTCAAGTAATACGTAATAGATTAGAACATTGAAGACTCACTCACTCACACACACACACAAAAGCATTTAGCTAGTGAATTATTCTCAATAAGACGAGTCTCAGTGGATGTGTTCGTCTGAGCAGAAGAGAACACAAGTTTGTATAATTTCTGATTGGATGATGAATCCTCACAAGAAGCTCAGAACCCTGTGTAGAGAGAGAACACAATGTGTAGAAAGCAGGTGTACACCCAATTCTTCTGCCTAATCATTACTATTCGGACACAAATGTACTTTTGTAGCTGTTCAGGTCTGTGTAAAACAATATCTTTCCTATATGTCCATTATTTCTCATATCCTACTTTTTTTTTTTTTACTTACTTCTGGTTACCTGCACGATGTCAGCATTAGAGCATGTCCACTACATATTTACACAGCAGACATGCTTTTAGGGGCTATTTGTCTGAGCCTTTGGCTTTGCTGTTAATCCTGTCTGTGCTTGTAATACCAGTATTTTAATCTGTGTCTGGTTGTGTGTGTCTGGTTGTGTGTGTGTGTGTGTGTGTGTGTGTGTGTATAAGAGAGAGGCAAAGGCTCAGGATGAGATGGAAGCAGCCTATGAAGTTCCAGCAGATGGGCAATGAGGTGATTTCCTGCCCAGTCACACCTCATTCAAGTGGGCAAGGACAGCAGCAGGGGAGAGGACACACACACACACACACACACACACATGAATACCTGACCTCACACTGCCCAACTAAAGCTGCATTCAACTTACCTTGGAAGTGAGAAGTCAGAGTTTGGAATGATGTCAAATATTCCATTTGGATAGCAACAAGATATTGACTGGCATGCATGCAGAAACAAATTTAAGGAAAAACTTAGCTCATTAGTTGTTTCAAAGGGGGAAAAACTCCAGGCACTACCTACATGCGCTGCAAAAAGCTCATATTACTTGAGCAAGAAAGCAATAAAAATGAGGGCAGGAATTAACTACGTGTTTTGGGGAATTTACAGTGCTCATGTGTGCATGTGTTTGCTTACAGCATAGATTTCCCCTTTATAATACTTTTGTGGCTGCACTTAATATATAGTAGCCATGTTTTTTTAGTTGTTGTTTTTTTTATCCCAACCTCTGGCCTAGATCTTTTTGTGTATACGGGTGTGTTCCCAAAAGGCAGCAATTAAAGCAATTATCCTAATTAAAAGCCACCAAAACACTGACATCTGGGACTATTTCTCTAATCAGCAGTGTGTGCGCATGTGTGTGTGTGTGTGCAGTTACATCATCCCGGAACTTACTTGCTAAAGATCCCTGGCCTACTAGGAAAGTGTTTGGAGATGATCATCACTATAAGCCTCTTTTAGGATGGCTGATGTTGTCCTTATATAACATCTAGGACTGAAAATGATCCAGAATGTTTACAACAATCTCAGGTTATCAACCTTTCCACCAATGATGTGCTTCCTCTACTAGTTTTCTGTACCAGCCCACATAAGATGTTTGTTTTCAAAACCCAAATTGGCCAGCACACACCTAACTACCAAAAAGCACTTATCACTCCCTTCGCTGCCTAGCACTGGTTGGATGGAGCCAAGTTTCGCAGGGTACAAAGAGGGAATGTGTCATAGCTCTTCCCCCTTCTGGTGGGAAATAGTGATGTGAACATCCCTTAGATGTTCATATTAATTAGTTCATAGTAATGAGGTTAATTTCCAGGCTAAAAGACACAACTTTAGACATAAAGCCACAGGTCAGCCACAAGGTCACTCCAGAGTGATTGATTGATCGATCAATCAAATGTTCTATCTATCTATCTATCTATCTATCTATCTATCTATCTATCTATCTATCTATCTATCTATCTATAAAACAGCGAAGTATCTGAGTAAACATTTTATCTTTTGTAATCTGTCATACTGCCTTCAATTAAAGCTGCAGCCTCTTTATTAGCACCTACAATAATGAAGTCACAGTAGGGGCTTTGTTTTCCTCAGAAATCCTCAAAACAATTGTCAAAACAACTTCAATAGTTAAATAGGCTTCAATTAGTGTTCGGGACTCACATTCACTTATAAGTTAAAAACTATATATTATATATAATTGAATCTGAGTCCTGTTATTATAAGCCTAAACAATTGGCTTATATACTGCACGGTTCATGGGCTATGGGCTTGGTAAACTGAGATTTGGCTGTTGTTCCTCCCCTCATTTGCATGCATTCTCAGGTGTATTGGATGTGAATCAATGTGCATGTGTTACCCTAGGCCTCTTTCTTTTAGTTAAAGCTAGTTCTGCCATGGTCACTGGTTGCACCCAGTGCTTAATTTAAAACAATATGACAAGAGCACACCTAATCATTTATGCTCGCTCTCTCTCTCTCTCTCTCCCCAAAAATTGCACCCAAAGCATGATGTTTTTTGTTCATATCGATTAACAAAAATTATAATGGATGGATCCGTTTACGTGCTGTCTGGCACATCTGGTGACGGATATACATCCATCATTTCAGGAGCAGTTATTTACAGGATTGTGTTTTACAGATTGATGACCGCTTGTTTCTGAGCACTTGGGGTGAAGGACCTTGCTCAAGTGTCCAGCAGTGGTGACCCGGCGGCGTCGGGGCTTGACTGGGGATTTCCTGGTCAGCAGTTTAACACGTTAATCACCGAGCCACCCCTGCCCCAGGTTACTGTTCTAACCTGAGATTAATATTTGATTTAAAAATAAATGCTGGTTAAGAGCTTAAGGATCAAATACATACACACACACACACACACACACACCTACACACACACACATTGCATATATATTTTGAGTGTATTGTGATATTTGTTTTTCCCATACACTAATATGCAATATTATGTATCTAATGTAAAGTTATGTAATGTGTTTTGTTTAAATGTACCGTTCAGATAAGCCTCAGATCCAATATTTTAGCATTTATGTAA
Organism: Clarias platycephalus; assembly: GCA_030068275.1. Taxonomy (NCBI): domain Eukaryota; kingdom Metazoa; phylum Chordata; class Actinopteri; order Siluriformes; family Clariidae; genus Clarias; species Clarias platycephalus. The sequence goes on from JAQQZT010000012.1 coordinate 26,963,779, forward strand.
CAAGTTAAAGTTTTGTGTATATGTGTGTCAAAGTTTCAGCTTTAATACCTCTCAGATACTGCTTTTTTATACCTTAAATTAATTAAATTTCACTCCTTCTCCAAATGTGCTGTTTCAGTGTCTATGTAAATAAGCTACTGCTGAGCAATGCCCCATCAGAGGGGTTCTTCTTCTATGAGGTAAAAATAAGTGAAATTTCTAATCGGCATGTTAAAAAAAAGGACAAAAAAGAAAAGAATATTTTTCGCCTCACATTTTGGGTTGGTATCAATCTGAATGTATAAACATGACGAAAATGTCAATGATAATATGCATAACTGGTCCCCTTTACTGTAAAAGAGATGTTATTGTAACTAGCAGTTTAAAAACTATGTTTCAACATTACATGATAGTCATGAAAATATCAAGAAAAAGTGGGACCACAGCTCTGTTAGCTTTTCCAGCATGAAAGAGATGAGAGGCGGACTGAGGCAGACGGTTTCTCATTGTGCTTGTGAAGATGTTGGAAACAGTAATGTTACACAATTGCTGCAGTGTTTACTGAACTGGATTGTGTACAACAACCTGCCACTACTAATACAAAGACTAGGCTGCTGCACTGTCACGCCCAAAATGTATTCATACAGAGCAGGTGCATCTTATTTCATCTGAACACCTGCCTCTAACGTCGTCATGAGCACACTGATATTCATTCAGTCTTTTCTCTTTTTTATTCTTTTGTATATTCTTTTTTACACTTACACAAAGTTTTTTCCTTGAGACGAAAAGACGGGCTCTCCGCCTGGCAGCAAGTCTGTTTTCTGTCGTACACAGAGGATTGTGGACAAACACACTCAAAAGGCAGGAGAGAAAGAGAAGACACCCAAACACAGCCTGGGAAAAGTGAGATGATGGATAAACAAAGAGTGTGTGGGTGAAGTTTAAGTTTCCACACTGCACACTCAGTAATGATGTATCTGTGTGTGTCTAAGGCATAGATGTGTGTGTAACTGTGAGTACAGTTTTTTATTTATGTATATACATCAGAATTTTTTACTTTAAAATCTTTTTTTCTGAGTGATGCTTGATTTATAATGAGTTTTGACACAGCGATGTCAAGTGTGATCCAGTCTCTTTACAGCATGTGCTGCACGGTCCTCACTTAATCATTTTATCTCCATATTTTCCCCCTCCGTCTCTCATTCATCCCTTCACAATCAGTCCTTTTCAAAAGGCTGTTTGGAGAAGGAGAGAAAGACAGGAGGTTAAGCCTTAGTACGGGCTTGGAATAAATGAGCTACACACAATCGATGGACTCTGAGAGGTGAAGGCTTTATTCTATGCTAATGCCCACAGCATGCACAGAAACAGAGGACACTTGAAGGTTGCCTGAAATGTGTGCACATTCCATGTAGAGATGAAGACCACCTGGAGGAAGCAGAGAGGGAAACAAGAGAGGGCATTTACAAATGAGAGCTCCAGTGAACACAATGTATGAAACAAAGCTTAAAAACACTGCTTGATGATTTCTTTGTTTCTTTCTACAGTACATTTAAGCCTAGCATCAAATTTATATGAACTGCCTGACTGAACAGAATTGGTATGTTGAACAGACGTGTGTGGAACATATACAAAATACCCCCATAATGACAGGAACAAGTGACAGTCTTGACATTATGCATACATTTAACTGATTTCACTAAATACTTGCTTTTAATGAAACAAAGATTTAAAGCTTATAGCCTACAGATGTGTAGTTTGTGTATGTGGATTGTATGTGTGTGTCGGTTGCTTGGGCACATGCTTGTCCTTGAATAAACATTTGCATTTACATTCATGCCATTTGCCATAGCTCCTTTCCAGATCGACAGAAGAGGTTTGAAGCCTCTATCGATAAATACACACTAATACTGGATCACTAGGCCACACACTGAGAATAGCATCAGTCAAAAACAATCTCTCCTGGGGAGGTAATGCAGTAAGAAAAGTACAAATTAGCCACATGAGAGAACTAATTAGCATAGACCAACAGCCACTTCCGACACAATCAAGCCTGCTAATGCCAAGATTTTCGATTTTGAGTCAAATAGACAGTACACAAAAGGCAGTTCAAGATTGATGAGCTTAAAGCAGAGATAGTATAGACAGGTGAATAACGCCAGTATAACATCTAAAAGTAAATGACTGAAAAACATCATCAGTTTGGAAGCAGGTGAGCAAGAGGAAGTGGAAAACTTTAGATACCGCGGTTGTGCAGACGCCACCCTGTACACCACTCTCAAATCCACCACATACACAGGTGCACTGTGAACGACGCAGGGAAAGTTGTTAATGATTGGCAGTATGATGAAACCTTACCACTAGCGCAATGAGATGATGCCATAAACTGGGAAAATTCGATGGAAATGGTGGTTTATGTAATGTAAGTAGCGTATTTCACATATGTGCTACTGTACAAAATCCCTGATATACTGTAATGTGGAATATGTGTAACACTAAGTACATACTGCAGGATGCATATACAGTAGATATGGTGTAGTAGATGTATCTAATGTGAGCGGCTGTGATGTGTAACCTGGGATTAGTGTTTTAGGTGATGCGTCATGGAAAGAAGTCAGGGAATGTGTATTTAACAGCTTCAGTGACTGAACTGTTGGTCACTCTCTGTTCCCCACGTTCGTTCGTTCACTCACTCACTCACTCACTCACTCACTCACTCACTCACTCACTCACTCACTCACTCACGCAATCTCTTTTTCCACTCACTCATTTTCTCACTCATCTAGAATCATGTAAACACACACGATACCTGTGATTTCAGTGCTGCCTTGTGCGAGGTCTGCGGAGGTTGGGAGCGCCACAGATGCTGATAAGGTTCAACACCTGGCCCAAGGTCATAAACAGCAAATGGAAAATGCAAACTGTGACAGATGCAATCTAGTTTTGACTGACCCTGTTGTGGGAAGGCACATTTGGGAGGTGTGAATGGCACAGTCTCCTGTCAGGAAAGCAATATACCGTCCAGGCTGTTTCAAGATACCTTGTGATTCCAAGCTTTTGATCTACTTTCCTGTCGTTCACATTCTTTAACCCAAAGCCTGCTTGCTTAGCCTGGTTTAGTGCATTCAAGCCCTTTACCTGTTTTTCTACTGATTCGCCCTTTTCAGCATAACCACCTCCTGTTTTTAATAAACACCCTGCACAGGCACCCATCTGGCACCGAACCTTTACTCGATAAACATAATAGCGTGTGTTCAGGTCAGCAAACACTTTAGTGAGCACTATGTACTGCTCAGGGTCACTCTAGTTCAACATGCTCATGTAAGAGTTGCAAATTTGGTTATTTGTTTAGAGAAGGAGGAAGAATGAGAGACTGACAGAAGCAGCCTGGTTCAGGATTTGCAGGTTCAGGTTTTTCTTGTATTAGTTCTTCTGTTCATATTTATCTTTGAGACAGAGATTCTTTATTCCAGATTGGGGGGGGGGGGGGGGGGTTTATGTTTATTTTTTTA
>JAQQZT010000012.1:26967279-26982157 GCA_030068275.1 Clarias platycephalus
TTCACCATAAAGAGTTCTTACTTGCCCTCAGGTTTAAAATACACAGCTGTATGAACATCGACATGAGAACAAATAAATGAAGAATCACCAGAATAAAAAATGTGTGTGTGTGTGTGTGTGTGTGTGTGTGTGTGTGTGCTTAGAGAATGATAACACAGTCACACCTGTCTTCTTATCTCCAGAGATCTAGGCTGTCTTACACCTCACAGTATGTGTGTGTGTGTGTGTGTGTGTGTGTGTGTGTGTGTGTGTGTGTGTGTGTGTGTGTGTGCGTGCGCGCATGAACAAGGTGCAGCATCTGTATTTTTGCTACAGTTCCAAAACACCACCTTATAAAGGGAATGATACTGTTGGCCTGATAAAAGGGAAACTCGTAAGCAGGTTGTGTAGAGAGACGTGTGACTGAGTGTCTGTTCGCAGAGGAAGAGAAATGTTCTTCTGTTCCAAACATCGTGCTCGTGAAGACATTGTGGAAAGCGTTAAGAAAGGCTGGTAGATCATAATAGTTGAATGGACACTGACGTTGATGAGTATTAAATGTACAATGGTATGAGAGAGAGAGAGAGAGCGATCAATTACATAACAATACAGGTCTCTTCTCATTGGCTTCTCATTAGGTTCGGCTTCGTTACAAAGTAATTCATCAGTTTCTGCAGAAGATAGATGATGAGTGCTGAAGGATCATTTGCATATTTTTAGACTACTATTTCTCTCTCTCTCTCTCTCTGTCTCTCTCACACACACACACACACACACACACACATTTATATGTATGAACTCGGAGTAAATATCACTATTATAATGAACCACGTTCACTGTGACTTACGCACTGATGTACTGCTCTTTCCTTCTATGTCTCTTTTCTTTAGTGTGGCTTAGTAGAAATTTATACTAAATTAGTAGGAATAGATTTCTTACAAAAACATGTGGCTTTTAAACAGTTGGTAAACATCTGCTTATTTCTTTCATAGCAAAGAGGTGGGTTTAGAAAAGGAGAGAGAAACAGGGAACATTAATTTTTTTATATATTTTTTTACCTTACTTTTGTCCCATTGCACTCTGTCACAATTTCTACAGGCCAAATTTTGCAAGTAGGATTTTTCCTAATATTCTTCCTTGTTATTTAAAGAAGTATTCTTTAGTCTTATCAAATCTCATCGAAGATTTTAAATGAAATAAATTACTTTGATTTTTGGGACTCTAAATGTACAAAAGAAATATGCATGATGATATATGATCAAGTTGTAAAAAAAAATTGTACACAATTTTACACAAAACTTGAAGCATTAATTTATGCACATTTATGCATAAATCACATAATGGTCAATTCAATTTCAAACTGTAGTTCTATGTGTCCTGTTCTCTCATTAAAAAGTCTTTTTATGATTCTCCTTTGCAGAATCTGGTTCCAAAAATTTCCATGTCAAAAACATTTCCAGCTTTTTATCTATTTTAAAACATTAATTTTGGGGCAGATGTTTCAGGTTATACAAATCATTTTGACTCAATAAATATTTTAAACATTCAACTATTAAAAAGTCATTAAAATAAAAAATTTACTGTGATTCTTTGAAAATAAAACCTGAATCCATCTTTAATATGAGGGGTGTTTATGTCAAACTGAGACTTTTGATTTTGCAGAATAACAGAACAGGATTAACGAGATTAAAAACTCAGCTGTTACACTAATGCACTTATACCAGCATTTCATTAGTGTTTGGATACCCTGAAGTTTTCTCAGTACGCCAGAGCCATGATCGGACTGCCTCCTTCACGTCTAAAGCACTGGCCTCCCAGGAACTCCTTTAAATGACCTAACATGTGGAAAGGTTTGGGAGAGAGGTCAGGCCTGTGCGGGGGATGTGGTGATGACTCCCAGCTGAGCTCGTGTAATGTGAAAGTGGTGGTCGTGAATGATGGTGTGTACAGTTCCCACAGACAGATGTGTCTCTTCCGCAACTAGGCCACAAGTTATCTTTAGTTATATTTTCAAAGATCAGGCGTTTCACTCTCTGAATGTTCACAGGAATAAGTGCAGTGGGCTCCGTACCACCTTGGCCAGGACGAACATAGATTATAATTAAAATCCTTTACTATGGCTAAAAGTCTCATAAAAAATGTCATCTTCATTCATGAGAAATTTCTGAACAAGTCCCAGTTTCACTTGATTGTCTCTTGTACATCGTTGGATAGACAACAATATAACAGCAGTGAAAATGCATCATAAATGGGGTGACTAGAAGGAGAAATGTCCATTCAACAAGCTCCTTTCCATTGGCTGTTGTAACAAGTTCCTGCGGTCTGGCAAATGTGTGCTTTTCTTATTTATGTACATGGATATTTTTGTGGTCCATTTCTTTTTTTTTTGGCAAGATGAGAGCACTAATCCCGGAGAGCAGCAGAGTTGCAACTGCTTGAGCAAGACCTATAAACCTCAGCTGCTCAGCTCCATGCTCAGACTGGCCTTTAGCTTAGTTAGTCACTTCGGGCAGAAATGTGTGTGTGTACCACATCACGTGTATGCCTTGTGCCAATTTTTATAAATTTTCATCTAAAAAGACTACTAATAAAAAATAGATAATTTACAATGACATAAAAATCGCATACTTTTTACGTTACACACTATTAGAGTGTTAGTCCCAAAATATTAAAGATTTATAATTTTGTTTGTCTTGAAGCCAGTCATAAATCAAATCAAATATTATTGCAAAAGACAGAGCCCTGTAACATCTAACGTGTGTAGCTTTGTTCAGAACTGTTACTACAGCCTACAATGTTTTTTACAAGCTGAACCGCACATGCCATTTTAAGTGTTCTTAACATGCTGTTAATAAATCTATATAAATAAAATAAAGTTTTTGTCTGTATATTGGTCAGAAATCGCTCTTTCAATGATATCTTTAATTTTCATACATTGGAGTACTCGAAACCAGTCTCCGAAATTTAATTTAAATGTTTAATAGAAGTGAAGTTATGAGCAGTTATGTAGCAAAACACATCACGGCATTTAGTACTCCTCGTGTCACTCAACATGATAGTTTTCTGTGTATAAACAGAGTATGCAGAAGACACAGAAATATCCGTAATGCACCTCCAAGCCGCCCATATGCTCAAGTAACACAAACGACAGCGCGACATACCATGACTTACTCCAAAAAAGGGAAAGTAGACTATGAAAACTGAACCTTCAAAGATGAATGGGCAGAACATTGTATGTTTATTCTTCCTGCAGGAAGTTTAAAACCAGTTTGTCTCATATGTTCCAAAACCGTGGCGCCAAGTAAAACAGTAACATGAAGCGGTACTATGAGATAAACTAAAACAGTTCATTAGAGCAAACATTTCCACAGCAGTCTGAGGTGAGGGCATAACCTCTGTCCCTTATGTACAGCAAAATCAGCACAGCACTCCTCCATCTGCCAACAGGATGTCATCTGATGTAAAATATAAAAAACTCAAAAAGGGTCATCATGAGAGCAGATTTGCCTGATGATGCTGTGCTTGAAAGCCTGCGACTGTTTGTACCATCTGTGGGCTAAAAGGAATTAGTTCCATCAGGGGCAGCAATGTGTAAAAAAAACACAATACAGAGTAAAGCAGCTGTAGCTCCTAAGGACAAAAACGGCTTAACACTAACCTGCATAGACAGACATTAATGCCTAAAGGTTAATAAATAGCTCAATGTTAGTTTAACTACTATTCCTTGCTCCACAAACACGAGCATGAATTGGATGCATGAGGGATTTTAAATCGTGCTCATTTCCTGTAAGAATAAAGTTTAGCTTGGTTCACATGCTGAGTTACTGCATAATTAAAGAGATTATACCAGCCTGTAATGGCAGCAGCAAAGAAGCAGCATTAGAAGACCACACTTTTTTCTAAACAACTCTAAACAACTCTCAACAGCTTCTGTGCAAGCTTTGAATTCTCGGTGTCTCCTGTAAGTTTACACACTTTGTGAGCCTATCAGATGAGCATTGTTCTATGTCCTCATAGGTCAGTAGGGAGGAAAGATCAATCTGAGAGAGTTCAATTCCCAAACAAAGAACTGGATCATGACAGGCACAAATACCCACACATATAGAGCACACACACCCACATACACATGCATGTCCAGACATGCATATACTGTGTGTGTGTGTGTGTGTGTGTGTGTGTGTGTGTGTATATGCATGTGTCATACGATCTCTTCTGTTTCTTAAATTATCAGCAAAAAAATGAGTGAACTTCTGTGGCATTGTGGTCTCAGTGTGCCCTCTGTGCACACACAGAGTGTCAAGACTAAGTGAAAGTGTGTACATTTGTGTACGTGTGTGTGCATGTTTAATGTGTGCTGAAGCTCTCTATCCTGTCTCTCTCTCTCTGAATGATGATCTGTGTAATGTATTTGAACTCACTATCCTCACAATGTTCTGTCCAGTGGGTTTACTGCTAATTACAGGATATTCTGCACATACACACACACATGCACAAGCAAACACTCGGCTAACCACACACTTTCTTAGAGCACAATGGCAGAGATAATTCACTTTTTTCTTTCCCTGCACGTTGTTATTGTATGTAATTCTTCCCTTTTGCCATGACTTGACCGGCCTCTGCTTGATGTTCGGAGGCCGTTGAAGAATTTTTCAGGACTTCCTGTTTTGCATTACTTGCATTTGCAATAGCACTTTACCTTCAATGCATTCATCTTAATTATCACTTTCTCTTACTTTACTCGGTAAAACACATCAGTCTAAAAGACTAAAAGAATATGAATATACAAAAATATATATAAACATTTTACTCTCTCTCTCTCTCTCTCTCTCTTTCTCTCTCTCTCTCTCTGTCTCTCTGGCTCCTGTTTACTTCAAAAACTTAATCAAGAATCCTTTTATTGGTTAAAAGACTGTGAGCAGCAACCAATAGGAGGTCAGTCGCCAGGCAGCCTTACGAGACTCGTTTTCCCCCAGTATGTACAAAAAGAGCTGTCTGAATATAATAGCCTGTCACACTAATCCACCCCTCCTGCACTATTGTTTACACAGAGCTGAAGGCCTACGCCTCTGCCTGCCTAAACAAGTCCTGGCACACTTCAGCCCAACTGAATCTTTTCTGTAGTTGATGTTTCATATGCATACTGCATGCATAGAAGAAACAGAACCAGGGTACAATGTTCTAGTAACTAACTGTAAGCTTATAACATGAACAAAGTCCATGTCTATTTTCTATATTATTCTCTGATGATTCTCAGCATTTAACCCTAATATTGATTACAAATAAATATATATTTTTTCTGACCATTTGTCACTGACCTGATTAAATATGAAAACATTTGTCTCAGCTCTCTCTTCCACTGTCCCCTTACTGTTGTTCATAAAACAGACCCGCTGTATTGATCTTTAGAATCCAGACTGTGTGCACAATATCTGTGTGTATGAGTGACATGGTTCTGAGCAATCCTATGAGGGTTCCATTAGACAGATTATCCTCTCTTACACTCAGCACATGGCAGACATGTGATGCTCTGTATTGTAGAAGGAAGGGGCAGATAGATAATCACATGACTGGAGGTGGTTGTTTAGAAGCACTGAAATTATTGAACAGAAATGCTTTTCAAGTATGTTGGTTTCACATGAATGGATTAATTTTCAAGAATACTGTTTTTGATTAATTTGTTTGTCTTTACACAGCCAATTTGATTTAGTCATATAATTTAATAGTAGAGCTAGTACCAAGCTGATACCCAGTGTCGGTATAAACTGGTGGAGTTTGTTCTGTTCTAATTTTTATTACAGATTAGAATAAAATGTTCAACTGGGATTTGTGATGAAATTTCGTGTGAACCGATTTATCGAAGACTTCAAGCAGAGCACAGATATGAGACTCTCATCCGTGGTAAGACATTTGCATGGAGCAAACATTTTTTTTTAAAAAGGCCATATATCCGTCAACATATCCTTGAAAATCAATGGATAACTTATCGCCAACTTGTGGAAGAGACACATCTGTCTCCGGGAACTTTACAAAGAATAATTTACAAACACCAATTTCACATTACATAAAATTAGCTGGGAGTTATTGCCAAAACACCTCCCTACCGGCTTCAGCAGTCTGATCATGGCTCCCAGAATACTGAGAAAACTTTCTACCTTGATAGTATATAAAATAAAATTTTTTTTAAAAAACCTCTTCCCAGTTGTGTTGGACTAATGGCACTTAGCTAGTAACCTAGTTACCCCAGTGTAAGTATGTATCCAGTGATGTAAACTTTAAAGCACTTTTTGTAAGTCGCTCTGGATAAGAGCGTCTACCAAATGCCTAAATGTAAATGTATCCCAGCACTAGTGAAAGGCTAAAGTAAGTGCATTAGTGTAGAACTATATATGAGTGTAGCAACGTATATAGAGAAATAAAGGGAGTTTTTCTGCAAAACCGAGTCCTGATTTCACTTAAATACCCATAGTACGTATAGTATTTCTACTATATCATATTTTCACTGTATGTGATTTTATGAAATGTAAAGCTTAAAAACTTAACAGTTCTTTAAGGAAAACCCAATTAGATGAGTTCAGGATCAGTTTTTACTCAAGGATGCAATATCAGTATCGGAAAAGTTACGTGCTCAATAACTGCTCAATACAAAGAGAACTGTGAACAGTGTAGGAAACAAGTGAACAAGTTCCTCACTTCCCAGTGGACATACAAAATTACTTAGTAGTCATTGTGCCTTGCTGGAGAGAAGAAAAAGAAAATGGATCTCCTGGCATTAAGCTCATGCACCATTCAAAAGTGTAAAAAGTATACATTATACATTATGGCTTTACAGAGCATACTGTAAGTAGCAGACACTTCTCAATATCAACTGTCAATGAGATTGTTGCATTATTGCATATGTGTGTTATATATGTTTGTGTGTGTGTGTGTGTGCGTCGTTTATACATAACGGATCCACTGCGAGCCTGGCCTTCTTCTGAGGAGACAGCTATGTGCATTAAATTAACGTTGCATTTGGAAGATGTTTACTCTGAAGATCCTTTTATCCCCGTCTTCATGCCATCAGTAGTGGTTTCTTTTTACTGCACGCTGTGGATAGCCTCAAATCTATCAGAACACTATTAGTGATGTAATATCGAGCAACTGTCAGATGGGGAATAACTGGATATTACAAGAGAGTGACGTCTCTTGAGCAATGACGTTACTAGGTTCTTGGGTAAGTGAATAAAATCATTATATGAATAGAAGAACTGGAAAAGCTTTCTGTGAACAAACTTTATTATTTTGACCAAAACTTTTAATATATATTAAAATGTTAATAGACATGTAAAAAAATTATATATATATATATATATATACATTTCTTTTTTTTTTTTTTACATATCTACACAAGAGAAAAACAGTGCCAGTGATTTCATCTTGAATACTATTGTATGTGTACTTTGCACTGTTTTAGTTTCAGCAGTATGCTATTTTATTTATTTATTTATTTGGGATGATGTTCTCAGAAAGCTTCTCCCGAGAAGCATACACTTTAAATCCTTTTGATTGGACTAGTAACCCAGTGAATTATACTAAGTTGTTTGTACTACAACTAACCAAAAACAGTAACTGCTTGCAATTTAGCTAGCAAGCTAGTCAAGCACTCATGCAGTTCTTAAGAAATAAACATTTGAATATTTTGAACATTTGAATATTTTACCCAATATGCTATAAACACACAAAACCACTTGGCTGTGTATCAACACAAGTTGTGCAGCTGAAACTAAACTAAACTAAACTAAACTAAACTAAACCAAAAGAGCTGGCCTGCAAAAATACTTGAGTATCTTAGCAATCTGATGCTACATGTTCATAATCTGACTAAAAATTCTATCAAGAATTGTATTTAGAAATCAGTTTAATGTCTTCATTTATTTTCTAAGGATTAATACTGTGACCCAGGCAGGGCTTTTCAGCTAAACTAACATTCTTAAATGGTGTAATGCAAGAAGTTCATCATGGCTTGGTGTCCCATCAGTGGGTAATGATGCTAAGTGGTGGTCTAGCCTGAGCTGAGCTAGCTAAGTCCAACTCAGTAAGAATGTAAGCTAACATATATAGCCTTAAGTAAAATCTTGATATATTCCTATTTAATTCCTTTCAGCTTCCTGACTGCCTATAACCATGACATTCTTCTGTTAGTTTGGAAAATTGCCTGATTTTATATTATGCAGTAAAATGAACAATTGTGTTATTAACAATTTTCATTGTGACACCTAACATGACATCTTTAAGAGCCTGATGTGGCACAGCAGGCCATCCGATCCGCACACACAACTTGCCACAGGTTTTATGCTAGTTGACCTTACTGACGCAACCCTCCCATTTACCTTACCGAGACGAGAACTGCATGTGCCTGGATAGTACGAGGTGTGGCAAGAATCTGAGTAAAAAAATGTTAACATTTTTTACAATTAATTATTAATTAGATGGTTACTGCCCACTCATGGCATGAGAGCACACACTTCACGACTCTCTAACTATACAAAGCTGAAGCATTGTTTTTAAAACTTACTTTTCATAAGTAAAAAGGTTTAGGTTTTTTTTTTTTTTTTTTTTACTAAAATGGTTTTGCTTTGGAAAATGAGCACAGGCTATTCAAAACAACTCAAGGAAGTCCAGTTAGGAAAGCTCTTCAGCCTCTGCCTCAAACTCTGGATTCTCTCATATAGAATGTGAGAGAATGTGAGTCATATAGAGCCCATACAACCCACCATATTGACACACCCATTGTGCAGTAACAGGATCAGTTTTGTCCACAGTAATTATTATTCATTTGAATCCATAGGGTCTGGTTTGATTGTGAGCGATCACATACACACCCACACGCGCACGCACACACACACGCGCGTCTGTGTGATTGCACACACTTAGTCAGAAGCATTTTGACAGGTTTCTTACTGTGCTCTGCGATCTGTTGCACAGATAAACCGATAATTGTCTGTGACCTCTGACCTTTTTGTGCCTCCAGCAGACGAAAACATAGCAGATGGGTTTGTGATTTGGGCATGGAGCCAGATCTTCCATCTTCATCCCATATCCTCTTTACTCTCTTTCATATTTGGAGAAAATTACTGCTACTTATAGTATTCGGACATGTGAGGATTTATCTTCGGCCAGTGTGTGAGTGAGTGTGTACAGTATGTATGAATCCTATGCTAATTGTAACATGCTTTTTTAACATGCAAACAAATCTGTAGACTTTTGTCTACTTTTACCTCTGCATGTTGTCCAGATGGTTTTAGGGCATTCTCGGTAATTTCATTGTTGTTGCTGGCTGAGGTCACTGATAGTACCTGAACCACACACACACACACACACACATGCATTTTTTGTGTGTGACAGTTGATTGATGTATGGTAGAGTTTCGCAACGGTTAAGATCAAGAGATTCAGTTTACCTTCATTTACATACATATGGGGGTCACACACTCATCCCTACCAGGAGAGGAGCACTGTGAGCAACAACACATATGCTGGCTGCTATTAAACAACTGTCAGTGCAACAGCCGGGTTATATGTAGACAGAGAGAAACAGAGAGAGAGAGAGAGAGAGAGAGACCACTGGGGAGAAAAATCCAAATGGCATCCTGATGCAAAACATTATTATACCCCATGCATTAACATCTTATGTGACACTCAAATATTCTCAGTATCACATCGTATTCCATTGAGATGAAACTGTCTGAAAGGTGTGAATATAAAGCGTACAGAAATCCCAGTGCATTCCCAGATGTCTCATCGAGGTCTTTGTGCAATCTGCTAGATAACAAAAGTGCACACACCAGCCTCCATGCTACCCTGCTGCCTTTCAGTCTGTATAAACAGTGTGCTCTTCCATCCGGGCCAAGTGGCCTACTTTCTCTTCAACGCTGAGCTAGGAGCAACAATAACACACTCATACATATTTTGTTTTTTTAATCAGTGCCAACAATGACACTGATAAATGTAGATGCATTTAGGGGTCAAGCTTCTTCAGAATCCTATAACAGTTTGTTTCCTTATCTATGAGATTGTAATTTATAATATATGTAGAAATTGACTTAAGAAATCCATGCTATGATGCTTCTTCTTTCCCTACTGAGGAGACACACTAATCAACCAAATAACAAAATGATTTTCCTTATAAACAGCAAAATATCTTACAATATGGGAGGAAAAACAAACAGATAATAACATCTGACCTTGCAGTGGTCAGGATTACAGCTAGACTTTGCCACAGTTATGTGATCCAGATGAGTGTACACAGTTCTCGGTGAATGAAAGTTGCATGCATGCATAGTGCCACCTGGAGCTCAGCTGTGAGTAGAATGTGCATGTTCAGAGGATATAAGATTTGGTGATGTATAAACCTGGATTTTGCACAAGTACACTTCATGTAGTCATGTGTTGGTGTCAGATTTGTCAAGCACATTACAGTCATGAGACTCTTAGCCGCAGTAAAACATTTGAACAGTGCAAACATTTTAAAGAAGACTGCCCGTCTATGAATTATGATCCTGGCCAAGCTGGCTTGGAGCCCACTGCTATTTTCTGTCTATATGCCTGAGGTAAAAGACCTCAATGTGATTATTAATCCCAGTCTTTTCTTTAAAATTTATTTGAAAATACTCACGTTCTTTCATCTAAAAATGTTGCCAAGATAAGAAATATAAGGTCTCTACATTATGCAGAACAAATGCTTCAATCTTTTGTTACCTCTTGGATTGGACTACTATAAAGCCTTAAGGTATAGAAGTTTTACTACTGTAGGTGTTTAAACAAGCTCCAGCTAGTCAGATTTTGGCAGCCAGTTATGAACACTGCATTGGCTCCTAGTGAAATTTCGCATTAATGTTCAGAACACAGACATTCAGTCTCAGGCTGAAAACCTTTTTATTTAGCAGGGCCTTTCGTGATAGGTCTGTCTCAGGTAAAGGTGCGGATCTGGGGGATTCATGGAAATAGAGATTTATGGTGAACTGCTATGTTTAGATGCTGTCTTTCCCCAATGTCACTGATCACTCAGGTTTGTTGACAGTGGAGTGTCTGGTTGTTTTACTTCCCAGGGAGTCCTCATGTCTGTTTTTTCTTCTGACTCTCCCTTTTTAGTTACTTATGCTGTCATAGTCAATTTTGCTGCACCTACGTTTTACATCAATCACTATTTTAAAAGAAATATTCAGCATATAAATTTTTTGACCCTCTTAGATTTCAATCTATACAGGTTTTTGGTATTATAAAGGTATGAAATTAACATAATGCATGCAACCCTCCCTTTTAATCCAGGTTTAGGGCTAGCACTGCATCCAGTGACTGGGGTTTTGGGCACCAGTAGTATTGACAAATATTTTATTATGATTTAAGATTTAAGAACTTTATTGTAAAAATAAATTCATACACATTTATGCACGCCACAATTTGGATGCAAATTAAGATGCAAATGTATCCAAATTCTGTCTGGTGTGAGCTGATTTAAAAGGGTTTGGCCCCACTTCACTGAAGAACCTATTACTGTTTGGTTGCTTCTCTTTAAAAAAAAAACCTCTAAATCAGCAATGTTTCTTCCTCAAATATTATAATGAGTACTAGTCATGGGACTATGTAAGGCATCAGAAAAAAAAAAAAATCAAACTTACAGTTAATGCATTAATTCATTTATCGTCTATACCGCTTTATCCTGTACAGGATCTCAGGGGGCCTGGGGCCTTTCCTAGGAGAGTGGGGCACGAAGTGGGGTACACTCTGAACAGGGTGCCAATCCATTGCAGGGCACACAAACAAACACACACACACACACACACACACTACGAGCAATTTGGGAATGCCATTTAGCCTAATCTGCATGTCTTTGGACTTTGAGAGTACCCGGTGGAAACCCACCAGGCACGGGAAGAACATGTAAATGCCACACACAGAGACCAACACTATATTATTAAATTGTTTTAACAAACAAAATATTATAATATAATAGTTTAAAAATTCACTTATTAGAATAAGTCTATTTCCGGGCTTTTATTTTGAAATGTAACATTCGGTTTATAGTACTTCCTGGTTGTTATGGTCACGTGTGTCGTGTTGATGTTGGGGCAGACCTGTGACTAAGCTATCAAGAGTGTCAGCTGTGTTAAGTGAAATCTTCTAATATGGTTTAAAATAGCACGTTATGCTTTCCTTTAACCGGGAAGTTGTGTGCCGGTAATACACACCTCTCTGCTTACACACACACACACTGTAGGTGTGTAAGCAGTGCCGGGAGAGGAGATGCGCTCCTTGAGTTTTGTACAGCGGGTGTGTTTGGACTTCACAGGCTCGCTCTTCCCTCACGCCATCTGTCTCGGGGACGCAGATAACGACTCTGTAAGTTCACCCAGCACCTCCTGGGTTCAGGGGGAAGTCTCTACTGGCGAAATCAACTAACTTGCATATTACTTATTTACTTTACATTACTTACTATTGGACTAGATAATTAAAATATAATAATTGATGCGAACAGAAGGCATAAGATTATTTTCACCACAAACTGTTATACATACATCATTCTTATACAGCCCTGACCAGAAGGTTTGAGAATGACACAAATATTTAATTTGCACAAAGTCTGCTGCCTCAGTTTTTATTGTTGCAGTTTGCATATACACCAGAATGTTTTGAAGGGTGATGATGAATTAGAATTAATTGAACATAACAAAAAAAGAAAAAGAAAAATGCATTTCAGCTCTGCCACAAAAGGCCCAGCTGACATCATGTCAGTGATTCTCTCATCACCACAGATAAGAGTGTTGATTCAAGATTCATTTAATCCCAGAGAGAAATTGCTTTGTCTTGGTTATACAGTTGCTTTGATTAATTTACCGGGAATAAACGAAAAAATTTGATTAGACAAGGGAAAAAAAATTTATTAAAGAAATAAAAATGTAAAGAAGCATAATAAATAGAAGTAAAAATTTAATTAAATGTAGCACACAGTAAGTATACCGATATTGCACTTGAAATGTAGTGTAAAGGAAAAGAGAGAATATTGCACAAATGTACTGGTAGGAAAGGCTGGAGATAACTCCTTCATGCTGACTGAGTTAGAAAGACTGGAAGCTTTAAAAGTAGGGTGGTGCTTAAAATCATTGTTCTTCCTCTGTTAACCACGGTCACCTGCAAGGGAAGTCATCAGTGCAGTCATCATTGCTTTGCACAAAAATAGAATCACAGGCAAAAATATTGCTGTTCCTAAGATTGCACCTAAATCAACCATTTATCGGATAACTCAACAAGAGTCCCAAGAAAGTCCAGCAAACTCCTCAAGTTGATTTAGGTGCAGGATTGGGGAACCACCAGTGCAGTGCTTGCTCAGTAATGGCAGCAGGCAGGTGTGACTTTTGGAGGATGGCCTGGTGTCAAGAAGGGCAATAAAGAGGCCACTTCTCTCCAGGAAAAACATCAGGGACGGACTGATATTCTGCAAAAGGTATAGGGATAGGTGAGGACTGGGTCCACAGAAGAGATGGTGAGTACTACACTAAATGCCAACACTAAAACATCCTGAGACTAGTCATGTGTGGTGTTGCTTCTCAGTCAAGAGAGTGGGCTCACTGATAATTTTGCCTAAGAACACAGCCATGAATAAGAATGGTGCAAAAACATTATTCTAAAGCAACGTCTCCCAACCATCCAAGAACAGTTTGGTGATGAACAATGCCTTTTTCAGCATAATCAAGCACCTTGCCGTAAGGCAAAGGTGATAACTAAGTGGCTCTAGGAACAGAACAAACCATCAACATTTTGGGTTCATGGCCAGGAAACTCCCACTGAGAACTTGTGGTCAGTCCTCAAGAGGCAGGTGGACAAAGAAAACCCCATAAATTCTGACAAGCTCCAAGTATTGAGTATGCAAGAATGGGCTGCCATCAGTCAGGATGCCAAGAAGTGAATTGACAGAATGCCAGGTGAATTGCAGAAGTCTTGAAAGAGAAGGGTCAACTCCGCAAATATTGACTGCATGAAATTTATGTAATTGTCAATAAGAGCTCTTTGACACTTATGAAATGCTTGTAATTATACTTCAGTACACTTCAATTAAATTTTATTTGCATAGCGCTTTTAATGGATATATTTGGATATATATTGGATTTATTTATTACAGTGTAAATAAATAAAATCACATACACTTTTCTTTCAGTTGAATGAGCTTGTGGTCGGCGACACGAGTGGGAAGTTGTACATCTATAAGAATGATGACTCCAAGCCCTGGCTCACTAGATCATGTGTAGGAATGGTAAGGTAAATTGATCATTTTGATCTATGTATTCACTCACTCACAAGACTCACAATAACACCAAAAATGTATTGGTGAAGTACCTTACAGTTTTGTTTTGTTGCTAGCTGACCTGCGTGGGAGTAGGAGACCTCTGTAACAAAGGCAAAGTGAGGCTCTGTATGATTCACTCCTTACATTGACATAAGTGTGTTTAGTTCATCTTTAAGCTATACCATGCTGCGTTTGACTGTGTGTCTGGGTCTGTATAGAACCTGGTAGTGGCTGTAGGTGCTGAAGGCTGGTTCCACCTGTTTGACATCGCCTCTGATGTAGCCAAAGCCGAATCCTCCAGCCAACCCGAGTGGTTATTTGGGGATGACCAGAAGCCAAGTTTTACCCAGCACATCCCTGCCAACACTAAAGTCATGCTGATCAGTGACATTGGTGAGTGAAACAACACACACGCCTTTTATTGCTCTTATACCACAGTAGGGCTGCACGATATATCGAAAAAATATCGTTATCGCGATAATTTGTATACGCGATAACCATAGCGCAAAGAGTTGCGATAAATCATTTATGTGCCAAGCATTTGTGTGTCCAAATTTGACCAATCAGATGGGCCCTTACT
>JAQQZT010000012.1:26982697-26996294 GCA_030068275.1 Clarias platycephalus
GTCCTAGAGCCCTAAGATTACCTGCTATGTCCGGTGCTCTGGCTCCCGGGATACACCTAACCACTGCCGCTGGCGCCTTCCTACAATGCAGCAGATTATACACAGTAATGTAAGGGAGTGCAATAATGTATAAATTTCCATAACTGAACATTAGGATGATTTCTTAATCAGGAATTAGAAGCTTGGGGAGGCAGCTGGCTGGTGTCTCACAGCAGCAACACTTTTTGTCACTGCGCTAGCCAGCTGTCTCACACCTTACTTATCCAGTCTCAGGTCAACTGCCCTGTACATGGCATTTTAAATTAATCACAAAGCATGCCTCCAATATCTCGCGCTCTATGCTTATCGGGGTTATAAAGTGTGATCAGCTTGAATGGGGATGTTTCTTTTCAGGGGAGATGAATAGTTGATAAAGTAAATAATGGAAATTTCTAAATGGCTTTTAAGACAACAAAACTGAATGCTTCTCTTCACAGCTGATGGCAGAGCTAAAAAACATTGTCAAAAGCAACATTCATAATCTCTAACTGATGTAATTGTGCACATGTTGAGTGTTATTATCATCATTAATAGTAATCATAATAGTAACAACAATAATAATAATAATTATTATTATTATTATTATCTTAATACTTTTTAAGTGCATGTGTAGTAATATCCCCCCCATCTAGTCTGCAACATAAAAGCAACATGGCACAGAACTTTTTCAGTAAAAAATAGTTATGTATATTTATAAAAGAAACATTGTTATTGACCCATCAGGGCAAAAAACAAACAAGCCAATAAAAAGTCGTTCATTAATCATATAATCTAGGCAAAATGCTCAAATAATTATGATATTGATTTGCGGTCATATCACCCAGCACTATCTGAAAACAAAAATGCTTTTAAAAGTTAGAGGTCAATATATTTTCGGCATGTTGCAGTCAGAGGCCTGATCGAAATCCTATATCTAGAATTGCTTGTATAACTAGAAGAGTGCGGTGAACTAAAGTTCTTTTAACAATTGTATAGATCTGGAACATTGCCGAAAGGAACAGTGAAATATAATAGCCAAATGAAGAGTGCTGTATTATAAGCAAAAGGTGTTTTAAAAATATTAATTAAGGCGTGTGTATACTTATGCAACCAGGTTATAGTAATTTCTTTTTATCCTTAAACATTTTATTTTGTTTTTCACAAAATTTTTGTTAGTTGCTAGGTCACATTATAGACAGAAAAGGATCTGGCATCCTTTTTTTTTTTTTTACTTCACAAAAACCTGCAGTGTGTACAATCAGAGGTGTGTAACTTTTTTACATACTCTGTAGGTGCTTTAAAAAATCAGATCAGTATATGAATGAGTGGTCTTGTTACAAAATTGTTTAGTTATTGTTTAGTTATTGTTTAGTTGTTATAATTGTTTGTTGTTGTTGTGTGTGTGTGTTAGATGGTGATGGCCGCAGCGAGCTCGTTGTAGGCTACTCTGACCGTGTGGTGCGAGCTTTCCGATGGGAAGAACCGTCTGATGCGACCGACCTGACTGCTGGTCAGCTGGTTTTGTTAAAGAAGTGGCTCTTGGAGGGGCAGGTACACACATTCACACACTCCTGCAGTTCAGTTAATACTATTTAATCAACTGATGAGTATGAGAAATATTTTCTCGTAGTATAAAGCTGTTAAATGACTGTTTCTCCACCAGAATGAAGTTTACACACCTACAGTCATGTGTAAAAGTTAGTATCCCCTCTTTTAATTCTTTATATATTTGAGTAAAAACATAAAAAAAATCATCTGATTGTAGCAGGGCTCATTATTAGGCAAATACTACCTCACATAGAACTAAAGGGGGGGGGGTACTAACTTTAACACATGACTGTATAAAACCAAACACATGGGATGTAATAAATGATGGCTATGAAGTGTTGCTTGATTTATTTCCTTGGTGTTCTAGTCCTGGTGTAAAATACTGTAAACACACTCCTTTTATTATAACATATACCATGATGTATATTACAGAAAATAAACTGGCCTAGTGCCGTACTCTCAACCATGACAGATAATTTTTTATTTTAATTCTATTATTTTTGTTTCCCCCTAGGTGGACAGTTTGTCGGTGAACCCGGGTGCAGATGGCAGACCAGAGCTCATGGTGTCTCAGCCAGGCTGTGGTTATGCTATCCTGCTCTGTTCCTGGACACAAGATGGCGCTGCAGCACCCGGAGAGAGCCTTTTACCCGCTTCTGCAAGGTGAGTGGTGCTGAGTCTCATTTGAGACCTGGGTATGGTCTCTCTGTGGATGAGAATGATAAAATATTCATAACACTTTTAATCACTCAAAGATGCTCACAGATTCAAAATATTATGTATAATGTAAGACCGTTTTTTTTTTAGATGCCTGAGGGCCCAGAACGACCTTAACCTTTATTATTTTCACAGAATTGGAGACTCTTTATGTTTTAAAGCAGGGTCACAGTTTACTCATAGCCGTGTCTCCTGAATGATTTGGGGGAAATGTTGTCCTTGTATAATTTGTGAGTTTTAGAGTTTTCAAAGCCTGTTAAAGTGTCACTGTTACCTTGGAAGTGTGAATAAATGATAATCATATAATGCTGCACTGTTCAGTACTTTGGAGTTGCCATGGCTTCCATCGTGCATGTCATTCAGCAGTGATGCCAGTTCTGTTAGTAAAGAAGTAGTCATGAATTTAGTACTAAGTTTTGGTTATGCAGGTTGGTACATGACATGATGACTGGATTCTGAGAAAACAAGAAAAGACATCATATGACAGCGTACATGTTTCTGCTACAGAGGAGGGTCCTCCAGAGACGTCGTTCTTCATCTGACCACTGGCCGCATTCATAACAAGAACGTGTCGACCCATTTGATTGGCAGCATCAGTAGAGGTACTGCATGTACCAACACCCACACACATCCCACATTATCATTTTAATCAAACATTTTAATAAAAAATTATGCGCATATGTAACTACCCATATAACTACGCCTCATCGGCAATTATTAATTCTGCCAGTAACCTTGTAGCAGCACAACACATTCAATTACTCAGGATGATTCAGTTAATTTTAATCATCATAATCTAGAATAAAATGTAATCTAAGTTCCGTTGACCATGTCATGGTTGTTGACCTGGGAACCAAAGATAAAGACAAACACACAACATTTTTCTCAGTCATAGAGAACCTGACGTGGGCTTCTACTGTCCGCCTTCTCATGCGCCTTGAATGTCAGTGCTTTTCTGCTCACCACGGTGGAGTGATTATTCGAGCCAGTCTGGACTTTTTCCTCTGATCTCTCTTATCACCAGGGCATTACCTCCTACAGAACCACTGCTCAGTGCTTGTTTTTCTTTAACATTAGAAGGAACACAAGCTCTTGACCTGTATGTATGATTTTATGCCTTGTGCTGCTACCATGTGATTGGCTGATGGGATAACTACATGAATGTTCATGTGTGCAAGGTGCTCCTAATAAATTGGACCCAATTAATGTGTCCAAGTGATTTACATAATATCAAAAGAAGGCAGCACAATAACAAAGACAATTTAGCAGTATAATTCCTGAAAAGCTCACCTTTAACACGCAGTGTAATAAATGATAATGTTTCATTATGAAACGTGTGATGTCTGAACGTGACACACAGTGAACATGGTTGTTTGTTATAGGGTCCAAGGAAGACGACTCTAAAGGAGGCTTATTTGCTCTCTGCACTTTAGACGGTAAGCAAACGTGAGCTACGGTTTCACAACCTGCAGCTGATACTGTACCTCCATATTAAATTATTTGATAATCTTCTGGGTCTAACCTTGAAAAAGACATCATGAACAGGCGTTATAAATGCATTTGAACTCGAAATCTAGACTTCCAAATTTTAGGCCAGAGATCCGAATCTGTGGCCTAAAATATGTTATTATATTGATCTGAAAACTATAGAACTACATTTTGAAAGCCAGATGTTTATGTAGTTGACTGAGGATGACTTCATCCTAACGCTGCAGATCCAGACTGTCATCGAATGAGTGGAAAAACACTGGAACAGATGTACAGCATATATTTAGTGGAAAATAATTGTCTAGATCAGGTCATGAATTAATGTATTTTCGTTATGTAACGTCTGTTTTATTTGGTGCAGGTACCCTGAAGCTTATGGACAGCTCTGAGCAGCTCCTTTGGTCGGTGCAGGTGGATCACCAGCTCTTTGCACTGCAGAAACTGGATGTCACGGTCAGTATGCCAGAGTAAAACCAGCTTATTAAAGGCATTATTATTATTATTATTATTATTATTATGATGCTAGTTTGTGCTAACAGGAGCTGCATTTACATGGACAGTATTCTCCTTCAATCCAATTAATAATATTCGGATTAGAGATTCCAAGTTAGCTATTTACTGGAACACTGATCTGATAAGATGTGTGTTTCATGCTCAAAGCATTTAATTAGAAAAAACATGTGCACAGATTTTTGACATCTGCCTGAAAGCCAACAGAAGAAGGAGAAGAAGAAGAGGTTTTTTCTCCCAGTTTTGTTTTGTATTGATAAGTCCCACCTCATGCATTATGATTGGTAACAAGAATTCAGTCTCCTCTCTGATTGGTTAGATGCTGTACTATGTGTGAGCCAATTGGTGGCAGTCACGTTTTAATCATGAATGGAAGCTACGTTTCCCTCCTGGATAATCATTCCATCACCTACAGTAATGTTTGTTGGTCATTTCAGATCGGTACTCTTATCAGACTGTTCTGCGGTGTTTACATGATGCATTTTTATTCCAGATGAGCTATCATGTCCATTATTATTGGGGCCACGTAAACACAGCTACTGAAGAAATCACCAACTAAATAATACATGGTATACAGTATGGTATATATGATAGTTTGTTAGAAACATGTATGTGGGTGTGTCTTTTAGGGTGACGGCAGAGAAGAGGTGGTGGCGTGTGCCTGGGACGGCCAAACGTATATCATTGACCACAACCGCACGGTGGTCCGATTCCAGTTTGACGAGAACGTGAATGCATTCTGTGCCGGTATAGTGTTATTATTTCAGTGGGTGAGAATGTGCATGCATGTGTCCATGTGTGTCCTTGACAATTTGTGTTTATTAAAATTGAGCATGAAGGTAAGACAGGATTGTGATCACGTGGAGTGGGTCACCAGTAGTCAGAACCTTAGAAAAAAATCTCAATGCCAAATTTCCTTCTTCACTGCATTCATTCTGTCTGTCTTTCTAAGCTCTTCATTCTGTCATCCTGAGTACTTTGTTAGTTAAAGAGGAGTTAATCTGTGCAGAAAGGTTATATAATATATATTTATGGAGTATATATAAAGCACACCAAGTGACAAGTACTGTAGGCGAATCCAAGATTCATTAATACACTTGTATGCTGTACATTTTTGTGTTCATTTAAATTTAATACAATTACAGAGAAAAGAAACTGGTTAGATTTTTTTTCTAAATAGGAAGCAGTCACTCTTAGCTTTAATTTTAGCCTAGAAATAATGTTTTGTAAATACATCATTAATATTAATATAAGATAAAGTGATGTCCAAAAGTCTGAGACTACAGAGAAATAGTTAAAATAAATGTTTAATATCTTAAATGGCCTCTTTAACTGTAAATCTAGGCAAATGTGTGATATTGAACTGATGTTAACTGAAGCGCAAGATTTATTTACGTGATCAGATGAGACTCCGGTGGATTTAATCGGAAACAGATCATGAGGTTTTACATCCTATCCTATGATGTCCTACATCATGTCTATTAGTTTGTTTAATCTCCTGCAGTACACAGCTGTGGTTGTGTGCTTTTGTAGGCCTGTATGCGTGCAAGCAGGGCAGGAACATTCCATGTCTGGTGTATGTGAGCTTCAGTCAGAAGATCTATGTGTACTGGAGGGTTGAGCTGGAGTGCATGGAGCCCACCAGTCTGCAGAGAGTACTGGAACAGAGGCCGGAATACACAGATCTGCTGCACAAACTGGGAATGGGTGAGGAAACTTGTGAATGTGTGTGTATGTTCATTTGATCTACAGTACACATTGTTTTCCACAGTAAGTGTGTGCGCTGTGGAGGTCATGGACATGTGTATAAAACAATGCACGGTGTGAGCTTGTGCTAGATAGTTTTTACTTCTGAATATAGAGAGAGAAGAGAGAAACACTTCTGCACCGCACTACACTGCACAACACGGAAATTATGCATTGCAAAAACAAAGATTCTTTGCATGCAGAAGGGACCAAGCACAGCAAGCTCTTAACGGAGGTACAGAACTTAATAATAACTTATAATAATTACTTTTTTGAGGCATGCTTTTTTGAGGCACACCTACAAGATGTTCCCAGCTTGATTAGAAATAAATGAAGAGAGCGACTAAAAAAAGCTGGTATATACTCAAGTGTACTAGTATAGCTGTCATTGAAATAAATAACCGGAAGAAATTAAACTATTTTTGTAACAATCATCTAATTATGTGAAGTTTTTATCTTGTTAACTGGAGTGTTATTGGCCAGTGCATGTAGCTAGTTTGTAATGACTCCTTATGTATTTCCTGGTGTCTTATAAAACACTTAAACATTCATAATAATATTTTACTCTATGCTAAGTCATATTAAGTGGTTAAGGGGTTTGAAGTCAGAGGAAGTGGATCCAAAATTAACCACTACCACAAACCGATTTCTTTTTTCAGTCAGCTGTTTCAACCATTCGGACTTCTCAGCTCGAAGTCATAACCGTTCCGAAGCTTTAGTCTGCTCCCCAAACATGTATATTCGATGCTTATCATTATTTTTTTCATTAAAGTGAGGGAATCTTAGAAATGAAACTGGAATATGTCTTTGTTTCATTTCACACACCATTTGTTTTTGTTTTTTAATAGTTACTAGTGACCGTCTCATTTAAAGTCACCATAAAGTTTTTTTTTTTAATAGGTATATGATAAAACTTACCACTCTGGAAACCTTAGCAATCTGCTTATTGTTGTAGTTTTGTTTATGCAGTAATTTTATTTATGTTGGGTTTTTTGTTTTGCATGCTGCTGAATAAAGCAGATCAGCGTCATGAGGGTTTTTTTTTTTTTTTTTAAACAATCCAAGCCTTTCCAATCTTGGAGCACACAAAACCATTATTTTCTGAGCCTGTGCTTCTTAAAATACTGTCACAGAAGCCTAACCAAATCAAAAAAGAAAAAAAAAAAAAAAATCACTCTAACTGATGTCAACATTTATATCTTTACGATTCAGTACTTCTGGGTCTTAGTCTGCATGATTGGTCACTTGAAATGTCAGTTATTCAGAACAACTAGGTCTACAATTAAAGTTGAATCAGACCTGAAGCAGGTTTTATGTGACCGGTCAGGCTGCACCCAGTCCAACGTCAAGAGGTCACTTCTTATCACTTGAAACCCAATCGCTGTGATGAGGCTCCTTATGGACAGCCTCAAGATACAGTTTGAAACCATGAAGACAGCTTCAGGACTGCAATTTTCATGAGCACTTAAGTCTCCATCAGGGAACATGTGAAAATCTCAATAAAATTGACATCATTTTAAAACTATATCAAACTTACTGGTTACACAGTTAAACTTTTAAACCATTGTTGTGCACAGTTTTCTCTTTGCCTCCAGAGAGCCAGACTTTCTTGTATTTTTTACCGAATAGTTCTTCAGGCTTCCTGAAGTCCCTGTACCTGACTTCAAGCACAAAGAAACATCTAACCTAAGGGATGAACCAGTGGAACAATGGTGCATATGATGACAGATGATCAGGCTGGTGATTAGTAGTTCAGTTCAGCCTTTATTCGTCACGCATACATTACTGTAGAGTGAAATTTTTTATTCTTCGCATATCCCAGCTTCTTGTAGGTAGGCCATTATATGGCACCACTGGAGCAGGCAGGGTTAAGGGCCTTGCTCAGGAGCCCAACAGCTGCAATCTGGCGGAGCTGGTCCTTGAACCGCCAAACTTCTGATCAGTGACTCCGAGTCTTAACACACTGAGCCACCAATGTATACATCACCAGTATACTAGTGATGCTAAGTGGTTGGAACAGACGAGCGGGGAAATGAGGTTGCTGCTGAGGTTGTTACATTAGCAACCTATTTTTAAATTGTATCTTTAGGCATTTTGTACAAATAAAACATTTAATCCCATTTGCTTCATTTCATCTATATCAAAAATTTAATAGGAAGAAATGAGGGGTAGCTAAGCACTGTACTGTGTGCAGAGATAAATTACAGATGTAAATTTTATCAATGTTAAATATGACTGTAATGATGCTTTGTGACATCATTAGTAAAAGTCCTGTTAAAACCACAAATAAAATAAAATAAAATTCTGGAAGAAAAAAAAAACTGTTTGATGATGAGACATCAGCTCTTAAATGCATGGTTTGATCAGAATTTGCATAGCATTTGTAGATCAAAACAGACAGGCATGGTGGGTATTCATCCTTCTTTGTATAATGTTCTGACACAGAAGTGAAATAAACTTAATTTGGTTCCATTAAGTCCATGTTATTGAAACTGGGTGAAAATTATATATTTTTTTTATATTTTGCCAAATGGAAAAAAATATTTGTGCTTACATACAAATTCACCCACTTTTCCCCCAAAATATGCATAATTAAAAAACCTCTGAGCAAAACACTTAATATGCACACACTGTATGTCTGTATTTGTGTAATATGCATGCTTTTGTTTCCCGAATCTTACAGACACAAGTGACGCAGAAGCCGTTAGGAAGCTCATTGGAGATGTACTGTACCGGGATTCAGAACAATGAGAGGAGAGAAAAGATGTCAGATGCTTTTTGTAAATGTGTATTTGAATTAGAAATAAATGTCATCAAATCCTATTTTTCTCATTGTCTTCACTCTTGTTTTATTAAAAATGACAGTTTTTGTATTAATGTTTAATCATGTTTCAAATGAAACACAACAAAAGCTGCTTTGCAACAATGACCATTGTAAAAGTGATATATAAATCAAACTGAAATGAATTGAATTATTTATTTCCAATAAAAGTTGGAAAGTAAGCTTTGAGGAAAATATTGCTTCATCTTTGAGAGAAAATTAACCATCCAGTTCATCAACTATGCTTTATTTAAACAGTTTTTATTAGGATTTTTGTGTGAAGAGTGCTTTACACAGTGTCCAAAATTGAGGGAGAAACTCCACAGAAAGTAAGAACAAACATTAAAAGCGCATGATGTACACTGGGACGGGAACGCTGGGACTGGGACAGTGATGTACACATACTAATAAATGATTAGGTTTAAGTGCTTCCTAACCACTTCCTTGAGTTGTGTCCTTGGAGGCATGTCCCATGTGTGTGTGCTTTTTTCAAAAATCTTCTCAAATCTTATGAGAAATCATATCACACCCTAAGATTAAAGTTACTCAGACCGTAAACCCATCAGGATATCTGCTCCTTATCTATTCCGGCCCATTTTATCCTGTAATACACCAGATGAAGTAAGCTCTAATGCCAGCCTCATGTGGTTGTTTTTATTCAAGTTTAAAGTACTTAAGCTGAAAGTTTTCCATGACCGAAAAAAGAGGGCTGGAAGTCATTTGTCCATATATGTATAGAATATTCGTTTGCGACTAGACCAGCTACAGGAACACAACATTCCTGTTCGACCCGCTTCCTGTTTGACTGTGAATGGTCAAACATGCTGGTTCTTAGTGTCCGGACATCATGTCTTTCACACTTTATTGTATAAAGAGGATGGATGATGGATTAAGTAATTATGGTGTTGGTTTAGACCAGCACTGGGACAAAAATTATAAATTAACAATTAATCTTGAATTAGTCAAAGAATATGCATACAAAAAAACTTTGACAATGTCTCTATTTGAGACATTGCATTCTCACAATGACTCAAATAGCTTCCAAGTAGTTTTTGTAAGCATATACTCATACACTGCCATTTTTGCTTCATTCCCACCGGGTCAGATTGGCTCAGTAAAACTGAACTTTGTGCCCTGTGTTTTTCCCCGTATCAGGCGGGTTTAATATAGAACAGTTCAGCGTTTAACCCTGGGAAATGACCAGCCAGAAACATCTGAACTCTCTTACACACTTTATGGTGTTTCTTTTTTTTCAGAGGATCAAAATGGGTATGATGAAGAGTTATAGGCTTTATGAGGTCTTAGTCATTAAAATAACATGCATTAACGCAATTAACTGTATTCTCTAATACGGTATGACATCACAACATTTCTACAAAAGACAAACAGTAAAAACACATTAAATACAGTATGCACTAGCAGGATATCATGGTGACAAGTGAAAATATATATATTTTTTAAAACTTGTCCTATAGGCAAAACAAGGACCCTAGGATCCTGATAAATACTTTATTGTGTAAATTTAAATAATGAGCCTAGCATTATACAGTATACTAAAATCTCTGTGCAGGGGGATCCATGGAAGTTATTTTACAATTAAAATTTGTAAAAAGTTTATTAATTGTTACTTTTTGGATTCATTTCTGAATAACCCAGATATTATGGTCTTTCTCGTAAGTGTTGCTTTGGCTTGGAAGTGTGCGCTTGTGAGTTACTGGATCAATAAGTGTGTAGCGTCTAAGACAGTCTTTCTTCCCTAACAATCCTCCTTTACACAGCAAGCGATAAGGAGTAATTCATGTTCTTCACCAGGACTGGGAACTATGGCAACTGACCGCATGGAGCTGAGCTGGCCGGAGGCTGTTCAGCCTGTTACGCTACCCTGTGTATGTGTGTTATCTCAAACACACTCTGGCCATTTCCAATAGATCAGAGTTAATTCCTTTAAGTAGGCATTGTCTACACTAGACTGATTCAGCATCTGTTATTGAATATACTGTATACATTATTAAATACAGGTTGTGGGACTTCCAGACATCTTTTGGATTTCATCAACACTGAGACTAGGTCTCCATGGATCAGACTTCTTTGTCCAGCACATGCTACAGAGGATTTGCCAACACCTTGAGCTCCTTATGTTTCTCACCCCTTTCCTAAATCGTGCTTGTTGCTATGAACTGTATGTACTTGGTTTGCAACAATGTTTGGAGTAGGTGGTACATGTCAATGTAACATACACATGAATAGCAGGACCCAAGGTTTCCCAGTAGAACACTGCAGATTACCACTGGCTTTTTCCTTCTTCCCATAGTGTAGCCTGGTGTCATCTTGTCCCCGAGCAAATGCTGCACACACACCCAGCCATCCACATGATGTAAAAGAAAACAATCTACCTCATACCAGGCCACCTTCTTTCACTTTGTCATAGTTGCTTTTGGTGATGGACAGGTCACCATGGCCTCTCTGAGCGGTCTGCAGCTACCCAAACCCTTACACAGCAAGATGCAATGTACTACAGTATGTGTTCTAACACATATCTATCAGAGCACACCGAATGTCACACGCTATGACACAGTTGCTGGTTCTCTGGTTGCTCTTCCATGGGTAATTTTTGGTAGGTACTAACCACTGGATACAGAGAACATCCCACAAGACTTACTGTTTTAGAGTTCAAAGTTGTTCAGATCCATACGCTAGCCCGCGTTTGAGAACTGGCTGTTCACTGGCTGCGTAATACTGTATATCCAACCTCTTGATATGTGCCAAAGTAACAAGATAATCAATATGATTAACACCACTGACATTTGAAGATGACTGATCAGACTACACTTGGGGCCAAAAGTTTACATACTTCTAGGCTGAAGATTTTACTGTCACTTTTTTACCTCTTCACCCATTTCATGGTACAAAACATTCCTTTTGGCAAGTCTATTAGCTCATCTGTTTCATTCACCTCAGAGAGTATTTTAATAATTGTGAATTAATTGGGGGTAAACCCATGGCTTTATTGTACCTAGGACCCAATTGCCCTTGATAACATGGTAAAAGCCAAGCAACTCAGCCAAGACCTCCACAAGAAAAAATCTTGAGACCATGTGGACACCTCATTGTTCAGAAAAGGAATAAATTATTGATCAGGCATGACCACACTTTCATCAGGTACTGAATTTATAAACATTCACAAGTAAGTCCTGCATCACCATAGACTGAAAGATCACTCAAAGACGAACCACAATGAAGAGTGTGATAAACAAGCCAAACTGGAGTTTTAGGACATCACAAGTGTTCTCAGATTAGCAGAAACAAAAAATGTAAATGTTTTCTTATAATAGTAAGCACTTTGTATGAAGAAAAAAGAGTGGAGCTTTTAATCTGAAGAACACCATCCCATCTGGGAAGCATTGGGGTGGTGGCATCACTTGGTGGAGATGTATTGCTGGATAAGGGACTTATGAAATTTGAAAATACTAAAGCAACATCTTAAGACCTTAAACCTTATTAATAACTAGGTCGTTTGCAAAACAGAAATCCCAAGCAAGCAACCCTAACCCTAACCCTAACATTGCATTGTAGTTTAATGTGTATGGAGCTGTGTAGTTGCAGAGTGCCATTGCTCGCCTCTGTCCATCAACAAAAGCACTTACAATGGGAAAGTGAGCATCAGAACTGGACCATGGAACACTAACCTGGATAAGAGATGGCATCAGGATATACTATGGGAAGCTGGCAAAGTCAGTGTGATGCTCTGTGCAATTTCTTTTGCTGGGAAATCATGGTTCCTGGCATTCAGGTAGATGTTACTTTGACACACAACACCTATCTAAACAGTATTACATAATGGTGTGGTCTCTTTCAGCAGTCTAATGTTATGTGGCAACCGTTCAGGAATGGTTTGAAAACCTAGTGACTTGGGCTTTGAATTCCGCAGATCTCAATCTGATCGAGTATTTGTGGGATGTGATGGAGAAACAAGTCAATACCTTCCAGGATGAAAGGATCTGTTATTAACATCTTGGTGGCAGTTACCACAGAACCACACACCTTCAGAGATAAAAGGTGACATGCACAAAAATGCTCCCAAGAATGATAAATAGATAATGCTTACAACCTCTCTAGCTGAAAGTTCTGTATAAGCATACACATTGGATGACTTAAAAAAAAAAACCTGTAAACTTAAATGTTAACCATTTAGAAAATTCATGTTGCCTCCTACAAGTCTGTGTCTCCTTGTTCAAAGCCCAATTTGGAGACCTCTGAGACCCAAGTTCACTTGTTACGAGGAGTCTAATATGTGACCTTTAATAGATAATTTCATTCATCATTATGGAAGTGAGGTTTGAATCTAATATGCTGATACGTGCCAGTGTTTGTGGATTGCTTGTTAGAGCATTAAATAAAACACAGCAGTAGTTCTAACACTGCTTCTCCCTGAAAGCTCAGATCCCTCTATGTACCACAGAGTTCATTATGAACAGGAAGAAGACCTGCTGTCTCTTTCCTGTCATTTTCATGCTGGGATTTTCCACAGTCACTTAACATGCTGTGTGTACAGTGCCTTGCATATGTATAGCCCCCCCCCCCACCACCACCCCCATAACATTTACACATTGTATAACTTGACCAATAGGTCTCCATAGACACTACACGGTCACTTTATAGTCACTTAGATACTTTTGCACTCCATACTGCACATAATTGCCTTTTGCACAATATTCATTGCGGACATTCTTTATACATTTATACACAAGT
>JAQQZT010000012.1:27024387-27038458 GCA_030068275.1 Clarias platycephalus
CACACACACACACACACACACACACACAGCTCATGCTGCTAGACGCACACATACATTTGTTATGGAGGTTTCTTGGAACGTGTTTTTGGGTGTTTGCCATCTAATCAAAACTGTGGTGGAAGATCACAGCAGTAATTATTTTTCTGCAACAGAGAGAGAGAGAGAGAGAGAGAGAGAGAGAGAGAGAGAGAGAAAATACTAAAGACTGTTGAAACTAAAAAAACTGAAACTAAAGTTTACAGTCTGAAAGCTATACAGACTAATGACACATTCGACTTTCCCCCCATGGAAGTTGGATGTTGACGTTAAAGTTGGAGAATATCAAGGACTCCTCCATGTTCATGTCCATGAGTAAAGGTTTGGTGTCAGTGTTACAATGCTGATGCTGGCAACAGTCATGTTAATCAATGTTACACCAATCAGTCATAACATTAACACATTGATTGCCAGTTATACACCAGTAGACTGGTGACAGGGTCATGGACACCCAAGGCTCAACCATGCCTGTGGAGACCAAAAGCCAGCCCGTTCAGTCCGATCTCACAGAAAAACCAATGTAACCCCCAGTGCACCCCAAGCACCGGCCCCAGCAGGCAAAGACCCCAAGGCCTACAAACTCCCCAGAACCCAATCTGGGATGCGCTGAACAAACAAGTCCAATCCACTGAGACCCCACCATGAAACCCACATCACCCAAAGGATCCGTCGCTAACCTCCCAGTGCCAAACACCACAGCATACCCTTCAAGTCAGCCCTGAGGGGCCAGAGCCACCCTGGTGGGACAAAGGGAACCTACACAATACTGGTCTTAATGTTTTGTGCTGTAATGTTGTGGCTGATCAGTGGATGTTGAAACCACTTGCTGAAATCAGATTTGAGCAGACCACTTCTGTCTTCAGAAAAATATGATCAGATGTGAAGATTGTCCTCAGAGTACCTCCATCTATGGAGACGTCAACTATTAAACTTGCTGTCTACAGGCTTCCAAACCTATACTGAACACAAAACACTGTAACATTTAAAAATCAAGCCGAGTGTAAGACTGAATGTAACGCTAGCAAAAGATTAGCGTTATCCTGCATTTGCTGCCTATATATGAACACAAGTTGAGAACAGACACACACACTATTGGGCCATGTGGAGCATATGCTACCAGGACTGCAAATGAATGCCAGGTAATGCACATTGTATAAGTAATATTTGGTAAATTATCATTATGAAAATGGAGGGAACAGAATGATATTTCTGTAAGACTCTTGGTTGTGTTGCCTGTGTGTGTTCATGTAATTATGATCTATAGCCTATTGTATAATCTAATATACTAGACTAGAAACGGTCACATTGCTCAGTAAGACATGTGGGTCATGAGATGTCTCAGTCAGACTCAAAATGAGATTTCGTGTGTCTGTCTTTCCTCAGCACACGCATCCCTCCGATCCGACCCTAACCGAGCCATAACCGTAACCGAGCGAGGAAATTGCTGTGAAGTTTGATTTACATCAACACATCGCTGTTTTAAAACAATTCCAAAAATGCAAAAGGCACTCACCAAGTCTTTGGAGGTCCCCAGCCTCTTGAGGCCGTCCAGAGGCAGGAGGTCAGCCGAGTCCTTGTGCGTGAACTGCGTGGCCTGCTTCAGCCTCCTCTGCTGGTGCATGATGGCTTTATCCCTCAGCTCCACCTCACGTTTCTTGGACTCACTCATGGTACCTCTTGACCCAACAGTTCTTTTGTTGCCCAAAACTCTGGCTTTGGTTCTTCCTCGGGCTCCTCTTACACAGCACTGTGGCTCAAGCCAGTAACGGTGTGACCCTGAAGCTTAGCGAGTCTTGCACACACACACTCTCTCATTCATAGTTCATAGACTAGAGAACAGAAAAATGATCCCAGCATGTGACGGGTTTCTAAAAGAAAAATGACATCTTGTGACCTGTCTCCAGATGCCTCTGATGAACTTGATCCAGCCTGGTCGTTGTCGATGCTGTGAGTATGTGTTGGTGCCCGTTGCCCTCTGGTCAGCTGTGTGTCTGGTGTTCAGGCTGAGCTTCAAGTCTCTCTGTTCTCTTTCCCTCTTTGAGAAGCTCACTGTCCTTGCAGCGCTGCAGAACTGTGCATCCTCCTCCCTCCCTCCCTCCCTCTCTCTCTCTTCCACCTCTCATTCTGTCTACCTCCCCCAACCTCTCCTCTGTAGTACGCTCTCGTTCATTCTCAGCACCTCCTCTGTCTCATACTATACGTCCCCATTATCTCTCACCAGCACTCTCAAAGTGACTCCTCTCTGTATAGGGCTCCTCCATTTTGCTCTGAATTGTGACAGAATAGTGTGAGAGTCATGGGCTCTCTCTCTCTCACACACATGCACACACCAAATCTTTGCATTAGGATGACCTACTGATCATCATAAACGCACCACAAGGCCTGTTGTCCTGAAAAACAAATGCACAGATCCTCTACAACCCGAACATCGAGCCTGAGCTCATACGTAATTATTAGCAAATAAATCAATGCAGTAGGTTGGGGATGCAAATGCCTGGCTGTTGTTTATGGCTTTGGGAAAAAGTCAGAGATCAACAAGAGAGGGCTATCTTACTCACTTTATTCTCCATCACTAATAGCATTGTTGCGTATTTCTTCACACTGCAAATAACGTCATCTCAGCAAGTAACAATAACCTGAATACAGACCCAAGAGTCGGGATCCAAAGCTATTCTTTCTTATATGAAATTTGACATTTTTCTTTAGATCTCACACTCAAGATGGCTTCAGTCAAACAGAACCAGACGTAGTACTACTCAATTTTTTTCCTCAGGGCTCATCTGAAGCGAGGCGTTTATGAGGATCAGGCCAAGACAATCCCTGCACTAAAAACAGAAAATCATCTCTGCATGGAACAAGATCAATTCTGAGACATTAAGAATTGTCGAGCGCTCTTGTATTGAGCAGTAAAGTCACTAATTTGGGGCATTTTGATGTAATTTATATAAATTCATATAATGTAAAAATGGTGTTCATTTTATTGGGCAATGATGTTGTTTCCTCCTAGAAACTAGACCTCTAGCCAAGAACAGATTTTATGCTTGACAAATTTCTTCATTTGTTTCTTTTCTTTCCATTATAACAATAATTTAATACTTACTCACTCACTCATCTTCTATACCCCTTTATCCTGTATTCAGGGTCGCGGGGACCTGGAGCCTATCCCAATCCATCGCAGGGCACACACACATACACACACTCACACACTATGGGCAATTTTGAGAACACCAATTAACCTAACCTGCATGTCTTTGGACTGTAGGAGGAAACCCACCAAGGACGGGGAGAACATGCAAACTCCATACACACAGAGACGGGAATCGAACCGGGACCCTGGAGGTGCAAGGCGACAGTGCTAACCACTACACCACAGTGCCGCCTAATTTAATATTTAGTTGATTGTAATCTTAATAAATGCTAGATAAATGCAATAAATTAGTAATGAATAATATTTCAAATACTAACACCCTGTTTTTGACCAGTTCAGCAAACTCAGCAAAGACTAACACACTGTATATAAGGTGAATTTGATTCAGTCTGCTTTCAAAACCTACACTGAAACGTGAAAGTGCTACATTTATCAAATTTGCCTTTTAATTCACTAGTAGAAAGATTTATTTTGTTATAACACATTTCTAATTAAAGCTTGATTGGATGTCGCATCACAACTACAGCACACATTTTATGTTCTGAATGATTTTGGAATGAAGGTATAGCACCACATAGTGGCCATATAATATATATAAACCAACATATATAACTTGTAAACATACTTCTAAATGAGTATTAAACTAATTTGTGACTTATTTACAAAAGCTTTTATAGGTCGAGTGGTGAATTTTTTCTTCCTTGAAGTCATGTAATATTGTATAACTCAAGCCACTGCTTGCAATTAGATCAACTAAAATCCATATTTCCATTAGATCTTTTTTGAATGGTACATTCTTGTTTTAGCTGATCAACTGGCTGATTCAGAATAATGTGCAATTTCACTGAAAATAACTTGGCTAACGTAGACAGAAAATAATGCTTTCAATATAAAATACTCTTAGTCAAAATGAAAGTTTCTACAGTCATCTCTGTTCAGTCTTCTTTTAAGATGGAGCTCTGATGGCTGGAATCGAGAAAATTCACGAAACAAAACCCAAGAAATCATTAACATTAGTTTCATCTCCAGCCTGCCTGACCAACACCATCTCACCACACACAATCAGCCCTCACAACACTGTGTGCCATTTGCATCCATTAAGGTAGATATACTATAACTGTGTGTGTGTGTGTGTGTGTGTGTGTGTGTGTGTGTGTGTGTGTGTGTGTGTGTGTGATTGCGGACAAATTGAAACGTTATTCAACAGTGTATTCACTTACTAGTCCTGCATGTTTTATTGACCTCTTTAAGGCACATGTTCAAGACAAGTCAAGACACTCCAAACCTGAAAAATGCCACTGTGATCTTTTTACTTCATCTAATGTACTAACCCTTAAAAAAAGTCATATGTTTTGGTCATGTTTGTGGTCAATTTAAGTCATATGTAGTCATTGTTTTGAACAATTCACTGGACGTGACTTTATGACTATTAGAACGTATAGTGTTCAAGCACAATCATGGCTGTGTAAATCCATGGCTCCACAGCCAAGTGCATCAGTAACCTGTGTGTCAGTGTTATTCCTGTGTATACAGAAATACTTGTGTGCATTAGTAGGTTTTGTGCAAAATTGAGAAAACTGCTACAGCAGTTTTTGTTCCCAGTAAGTGTTTCCTGCATGTTCTACAGGGTTCCTCAGTTCATTCGTGCTGGTATAGCTTTCACAGGTATGACAGAGTGTTAATCTGTTATTGCACTTAAGTCAGCTCTAGCACAATTATGAATCAGTCCACCTTCTGTAGTGTGCATCAGAGATTCAGGTCCTTGGTCATGAATCTGAACATGACACTCCAATTATTGCCAGTATCATGTGTTGTTTCTCAAGCATTATCTTCAATCCTTGTGGTTTAGAGGATGTTGGGAAGGTAGAGAGAACAGAGCAGGACGTTATGGCCGTATGGGGGGAAGCGTCGAAAGGCCTCCCATGCATCGCTAAACACGTTGTACTTGAGGAAGACACGGTGCTCGAGGCTGGTGCGTGGTCCAAAGTCACGGCTCATGATATAGATGCCGTCGTTATGCAGAGCACAAGTCAGGTTCAGGCCTGACTTTGATGCGCTCGCTCGCAGCCGCAGCCGTTCACCGGTGTGCACGATATACGACTGCACCGTCAGCACGTCCTCGGCAGGGTTGGCGCTGGCATGCTCTGCTCTCAGAAGCTCACGTGTGTAGCCACCCACCAGGTAGATGACATCCTCTACGGACAGCATCTGCTGCTTCCGCACATGCGCCGAGCATTTGTGAAGCACAGACCACGTGTCTGATGTGGGGCAGTAGCGCAACACACTCGTGTTCCTGTCTGCCAGGGATAAAGAGAAATAATGTGGTTAAAAACCAAGTCCAAACAACAAGGCTTGCAATAATTTACATAACTGACTATGAGTAAGTCTACCTCCGAGGTCATTGTACTGCTTCCTGTAAGTGTGCATGTGAGTGTAAATACACACCTCTGGCTGTGTAACCACCCATAACATAGATCATGTCCTGGCATTCACATGCAGAGAACTCAGTCAAAGGATCAGGCATGGAGGAAACGCAGGTCCACCAATCCTGCTCAGGACCGTAGCACTCCACTGTGCTTAACCCATGTCCTCCCACTGCATACAGCTTCCCACTCACTGCCACCAGCTTAAACTTTGCCCTAAGCATAAGCACAACACGCCTGAGTATAAACAGCACCAACACAGGAAATGTGATTTCTCTGTGCATCATATATTAATGTCGTACCTTTTCTGGTTCAAAGGAGATATAGGAGTCCATTCATTTCTGCACGGATTGTAACAGTGTGCTGCACCAATCTCTTGACTTTCCATTCTGTAGCCACCGACGATGAAAAGGTAGTTGTCAAGAACAGCAGAACCATAGCCTCTGACATTAACCATGTCTGGAGGGAGGTTGTTGGTGAGCGGCCTCCAGCGCTGCTCTCGCTCCCCGTAGCGCAGCATGGACCACGGCTCCTCCTGATCAGCAGTGCCCAGGCAGGTGCCCACAAAGTTTCCGACTGCCACCAGCGTGGCCGTGCCTCTCATCCGCATCTCTCTGATCTGCCCGCACAGTTCAGCGGGCAGAGTGTGGAACTCGGGTCTGCGGAGCATGGTGTGGTAGTGGCAGCTCATGAACTTGAGGCATGCCGTGCGCAGCTCGTGTGTGCCGTAGACGTCTGAGAGGTTGAAGACCTCGACACAATTGTCTAAACGGATTTCAGACAGAAGTTGTTTCAGGATGGGCATCACTTGCAGGAAAGACGCCACCTCGATTAGATCCTCCAGGGTCTCGTTGACCACCTGAACTTCGGAGGTGTTGATGAACTCCAGGACGAGCTCGAGACCTGGGACACTCAGTCCCTGCAGTTGCACTGAATCTTCTCCAGCCTCTCGCATGCCTGAGCTGTACAGCGCCCGGAAGTAGTCGCTCTTCTCTATCAGCTTGCTCTTACTCACATTGTATGATCGGTCTTCCATAACAATCTCGACAAGCTGCTCAGGCGACGACATTGCTGCAGCTTTTTGTTTGTTTTTGTCCTTGTTGTTGTTGTTTTGGAGTGTCCACGTGTTACTGTCTGTGGGATTGTGTTTCTGTTTATATTTCTGCTGCTACACCCACATCCAAAGCCTATATATGGAATTGTTTAAACCTGCAGGAACTGAGAGCAGATGCAGCACTCATCAGCTCATGCACAAGCAAAAGTCGTCTAGTGGACTCCTTACTCCCAGAACTAAATACCGCACAAAACAGAAATGAGATGCTTTTTAACATGTTAACGTGTTACTGCACACAGTGACATTTCCATTCCTGTGTTACTCTCAAGAAATTTTATAACGGTCAAAAGAAAACTATACTTACACAATAACTATCAACAAACCGCAGTGTCGCGTTCAAACTACTTCCTGATTGGTCAGCTGACCGGGCTACGTCACAGCCACGTCCTGTAAATCGTTTCCCCCACGTTTTTCGATTTCCAGGTTTGGAAGCATACAATTTGTAAGACAAGAGGGGAAAATAATTATGATGTCAGCACGTAGCCCATTTTAAAAATGAAGGAAGACTTTTATAAATAAATAAATAATCCGATTTATACTGTAATCAAACTCAATTACAGTTTATGTATTCTTTTGAAGATATTTATTCTTTAATAAAAAATTGTCAACACATCTCACGGTGAAGCAATACATTTATCAAGAAAACAATCAACAGCTAGCAGTGCTAATACGAGTCACGGGTGCGTTCAGATATTTCTCCCGTGTGGAAACCGTGTCTCGCTGAAGAAGCGTAAAATAATAAAGCACGTATATATGCACACTTTATTATTATTATTATTATTATTATTATTATCTGATCTTATTTACTTTATGTGTAAACTGTTTTCCTGACAGTTATATTCAGACACTAATATTGCGGACAACAAATTATTGGTCTTTTGTTTCCACCCGGGCTTAATATGTCAGCGGACTCTAGAGCTTTTTCAAAACTGGAAATAAACAAGTCGGAGGTGACTTTTCTTTTGTTGGTGGGATGGAGGAAAAACCTTTAAGAGTGTAAGTTTCGGTCTGATTTGTTTAACTCTTGCATCTTTTGTTAATTTAAGCGTTGACTTTTAACAAAGCTTTTTTCAAAGCCCGCGCTGTGCAACACTGGAGTAAAGCCGCCACGTGCTTTTTACGCTTCCATTTGGTTTAATGGAGTGTTTATTGATCTATTTTTATTTTTAAAGCCTAGCCTGCGGTGATGTCGAAGGCAGAATCAGTGCGTTATTCAGCCGGGTGAACACAATCCAAAAGAAGAGCGGACAGTTCGATGTAAGTCCGTGTACAGGTGCGTCTACACATGACGTGAGTTTGGGCATCACAGAGAGACTGAGACACTCTTACTGTTTCCTTCACAGCTGCTGTTATGCGTCGGAGATTTCTTTGGTAAGTCTCCTGAGGCTGAAGCTGAATGGGCGGCGTACGAGTCTGGAGCTAAGAAAGGTATAATAGCTTTGAAAGCTTACTCACATCACTTCTCAGTAATACAGAGTCTTGGAGAGGCACAGAGTAAATGCTTTCTGAAATTATTCACACTTCAGCTCCTATTCACACGTACCTTCTGGGAGCTGCGAGCCAGGAGACGGTGAAATACTTCCCCAGCTCTGATGGATGTGAACTGGCTGAAAATATCACCTATTTAGGTGAGAAGCTTTTATTGATTTATTCTTGTCAAGAACAGTGATGGTCTTAGATTTGTTAATCAGGAAATTATGGTGTGGTTGAGTAAAGAGTATTCAACTGTCATACCTTTATTTTTTCCTAAAAATGACTCACTGCCATGATTGTGTGGATTTCAGGACGAAGAGGTGTTTTCACAGGAGCGTCCGGTCTGCAGGTTGTGTACGTCAGCGGCAGAGAAGCTCAGCAGGAGCCGGCTCCGGCTCACTGTTTTACCCCAAAAGATCTCACAGCTCTCATCACTCCCCTGGTGTCCAACTCGAAGTTTAAAGGAGTTGACATCCTCCTGACCTCACAGTGGCCCAGAGGAGTGTGGCAGTACGGGAACAACCCGGCAAGTCCCTTCTGCATAAAACTGAACGTCATCATGTCCAGATATGGTTTTCTGAATATCTGTAGATGTTTTATCTCCATAACCGTTTTCATTTGCATTACAGGAAATCGACACCAAGTTCTGCGGCGTTCCCTCTATCGGAAATCTGGCTGAAAAGCTGAAACCTCGCTACCACTTCGCTGGATTGGAAGGAGTTCACTATGAGCGCCTGCCTTACAGGTGTGTCTTTTGGATGTCTAATGACTGTTCTTTTGTCATTGTGTGATATTTTACATTTGTTAGTTAATTTCTGTTTGTTGCTTTGTACAGAAACCACACAGTACTTCAGGAGAATGCACAGCATGTCAGTAGATTCATCGCGCTGGCTTCAGTTAACAATCCTGGGAAGAAAAAGGTCCTAATTCATGCTGAAGTTATTTATTTTTGAGTCTCAGTACTGAGTTGTGGGATGAACAGTCATAAACATTTGCTTTTGTTATTTTATATTTAGTACTTGTATGCGTTCAACATCGTCCCGATGAAGACTATGGAGCCAAAAGCGTTGGTCAAACAGCCAGAGGATGTCACTGAGAATCCCTATAGGAAACCGATGAAGGAGGGCAAAAAGGAGAAACCAATTCCGTTTGCAGCTGCCGAAGAGGTGCGTGTTTCCAACCGTCATAATTTTCCTGCCTCCTCAGTGTGAGTGTTTATTAAAGGAGAAAAAAATCCAACAGTAGACATTAGATTTTACTTTTTTTTTGAGATGTAGCTTGACATTTGTTGTGTCTGTTGCACAGGAGGAACCAGCTTCTCAGTTCTTCTTCGATCTGGGACAGAAGAAGCCACAGCAGCATCGGCACCAGCAGCATCCGGGTGCAGGGAGGAAGAGGCCATCAGAGGGCGACGGATCCTTTCAGCTGAAACACCCTCGCAAACCTCGTAAGTTGCATCTACCCATCACTCAGCATTTTCAAATGTATATCTTTTTTTTTTTCTTTTCTTTTTTCTTTTTTTCTTTCCTTGTTGTAATCTCCTTCCTCTGGCTTTAGCTCAGCCTACCGGACCATGTTGGTTCTGTTTAGCCAGTCCTGAGGTGGAGAAGCACCTTGTCATCAGCATCGGCACGCACGTGAGTTCCTTTTACTCTGACTGCTTTAGATTCTGTGTCTGCCCCACACACACAAAAACACACACACACTCATGCATGCTATCTTTCTCTCTTTGTATTAAGCTCATGCTCTGATTCTGTTCAGGGCTGACATTCCATATTAATTTAAACACTTTTCATGATGTATAAAACTAAGTCCCTAATCTGTTATTACCCAAATGAGGATGGGTTCCCTGTTGAGTCTTACCTCTTGCCTCAGAGTTTTCCTTGCTACTGTCGCCCTCAGCTTGCTCATCAGGGACAATCTGATAATTATGGTCTATACATATTTCTTCACGCTTTTCAAACTAATTTCTGTATTTTTTGATTCTGTAAAGCTTTTTTGCAACAATAACCATTTATGAATGAAATGGAATAGAATAGAATTCTAACCGCTGTTGTGTTTTACCTACTTAGTGTTATATGGCGCTGGCTAAAGGCTCTCTCACCCCGGACCACGTGCTGCTGCTACCCATAGGACATTACCAGTCCGTGGTGGAGCTGCCGTCCGAGGCGGTGGACGAGCTCCAGAAATACAAAAGCGCCCTCAGGAATCTGTACAAGAGCCGCGGCCGACGCTGCATCCTGTTCGAGAGGAATTACCGCAGCCAGCACCTTCAGCTTCAGGTGCTGTGATTCTCCCTCTGTTCAATATTCACTACGGATGGTGTGTTAAGGGTCAAGATGACCTTTGTTGTTTGTTTGTGCGTGTGCTTGGTCGTGGCAGCTGCACAAATGGACGAACCCGTAGAGACCCAGGGTCGTCCCAGCAGCACCACGTAAATAAACATGATTGAGTCTGCACTACCCCAGTGGAGCAG
Source organism: Clarias platycephalus (assembly GCA_030068275.1). Classification (NCBI taxonomy): domain Eukaryota; kingdom Metazoa; phylum Chordata; class Actinopteri; order Siluriformes; family Clariidae; genus Clarias; species Clarias platycephalus. The sequence continues at coordinate 27,035,058 of JAQQZT010000012.1, forward strand.
TGGAGATCTGAGAGCCTCCAGTTCTTTGCTGGTGCACAGGCTTACTTACATCATCGTCATCAGTTTAAGTCTGAGCAGACAAACACTGTCTGTCCTGAAGAACACTCAGTCTGAGGGATTGATTCCCAATGATGACCAGATTTACATATGAATGTATTCTGTTATTCGTACTGGACTTCTTTCAAGTTTTTACAGTCTGTATCCCGTCTTCATGTCAATTATAACTAAATATAATTTTTATGTGAACACATGGCCAGTTAAAGGTTTTTGAGCATATTCGTTCTTATTTGATTTATTCCATGTTACACTAGAATCGAAATAGACTCGTATAGCATTCACAGCAGGGAGAAAAAGGAAACAAAAACTTTTTTTTTTCTTTTTCTTTTAATATATTTATATAATGTATCCATTCCATATTTCTCTCATTAGGGTCAGTCAATCTCCTGGCAAAAGGCCTAATGCTTTTCTTTTGCACTGCTTAACCCTGGAGTGTGTTAATTAATGGCAAAACAAAATCTAACATGTAACATGTAATCCATTTGTGTGTGCGTGGCAGCTAGTACCTGTGCCCATGGACACATGCACTACTGAGGACATTAAAGAGGCGTTCATGGTGCAGGCTGAGGAGCAGCAGATGGAGCTGATGGAGATACCAGAACACACCGACCTCAAACAGGTACCATGGACCACATGTAATCGTAACACCACTTCATCTTTACAGTGAGAAACGAGTCAGCAGACATCTCACCAAGAAAGTTGATATGCATTATATTAGTGTGAAATATGTTCATTTCCAGTTTGTTTGATTCTGTTTCCTCCTTCTCATGTCGGGTTGAAGATTGCTCCGCCCGGAACTCCGTATTTCTACGTGGAGCTGGACACGGGAGAGAAGCTGTTTTACCGAATAAAGAAGAATTTCCCGTTACAGTTTGGCAGGTGAGCAATAGTGTTAAGTTTGAACATATTGGCGTGTTTTAATCATGCACAATTATGAGTGTGTGCACGCGTGTGTGTATACAGAGAGGTTCTGGCGAGTGAGGCAGTCTTGAACATGCCAACACGCTCAGACTGGAGGGAGTGTAAAAGCAGCCGAGAGGAAGAGGAAGCTCTCGCCAAACAGTTCCGTGCTGAATTTCAGCCCTTCGACTTCACCATGGACGACTAAACAACGTGCCCTTTTCTTTTCCTCTCACACATGAGATATAATTCGGTCTCTGTTTTACTGTATATTACGGATTTTTAAAAAGATTTTTAATGGATATTAACAGAGTCCATTTTTTTCCTTACTACTTTGTTTCTAATTGTCAAAGACTAAATTTCCAAAGACATGTCTTTGTTCGTCTGATTTTGTGACGTATGTATTAATAAATCTTGTACAGTCAAGAATATTTTTTTCTAGCATTCACTTGTTAAAGTTTTTAAATAGTGTTTTGTAAATGTGTAAAAGGTTACTTTGTGGTGCTGTGACTTAAGAGGTATTTCTGTAAGAAATAAATGATCATGGTTCTCATTTGTTTTTTTTTAAACATGGTTTTATTCTGTTTCTTGTATCTAATTTGCTCACACCCTGGACAAGGTGCCAATCCATCACAGGGCACACACATACACGCAATTGGGGAACACCTATTACGATAATCTGCATGTCTTTGGGAGGAAACCCACCAAGCATGGGGAGAATATGCAAACTCCATTTCTTATATCCTACTTTGAATTTAGAGATGCACTTGATCACAGCGTGTCAGTGGGTTTACAATCTAGTGATGTCATTCGGTAACTTATTGAGTGTTTGAACTTCTTTTTTTTTTTTGGTATGGATTTCAGATACGCAGGCCTGATCATCACACTTGTGTTCATGAGCAATCCTTTCCATAGTCATTCCTCCTTACACAACCTCCACTCTTCTGGGAAGGTTCTACCTTATGTGTGTGTGTGTGCTAGGGGGTTCATTCGGCTGCACTGAGGTACAGTGTGTGTGCAGTGTTCCAGTAAAAGTAACGACTGCAATATAATGAATGCAAAGCCCTGTCTGTTTATACCGTCGAATAGGAACCCGGGGAGAAAATGTACAGTGTCATTACTGAAGGACTTTTAGTATGTCGCCTACACTTCCGGGGTGGGCGTGGTCACCGGAGCGTCACGGGTCACGCTGAAAGTCACGTGAGGAGCTCTTTCACTGCGATGTTTACTGAATACTAATTATTTTAAAAAAAATTAACACACACACAAGCGGCGTTTATAAATCTTTGATTGCAGTCTTTATCGGTGTTTATGAAGAGTCGTTGTCATGGATGAGGATGGATTACCGATCGTGGGTTCTGGTGTGGACCTCAGGAAGGTCAGTGAGAGGGTTTTGGCTGAAGGTTTTGCAGCTCTTTCTGTAGTGTGTGTGTGTGTGTTCTTGTGCTGAATGCTGGTCTAAAACCTCCAGGTTCCGGCGATTCAGCAGAGGAGGATCGTCGCTTTCCTCAACCAGTTCATCGTCCACACGGTCCGCTTCCTCAACCGCTTCTCCACCGTCTGCGAGGAGGTAGCTAATGCTAATGCTAACGCTTGGTCCGGGATGCTGTCAGGTTCGAGCTGAGCCAATACGATACCACGATACATCACACCTTCCTGTAACCGATACCAGTATTAAACCCCCTGCGACCTGCACACACACTTGTAGAATGTAACAGTGGGCTTTTAGCCTGATAACCTCTTATACACCTAGTTATACACTGATCAGCCATAACATTTATGAGCACCTGTCTAATATCGCGCAGGCTTCACCTATTCTCATCTATTGGATCAGACTCAATGGGCCAGCCTTCACCCCCCCATGTGTATCAGTGACCCTGTCGCCAGGTACTGGTGTTCATTACTTGGATTACTTTTGGTATGTCCTGACCTGCAGACCAGGAACATCCCACAAAATCAGCATTTCTTGAGTTCATCTGACCCAGTTGTCTGGCTGCATTTTCAATATCGCGTTACTATGACGGCTAGAAGTGGGTGGGATATATTAGGCAGCAAGTGAGCCTTTATTTCTGAAGTTGGAAGCAGAAAAAATGGGCAAGCGTAAGGATTTGAGTGACTTTGATACGGGTCAAATTGTGGTGACTACAGGACTGAGTCACTCCAAAACTGAAGCTCTTGTGGGATGTTCCTGGCCTGCAGTGGTCAGGACATAGCAAAAGTAATCCAAGGAAGGAGAATCAGTGAACCAGCGACAGGGTCATGTGTGGACAAGGGGAACGAAGGCTGACCCGATCCAATAGAAGAGCTCAAACTGATGATACGGTTACTGCTATTTGTGATAGAAAGGTGTCGGAATACACAGTGCATCACTGTTCTGGTGGCAAAAGAGGGGACCTACACAATATTAGGTGTTATAGCTGATTGGTATAATATGCTATAACTTT
>JAQQZT010000012.1:27077077-27101967 GCA_030068275.1 Clarias platycephalus
ACCCTTTACAATGAAGATCTGTAAAGTTATTTGGATTTTTACAACATTATTGTTGAAATACACAGTCCTGAAAAAGGAGCGTTTCTTTTTTTGCTGAGTATATATATATATAGATAGATATATAAACAATACTAGCAATACAATTTAGTGTACGTGTGACCTTTTGTGTACAAGTTAATAGGCATGTAAGCTATGGTGAAATTTAATGCGAAACATAATTGTTAAATTTGTTTCCATAAACTTCTGTGTATGGTTGATCATCATCCCTAGTCCTGACTGTATTTGACATTTAGTTATCACTGAACTCCACTAATTCTAAGGTGTTTTCCTGTCTGTAGCTGATCGTTCTGAAGCGGTGGCTCTTCCCCAGACGCAGGGTCAGCAAGGAGACTGAACGTGTGTGAGAATGCACTCCATGTTCTCCTTTGCTTACTGTGAGTGAGCTCAAAGTCCTGTAGGGTTACGGACTAGAACCGTGCAGGCTTCCTTGTTTTGTCCCCACCAGAGGAAAAGCAGAAGAAGAAATTTCTTGCCAGAGGTTATTGAATGACAGTTACACGTTTCCTCCATGTGAAGGTGGGACTGAGAGACGCTGAGCGTGTGTGCATAGAGGACCTTAAACACTCCATTTTGTGCAATTACTGTGCTAAACTCAGTGAAGACTGTGGACATCCTTATGCTCAAGCTGCATTTTTGTTTGTTGTTGGATCATAATCTGTTGGTCTAACAGAATTTTAAACTGTAATACATGATTTTGTCTTTTTACGCAAGCTGTCCCTCTTTCTTCGTTTTGCATATCAGTGCCTTTTATCTTCCCTTCCTGTACTATAAGAGAGAAGAATAATGTTGAGGGATCATTGCTAATGTCATTGTCACTAATTCAAATTTTTTTTTATTTGCTTTATTTCCGATGTGTTAAGGAGTCTTGAGTTAATTACAGTGCCATTGTCTTCTGCATTTGACCTTATGTGTCTTGAGAGTTCTGTTCTCGAATCACACCGTCTAATCTTTACCTTCGTGTCCAAACATGCCTCCGCTTTTCCAGTCTGATTTTAACTGCATGGTGATTTTAACTACATTCCTTGATGTCCTGACTTGGTTATAATGCTTGAGGTAAAACAGCTGCAGAGAAAATCGCTCAAACTTTGTATTCTTATAAATGACACGATAATTGTAATTGTAAGATACAGAATTTGTAGAAAATTGCTTAAAACCCATTGAACATGCACAGATGTCCTTAAATGGAATGCAAAACAGGCCTCTGATAAGCTCTGCAAATGCAAATCATGTATTACTTAAATTATGTAAAGATTTTCTTGTTATTTTTAGAAAAGATGAAATGAGCCGCCTTGGACCTCCATGGTCTGAGTTCGATTCCCGCTTCGGGGTCTGTGTGCACGGAGTTCTCTAGTTCTCCTCGTGTTTGGTGGGTTTCCTCTGGGTTCTCACGGTCCAAATACATGCATATCAGCTAATTGGCATCCCCAAATTGCCCGTAGTTTGTGGTTGTGAATATTGACCAGAAGTCATACCATTGTGTAAAAATGGGAATAAATACAATGGTCACCTCTGGCCTGCACGGCCCATAGTTGGACTACAGAAGGTTCCTAGATGAATGGATGAACTTTTTGTCTGATTTATTTTCCATAAAATTTCCTTGTGTTCCATGATGAAATGTAATGTACTTAGAAACCAGTAGAGGATCTACATCAGTCATCAGCCATAGAGTGTATTATCAAAGGTGTGTTTCAGGAAAACATTGAAGTCATGAGTTTGAGTTCTCTGTCATTTCAAATGATTTGGGGACAAAATATAACTTTGATCGGTATTTTCAGGACAGTGTTAAACATTTGCACCAGAGTGCGGTGAAACGCCAACATGGTCGGATCCTTGAGCCAAGCTGGGAGCCAGGTTTGTGTCACTCTGAGCTTCTAAAGAACTACTAAGCTAATCGAAAGTATTTTAAAAGTGTATGAACGATTAGAAGCAGCGAATTGTCTGTCACAATTTGCGTTGTTTTTTTTTAATACATGAATTAAATTTCATGTTCAGTAAAACCATGTATTGTATGCAATGTATTTAAAAATTCCTTGCAGCAAGTACAGAGGATCGGCATCCATCAACAACACTTCTTCAATTCAATTCATGCATGGAACGTATATCTACAGTAAATGAGCAATGAGATGTGTTTAGGAAAAAAAGTTCAGGTCATTCAGCTCTTTATTGAGTTCTCTGTACATTTTTCTTTGCTTTTTTTTTTTTTTTTAACAAAACAATTTGGCTTTTTCTGTTCTTTAAATAAATGTATTGAAGTGGAGGTTAATTTAATTCCTATAAAGTATCGATATATTGAGCATAAATCCATCCCTTGGTTTTGAACCGTATCGGTGTGGACTTTATCTTAACTGTTATATGTTTCACAATGACCTTGAAGAAGAATTGATTTCCCAGGGATGAGGAGAATCAGATTAAATGTGAAACTTTAAGTAAAATGTCTGCATTTATTCATTTACATATTGTTCATATTTAAAGTGGGCTTACAAGTCCCAAGTTGTATCAGGATACAAACCAAGCATCTGTAGGCATGTGACAAATTAAAAGAAAAACCAATAAATGTTTTAGTAACGGCTGACCCACCACCAACCAGCAAATACTGCTGCTGCTTCTTCTGAATTCGTGGGTGGTTGGTGCAATACTGCCACATACTTAACTGGAGTGTGTAGCAGAAGATGGACAGAATAAAAGATTATCACTTTGTTCCAGACATGATATTCAAACAATAGATTACATGACATGTTCATTACACGTTTTAGTACTAAAATAGAAGTAAATATACCTGCTTGTGACAAATCAGACAAACTTTGCATTCCGTGTCATTTAACGAAATCAAATGAAAAATGCTATGATCAAATTATCATGTGGTTCACGGCTCTGAAAGAGACCAGATTTTATTATATTTTTTCCTAATCAGCAGCTGTCCAGTTTGGTATTATAAGTCTGTGCCCATAATAGCCTCAGATTCCTGTTTTCGACTGACAGAAGTGGAAGCTGATGTGGAATTCTACTGTTGGAGCCCTTCTACCTTTGATATTTTGTACTGTACATGCTTTGATTACGGCCGTGGCATTGTTTTTATGAGCTCATGCAATGTCACATTTATTTCCATTCAGAGTTGCATTCATTTCTCTCCAAGATTAGATGATGACTTTTTTGGGCACATAACATTGTTGAAACTAGACCTCACCAACAGAAGCAACCCCAGATCATAACTCTGCCCCCACATGCTTAACCTCACCAATAAGTGGTTTGGGCCTTGCTCCAGGGCTCAACAGAGGCAGCTCGGTGGTGCTGGGGAGACACCAGTGAGTTTCCAGCCTATCGCCTAAACCAACCGACCATGACGACCCTCCTATAGTTGCTATATTCTTACTTATTGACCAGGTGTTTCCACCCACAGAACTCTCACTCACTCAATGTTTTTTTTTATTTTTCACATCATTAGCAAAAAATAAACATAATGAGATGCTTACAGTTCTCACAACGAAGGATGTGAAAACATCTCAGCAATCAAAAATGTGTACAAAAATTCACATTTATATAACAATACATTAAAGATTGCAAATAATGCAAAACAATTAAAGTTTATTACACAGCTTATTTAAACTTTATTTGTACGATTAGCCCTTTGGAAGGAGATATTCAAAGCAGGCAGTGTTGTGTGAGTGCATCATGAAACAGGATAGTCTATCTTCCCTATGCCACAAACCATCAGTTCAAACTGGTAGATGCTGGAGATGGAGGTCGGGGAACATCCTGTTTTTAGCACAAGCACAATCCTGGTCCCAATATAACCCATAGTCCCTGACAATTACGTCTCTTTCATCCAAGACCTGACTTCATTTCACACTCAATCCAGTCAAATTAATACAATAAATACAAACGCTGTAAATCACTGAATAATCACATGACAAGAATTTGCTTTAGGGTAGGGGAGATGACTTTTTTGGGGAAGGGGAGGGTAGGGGAGATGACAAATAGTTTGGGAAATGTTGGAATGTTATCGTTTTTTGATATAAAAGATGGAGGGAATTGTTCACTGAAGAGAATACTAGGGCACGATTACCAAATGAAAACACTGCAAATGGTGTACAATGATTTACATTGGCACGTTAAAAAAGGCTGACTTTACAATGCTCTTAAATCGAGGAGCTGAACTCAATTTGCCGAATTTTTACTTCATCACTTACTACATACTTCAATTCATACTGTGATGCATTGCTCTATTTCCAGACAGGTGGAAGTTAGCACCCAGGTGTGTTTTCTCTATCTGCATGTCTGATTCTTATCCAGTGGCTTTAACGAACTCAAAACTGGCTGAGTGGAACTGCTTCGGTTCAGGTCTCTCAGTTAATTAACGGTCTTCACACTGTCAAGGCTGCTCTGGGTTCGGTTCTCCTGCTCTGGTTCGAGAAGCGGGGCAGCATCTTCGCTTGGCCCTGCCTCCTCCTCCTCCCGCCGGGCAAATTGTCAGTCTGTGTGAGCGTGGCCCTTTGGGGTGATGCTGAACACTTGGATGCGCAGGTGGGAGGCAATCTGAAGACATACACCTGTGCAGTAACGTGTCAGGTCCACCACAGAAAGGATCTGTTCAACCGTAAACACAAACAGATAATTAGGAGGCTGAGGCTTAATGTACAGTATCACTCAAACCAGAACTCCAGAATTCCTGGCTGACATCCACCCGAGAAGTGACACACTGTGGCTCTTTTTGAACAAACATACACACCATCATATCATCCACTGGGTTCAGAATGTATTCTCTCTTTTTTTTACAGATTTAAAAGAGACACTGTTTAGAACTTTTCAGCATTCGATTTTCTTACCAAAGCAATCCAGAGGACAGTATATTCATTAATGAAGCTATTGAAGTACTGGTTGAGGAAGAGGAGGCTAGGGCCAATGAAGGCTGTGTCGCTGAGATGAAGCTCACTCCTGGTCATGTGCGCAACCTGGAGAGAGAAAAGGACGTGATACATCAGGAGAAAAACTGGTTACGATGTGTCAGGCCAAATACTTTTTAAATCCAAATACAAACAGAAAACAGATCATGTGAATATCTTCAGGAAGTCTTTATTATAATTTTTTTTTTGCTTAAATGATAAATGAGTGTGTGAATGTGTGTACGCTTTGTGATGGACTCCCGGTGTTGCTCTAGGCTATGCTCTAGATCACCTGCAAGCCTGACCCGGTGCATAAAAAGACGAGTAAAAGTTGTTCACTGCAGAGTGCACTTCAGAGAGGTTTTCTCACCACTAGTTTGTTGGAGATCTTGGCGATGACTGTGCCGAAGGTGAGGATGTAGAGGCAGGGATGATGCTCAAACAGCTGGCTGGAGGACTTCTTAAAGATGATGAAGGCCAGGGTAAGGATGAGGCCTATGTGCAGGCCAGGGGACAACACACTGGTGTCCTGTGGAGGTTAGACTTGGCTTTACATAACTCTGACTTTACTCCACATACAGTATATCAGCTGTTAATCAAGAGAAGTGTGTTTAAGGAATTCAGCAGAGGTGTCAAAGGAACTGTAAAAAGATCTTTTTTCTTAGTTAAAACCTGCTTTGTTAATAAGTCAGTTTTGCTAAAAATAAAACCTTTATCCATCGTAACTGTACCTGTAGAACTCTGCTTTAGGCAAGAAATTACACACATCACATTGTGCAGATCAGTCAAGCACAATGTTACCCTCCGCCCACCTCCTCATGCTGTTTTATTGAACAAATTATGAAAATATTTAATGATTAATCTGCCATACGTATGAAACGGTTTTAGGAACAGACATGAAGGGAATTAGTGTTTTATCTTTTTTCTATTATGGAACTTTTTTGACTGTAATCCTGTTTAATAAAAGAATAATAACATGTATATTTTAGTAATCAGGGAAATGTTAGCAGTGCTGCAGCAACAGGGAAAGGGGAGGTAAATACTTGGACACATAAGTACTCGGACACTTTTGTTTTTGTTATTTTAATATTCTTCCACTAAAATGATCCACTTCAAATTAGTTTAAATATGCCGGTTGACTTTGTACTTATTAATATGAACTAAGAAGAAGTAAATATTACTGCAATTTTTGCTATAGACATGTATAGATGTAATTTTACTTTATGAGTAATGATAATATAAAAATATTAAAATATTTAACAGTAACAACTAAATAAATCCCAGGTGTGTCACTGCATGGTAGTGTTTGTGTTAATAAAATCTGCATTCTTTCATTTATGTTTTTTTAGATAAATAAGGTCACTGAACTGAAAATACAAAATGAGAAAAAGACAATAAATAAATAAGACAATTCCTGGAGAAATCATGGAGCGGGGAATGAAAGACGGTGCACTGCTTTTCCTGCTGAAAATAGTCAAATAGGCTCATTTAAACCTCACACACTATATATTTCCTGTATGTGTGTGTGGGTGGAGGGGGCGTGACTTCAAAAAGGCGGCATAACAAATGGCCCCTGCGTGGCTCACTCCAGCACAGACAGTGTAACATGATCCCTGTGTTGACTTGGAGAGGGAAGTCGGTGCTCTGCTTCTGAGCCAGGTGTAGCTCTGTTGGTGCTGGAGCACTGCTTTTAGATCGCTCGACAGAGGAGACCGGGCCGAACATTTTGGCCTACGCAAAGTTTAGAAACAGAGGTAGTTTGACCCACACTGTTAACATTACATTTTTAGTGAAGATTTCAGGATCAGTTTCTAAGGGGTTAATTATTTTTTAACATGATTTTTCTTGTGTCTCTTGTCAGAAGGGAGCAAAAGGGGTTCAGTGCGGTTCCCAAACAGCTGGTTAAAACTATTCGGAAACTGTGTATTTTCTTTTGAGGTCAGCTTTTTCCACAGCGCTCAGCATCTTCTACTACTATCGATAGTGTTATTTCTGGACATAAAGCATCTACATTTAAACCGGATCACAGATCAGTTAGTGAACACAAACCACTTACTGCCACGGTGGAGCCATTTTTGCCCACGCCGCCACTCAGGATGACCAAGAAGTAGTTGTAGGTTGACAACAGAAAGCCCGTGATGATGCCCAGGATGGGTAAGGCTTGCAGTCTAATGCCGAGCACGGGCAACTAGCATGATATATAAATAAAAACAAATAAACAAACATTTCATCACATCCATCACTGAAAGAACTATTTAATTACCCCATCTTACAACACCGTCTCTTGTTTCAGGTCTTGAAGCTGGGCAAAATCATGACTACAGATGATTTCTTTACTCAACAATATTTACCTTTTGTCAATTCTCCATGGGAGGCACAGAACAGAAGTGAGAGAGAAGTTTTATGTAACTGATGATGTAATGGCACATGACTTCCGAGGTGAGACCTAAACATCCTCTAGCTTCATAAGCAAGAGTTGTCTGGTATGTGTGTCTGAATGTGTGTGTGCATGTGTGTGTGTGTATGTGTGTCTGAATGTGTGTGTGCATGTGTGTGTGTGTATGTGTTTCTGAATGTGTGTGTGCATGTGTGTGTGTGTGTGTGCATGTGTGTGTGTGTGTGTGTGTGTGTACTGTAGTAGCGCCATACCGCAGTCTCCCAGAGGCTCACTCCTCCGAAGGCGGACATCAGGTACATGATTATAATGGCGATCTGGACCTCAGTCACATCGAGACTGAGTGAATAGAGAAATTCTATCGTAAATATGATACCAGTCATTTTGATACAGTATAAGCATCTTTCTTATTATGGTCTTGCACTGAATGCTGAAATGTTCTTCCCTTGTGTGTGTGTGTGTGTGTGTGTACTCACATGCCAAAGCGTAGTGTTCCAGACACATAGGTCTGCCAGTGAGCGCAGAAGAACATGAACATGCCCACAAAGCCACAGAAAAACATCCAGTTAGGGTAGTTGCCAATGCCGGTACATATACACGTTCCCACAGCGACAAAAACTGCACAGAGGTCAAAGAGTCAGAGGTCATAGAAGGCAAATAAAGGGCAATATCCCACAGACGTGTGTGCAGCTTGTGAGTATTTACACACTGTCTAAATATTCAGCTTAGAATATCTAAATATTTTTGCTTAACGGCCAGATGCCAGTGATTGTACAGTGATAAGCAGATGTGCACTGTGTAGACGCTAATGTGATCATTTTGAAGGCAGTGACAGTGAGAGATAAAGATATAAGATGTCATGCACCAGAGAGGAGGTCGTCTGAGACGCGTATAGTGTCGAGGAAATGTTTTAAACCATTACAACAGTGTTGTATATGAATAAACATTAGCACTGGGGTGGCACAAAAATAGTGGATTAGATCACATGATAGAGGAAAGATGTGGATTGTCGATCAAAGATAGATTATACCAAAGATATAGATTTTTTGTGAACTCAAAATGTTTACATAAAAAAAGAACTGCTTTAGTTGAAAAGAACACAGCTGTCACGTCAAGTAGACAATCTGGGATACCGTCAGCTTATACGTAAAGTTTCAATATCATCCTGGGTTCATTTCCTTAACGAAAATTGTGCCGAAAAATATTTGTTGATGACCTATTTTTTTTATGACGAAGATGAGACTAAAGCTAAATAAAACTATGAAAACGATAACTATGATGAAATGTTTTATATTGTTTAGTTTGATATTATTTAAAACTAAACAATAATGTGAACAATAGATGAATGGACAAATGATTTTTAAGTCTTTCTATTCAATAATACTTTACAAACTGCAGTAGCACACGTTATGATCCGTGATACTTTGCCTTGCCCACTGCCAGCAAAAACAAATGGCCGTGAGCGAGGACCGTGTTACCTGGTTTAGTTCTCACTGCCCTTGAAATAAAAAGGAGAAATTATTTATGTATAATAAATCACTTATTAACCTTACAATAGGTGTATAAAATAAGGTTTATGAGGTTAATAATAATCTCATACATAACCTTATAATTATTTAGTAACCTTCACCTACAGTACAGGCCAAAGGTTTGGACACACCTTCACTCATTCAATGTGTTTTCTTTATTTTCATGACCATTTACATCTCACTGAAGGCATCAAAACTATGAATGAACACACTACCAGCAACTACCAGCTACAGTTAGATACATTAATAATATAGTTATATATAATAATTTAGGGCTGTAGCTATTGAATAGTTTAGTAATCGAGTATTCTACCAAAAATGTAATCGAGTAATCGGATAATATGTAATTTTGCTTAATTAAACAGCAATGTAAAATATATAAGAGAAACAAAGATTAATTGGTTTTCTTTTTAGAAAAAATCTAATTTTATTTTTTAAATGCATACAGCATTTTATCAAAAATAAACATTGTCATTATTCACAATACGGAATAGCCTATACCCCTATCTCACCTATGCGGTTTGACTCGCGGTGAGATGCGGTGTTAGGCACCGTGAGCCGCCGCGACTGCCCGTCGAAGTTCTGCAAGGTCCGGCAAAAAAATTAAACATGTTTAAACATGTAAAATTTTTCGCGTATTCGCAGCGCCAAAACTCTTGGTGAATCATTATGAACCGTACTTCTGGCCACCGCGCGAAACCGCGTAGGTGAGATTAGGGGTATTAACGTTACCCAAGATAAATTAAGTGCATTACAGTGCAGTCTTATTTTAAAGCCTTTTCTTGGATACAAAAAAAAAAAAGAAAAGATATTTCAAATGACTTTAAGGATCAAAATAACTAAGGCACATTAAAATAAATAATTATACAAAAACACTAAGGTGTGCAACTAAACTTTCAGAACTAAAAGTTTCAAAATCTACAGCTCAGGCATAACATATAAGCCTTTACTGACAATTTCTGTCGTTTTCTCTTGCTGGTTTCTTCATCTCTTGGCTCGCTGATAATTTTTTCGCTGCGTTTCATTTTGCAGAACGCTCCATCAAATCAATACACAGATAACTGTTTGCGTCTTCTTCCGCTTTGTGGGTGATGTAAGCGCTTCTTCTTCGTTGGTGTTTACTGGCGGCACTTTGGTCAAAATCGCGCTGTCAACAAATAATTGCGCAAAAACATAACGCAAGCTTTTAAAATTAATTAAACGATGCCTCGATCATTTTTTGTAATCGAATAACTCGACTTACTCGAGGAATCGTTTCAGCCCTAATTAATACAAGTTTAGAATTATTACGGCCAGCCACTATGACACCAGTCCTATTACAGTACAGCATAGTGTGTGAAGGGCCCTATTGTTTTTCGAACGATTAATAGGGCCAACCACTATGACATCAGCCCAATTGTTTTTCTAAAAATAATTATTATTTCCCTAGCACTATGATATCACTATGATGAAAGTGCTGATGTCATGTGAAGTGCCCCATTGTTCTTCTAAAGCTTATTTCTTTTTTTTCCAGCATCTCGGGCTTTTGGGGAGTCGTAACATGCTGAAAAAGTTGAATGAATGACAATTGAAAATTGGCGGAAAGTTTTGAATCTGCTGCCATTAAATGCGTGAGCAAATCGCACCAAAGTCATTTTGATATACTTCTTCTAGTAGGTTTAGACGGCTACCATCAAACCGGCCCATTTGATCTCAAGATATTGAGGATCCAAAATTGTGATGGGATTTTTGATATCTCAAATGGTTCAAGCCATGGCGAGGCCTTACACTTATGTGAAGAAGTGGCTAATAACTTCCTTAGTTATACTGTACATACTCATTATATACAGTAGTTATAATATAATATAATATTATACTGTAAGCTGACATCATATCGAGTGACATCACATTGAGTGATATCATAGTGTTATGCCCTTTTTCCCAGCAACATTAAACAAATGCCAGAAATTGGCTAGTAACTGAGTGACATCATATTGAGCGACATCATATTGAACAAAATAATTGTATGTTGCTTTTTTCTCACATCCGGGGCATTTTGGAGGTCTTAACATTCTCAAAAAAGCACACAGGTTAGCACCTGCAGGCACATAACGAAAGTTTATTAACCTTAGCTTTTGTGCTCACTAACATTAGCCACTCTTGAATTGGCAACCTTAGTTTAAAGTTATTCAATTCAATTCAATTCAATTCAATTCTATTTGTATAGCGCTTTTAACAATTGTCATTGTCACAAAGCAGCTTTACACAATCAAAAGAGTTATACTGCCTTCTCGTTTACCTCGCTAATGGTAAACCCTGAGAGTGGTCACAATTTCAATTAACTACAAGGGAATGCAATTCCTACAACCTTTTAAACATCAGAAATACTACGGCTTTGTCAGCTGTGTAACACCACTTTATCTCAAGCAGGAATGATTGACGTATTAGCATTGCATCCAGACATTTTTATTTTTTTTTTTAAAGCAAAGGGAGGTTGTAAACATGCATATTATTGAATAGGAAGATAAACTGAGTTGTCCATACATCCAGGGTGTACCCTGCCTTGTGCCCTGAGTTCCCTGGGATGATCTTACACGGAATAGATGATGGATAGATACATGTTACAAAAGACTGCAGAGGTGCTGCTTTCGATTATGCTCCCATGATAATTTGCTTTCGATTATGCATGATAATCATTAACACCGACTTTAACACCTGATGCAAGGACACACAGAGTGTATTTCAAAGTCCAAATTCTGTGCAAAACGGAAGTGGTTTCTTGCTAGAATCGCAGTTGTAGTTTGTATATAAAGTTGTATATAAAGTTTTCATAATATGGTTTCTTTCTATTCCTGTGGTCATATACAGTGGGAATGCATGTTTCTAATAAGCTGTTGCCAGCAGTTTGACACAAAACCAGGCTTTCTCCATCTCATTAGACATGGTGAGTGCAAGGTGCATGCTTTACACACGGTGATTCAAAAAGGACTTTTAAATCTGCAAATGTAAAATGCAATCTTTCCCCTTTATTGCTTTTTAGCCTTTTTAAAAAGGTTCAGGACACCTGGTATAAAGCATTTATTAATGATGAAAAGAGGAATACCTGTAGAGACTGCATCACAGCCATGGTCAAAGAGTTCTCCCAGCGGCGAGCTGCTATTGGTCCGCCGGGCTTGTTTCCCATCAATAGCGTCTAGTGACTGGTAAATAAAGAGACCTAAAGCGCTGAGAATAAAAGCCCATGCAGGAGCCTAGACAAAGAGAGACAGAGGAATTGTCCATGCTTTCGTCTATTATTATTACATTACTACTACCTACTACTATCACTGCATGTCTATATCCATGTGTAGAATATATTGTATAAGTTATCGCTGCATGTGTACTAGTGATTTTGTGTAATCATACTACATATAGTACTGCTACACTCACTCACTCATTGTCTACACAACTGTATCCTGTGTACAGGGGCGCGGGGGGCCTGGAGCCGATCCCAGGAGACTTAGGGCACGAAGTGGGGTACACCCTGGATGGGATGCTAATCCATCGCAGGGCACACACTTAACACACACACACACACACTCATTCACACACTACGGGCAATCTAGGAATGCCAATTAGCCTAATCTGCATGTGTTCTGCAGCCTAATTTCTCATGTCTTCAATCTGCACACAGGATCCGGACCCTGAAGGTGTGAGGCTACAGTGCTAACCACTAAGCCACCATGCCAACAGTAATGATACAGTTGCACCAATGGTCCTTTATGTGTCCCACATAAACATAATAATCTGATATTAAATATTTACTTGTCTAAATTTTGCCATGCTGATCATTTCAGATTACTGAGCTCAAAATATTCTCTATTTCCTGTGACTGAAAGCAAGAGTGCGTGAGAATAGGTGAAGGAGGTGGAGCTTCCAGGAAGTGTCTGTTAATATTGGAGAGTTGAAACACCTGCACACATACAGTAACTCCAGATGAATTTGCTGATTCAATTGACCCTTGTGCAGAAAATGATGATCTTTTAATGTATATTTGGAGCAATAACTCATACAGATGTATTGTGTAAAGCTACGCTAAAATGTGTAACAGTTTGCAATAAAATTGTATAGGATGATAATATCATTATAGTGTACAAGCCATCAATATACTGTATAAATCTGGGACCCTGAAGCTGCGAGGTAGCACAAGTGTTACACAACCAAACCCCACGTGTTGATCTACCATGTTGAGTTCATACGAGTCCAACTGGACCTAAATAACCACTGGAAGGTCATATGGGGCAGGAAACTTTACTGTGTATCCACTGCTCCAACAACTATCCCGTACTGTTAAACTCTAATGTATGCTTGGACCGAAGCCTAGCTTTGTAAATATTATGAATGAGGGTCTGACAAGCCGGCAGTTTCAAGGTTTTAAATCTGTAGTGAGGATTGTCATAGAACCAAAAAAACAAAGAGTTATCATTCTATACTATAATCTAAAAGCAGTGGAATAGAAAGCCTTGTTAACATTGTCCTCATTTAGTACTTGGACATTTGTTTCCACTGTGTCACGTGTGGGTTTTTCTGGGTTTGTACCAATCTGTAACTGGTTTTTCTGGTCCTGAAATTCCACACACTGTCTTTGTAACATACTTTGCTTATTTCAACTTCCTTTATACCAAACTCCTGTATGTTCTTACATGATGTTCACTAACACTCTATAAATAAATATGCACATATAATGTTAAGTGAACTCTTTCTAGCTAGTAGATTTGCTAGTATGTCAAATCTCTTGTCCTTATCCGTCCATTCCCGCCAGTACATACACACCTTCGATATAAAAGTTAACACTGTGCCGTTGCCTTATACAGTACATTATCTCCTGTACGTTCCTTAAATTCTGAAGTCATTCACACATTCAGTAACAGCCGTAGACTAAGAGATGTGCTATTGTAAAACAAACGAGTGTTGATCCCACGCCTTTGTTGCAAACGTCACAGTAACGTCTACAGATCTTTTGGCCAATGAGGACAAAGGTTGGCTTTTATCTCTCAATGCTCCCAACAGGTGGGTGAACTTGTGATAGGAAAGCTGCTGATCTCTGTAGAAACAAATCAGCAATCGTGGAATATGGACTTTTGTGCACATCATGGCATAAGGGTCATAACATCATAAGGTTAAAGGTGACGAGCCAGTGATACTGAGACTACGCTACAGGATGTTGTTTGGTTTGTGCAGTACAAAAAAATACAGTATGCTGTGTGTATGTTCACATTAATCCGCTGTCAAACTGCTTTCTTATATCTTCTACACAGCAGAACATGCCGCAGGTGTTGGATTAGGTGTCTAACCTCAAAACATCAAAGTTGACTGAGATGTTTGCAGTGGTCTGTAGTGAAGAAATGAACCTCAACACTACAGTGTGGCACAGGTCAGAGTAACCTGTCATGAGTGCAAAGTGGGAGTACACCCTGGATGGTGCACGTTGCAGGGTATACTGCCCCAACCAAAACACACTCATTCACACCTTACAGACTAGATTGACTGAAACTAACAAAAATCCCATGTTTGGGTTTCAGCCACTAAACCCTGATAGTAAAATGTTAGCTTTATACAATAATGTACTAATGTCATGTATGAGCATCGTCACACTCATACACACACTGACACACACATACATACAAGGACACATACATGCAAATAAACACACACATAAAGATCTAAACACTACAGTTTTTGTAAACACACAAACAACAACTATTTAAAAGTTACATTTACAACACATTGCGTGTAATAAACTGTATGTAATAAACACGGTTTATTATAGACAAGGCATTACAATGGTTACTCAGTTTTTGGTGTTGTTTGTGTTTTATCAGTATAGACACACTCACACACACACATATATACATACTATATATCGAGACAATACGACACCCGTCGGGCTGAAGAACTTGCCCCATCATAACAGAGGATGAAACTTCAAGTTCTTCCAGTAGGGTTTGGTCTTCAGGTATCAAGTATAATACATACTGTATATAACATGATACTGTGTGGTATTACCGGTATAGAGGACAGTATTGTGTCCGCAGTGAGGAGATATTACACACTCTGAGAAGGGTTTTGTAAATGTAGATGTTTATAAAAGCAGATTGATATTAATAATGTAATCAATCTTCTATAATTGCAACAACAATGTACAAATAATGGCAACAATGTTGAATTTAAACACTGAACTGACACACACAGAGAGAGAGGGGTGTGTGTGTGTGTGTGACGGAGTTCCCCACAGTACTCACCTCCTCTGTGGCAGTGGGGCAGTAGAGCACCAGGATGATGGTGGTGAACACGTTAACGATCAGTCCCGTGATGGTCAGCGTGTTGGGCGCGAGCCAGGTCGGGATCTGCTGCACGAGCCAGTTCCAGTAGAGCTGACACGGCGGCTCGAGTAAGGAGCGGCCCTCGGCGCTGTACCGGTGCTCCTCCAGGCGCCGGAGCTGCACCGGGGACAGCGGCTCCGGCCACACGCAGCGGCGCGGCATCGCGCACTCCCAGCGCCCACACGCAGCACCGCGCGCGACCTCCCTCCGCGCTTCTACAGTATAACTCCGAGTTACACGTCGACCGGAGAGGCAGCGGAGTCTGCGGCTACAGCTCCGTGTAGAGAGCCGCCATTCCCCAGCAGCGGAGCGAACACTTACCCCGAGTCTCTGTTTATTACTGCTGCTGCTGCTGCTGAGAGAGCAGGAAATCACCGAGCGGAAGTGAAAGTAGCCGGGAAAATTAAACTCGTACGCGCGCACACACACAGGCATACTCACACACACACACACACACACACATACATAGACACGTATTCTAATAAAAAATCCCCCCCCCTATATTCTACAACAATTCTCGGGATTTCAAAACTATAAAATAACACATATGGAACTACTTAATTATGTAACAACAACAACAACAACAGTAAGTTGTTATTTTAAGACACTGCTGTTCTGGAATAGTTCTTGCATGAACAGTTTTGTGTCAAGTGCATCTGCAAAACCCATCAAGCTCCATGATGAAACTGGCTCTCATGAAGACCTTCCCAGGAAGGCAAGACCAAAACCTACCCCTGCTCTGAAGTTCATTTAGAGTTAGCAGCCTCAAAAGGCACCAATTAACAGCACCCCAGATTACAGAAGGCTTATGAAGGCTTTACAGATCATGAATAAACAGATACATCTCAACATTAAGTGTTCAAAAAAGAGGTTATTGCATATTTTGGACCCCTTCAGCATTATTTTACTGTGTAGAAAGAAATAAAACTTTTGAGCAATATATATACAAATTTGCATGGGGAGAAACTACACACATACCCAGAGACAGGAATCGAACCCAGACCCTGCGGGTGCAAGGTGACCGCATTAACCACTACGCCACGTGCCACCATATTCACACTCTGCTGCGGCAACAATCCACTTTCACAAGCATTATTGATATGAGCAGATATGATTTGAAGAAATGTATTTTTAAATCAACTTTGTATGTAAATGATCAATTATATGATTTGAGGCCAAATGTTCACTTTGATTGAAACGATTTCAAATGTTTTGAACATGCTTTTGCTTTCAGGGTACAGATGTTATTTGGACATATGCAGGTGTGAACCTGGCATAACATCCCTGCCGGGAAATCCATGTCTGAACAACTGAACAACCTGGTAAATCATCTCCACTCAAAACTGTTTAAATGCTAATTAGTACACAGCATTCTTTGTACACAAAAACACAACTGTGATGCAATTCTAAAATGTAATTGTAATTAGGAAACAAAGAACCTGAAAAACAACTCACCATTTGCTTTGTTAAAAGATGATCTACCACTAGTAGACTAGTTTGACTAGTTTACTGATGTTTTGGTAGATGATAACCGGTCAGACTATGCTGGAAAGAAGCACTTAATAGACATCTTAAAACAGTGCAATATGGAAGCACAAAAACAACAAAAAGAAACCATACTATTAAAAACACACAGAAACACAGCTTTATTATTGTGATGTTTATTCAATTAATTGCAGCATTGCTACTTCCTTTACTAGATAGATATTTTCATCTCCACCAAATCTGATAGACAAACAAGGCAAACACTTCAAATGTATAACTGATTAATCAGGAAGCCTAGCTTTCCCATTTTACAATCTCACATTGCACAGATAATTCTTTTTTTTTTTTTTTAATATTCACCAAACTAACTGGAGGGAGAAATGTCGGACAAATGAAACAACAATAAAACAATAAATAACTGAAATTCACTGGTAGCCGCTAGGCATGCTTTTTGACCGTGAAACAAAACACTACATTGGATGCACCAACATATTTGCCATCCAAGATTACCTTACTTGTGTCGTACACATTTTGAAGCCATGATCCAATTCTGCTGAAGACATGCATCTCTGCTTGAGCAGGGTTTTAGGGGAAAGCAGCCTGACATACAGCTAGCCATTAGCAAACCTTTCTTAAGTACTATAGGTCCATGTCTGGGCACCGCATGCCATACCAAAGACTGGTCACACACGTCACTAACGAGCTCTAACAACAGGGATTACTGGGAAGGCACTGGTTGTATACCCCATCAGTCAGATCCCTTCTTCTCCAACTCCGGCGACTTTGTCTCTTTCACGTACGTATCAATAAGATGCAAGGGAACACCACGCTTCATCAGCTCAACGAATGTAAAGCCTCCTGAAGGAGATAGAGGAAAAGCATGTAGCATGTGGATGAGGAAAAGAACAAGACTAATTAATATAGTGCAGTGGTGTGTTGTGCAGTGGGTGTCCAAAATGCACCTTCCACATATCAAGAGAGTAGATTTCAAATAAAGAAACAAAGACATAAAGCAAGAAAGAAATACGTCAGTACAAAACCAGGCACTATATGAAACTATGAGCACAGTATCCTCTACAGTAATGTTATAGCAGTATATCATGTGTGCTTGGTCTAAAATTACTAGATGATACAGTATGGAAATCCTGTAGTAGGGGAAAACTAAAAGTGTGACCACGGCTGACTCAGACTGAGAAAGTTACTCCTCGTCTGTTTGGAACATATACATTTATATGTGACCACAAGCACAGTTACTATGAAACAGGGACCATGCAAGAAGCAGCACACTGGCACAGATATCCATTCATTAGGAACACACACAGTTTGCTCACACACAATGGTCAATGATCTGTAATTTAATAGCATTCAGGAAGGAACACAGAAAACTGTCTTGAGTTAAGCGTATATATGACTGATGAATAGCATCGATGTTAATGACACTCTAACCAACATTCTAAGTCTTCAATGTCAAGATTGAACCCAAATCAGCAAAAGCAGGATTAGTAAGAGCTGCAGGATGAATGATACAAATAAGCTTCATATGCCCGAAACCATATGAAAGCTTACCTTAGATGAGAATAACACATTCACTATTCCTGAGTGATGACTGGGGAGAAAAGAGAAGAGGGGGTTAAACCCTGTGTTTTAAGTGAGGGAGTTATGTGTGTGTCAGGCTGCATCGCTGACTTAGTCATTATAAATTTAACATGGAGGATTAAGACACAGCGATCTGCTGAGAGGGATACAAAGTGATGTGAAAGTGTATGGCATTGTAAACTAATCACTTGAATACTATATATTTTAAGTAATGATGAGGAGATTTACTGAAATTGGAAAAAGGTTGAAAAAGCCAAGTGAAAGCAAGGCAAGAAGCATGAGTGCGTCAAGCCTTCAATCAATGAATGCAAAGACCTTTCAGCTTTAAAAGATCTTCATTAAAAGTAGAAGACCTCAGATCTCATCTCATTTCACCTAATGAGAAGTGAGACACCTGAATCCTTTGTTAACAGGTCAACAGATTCAGAAATTTACACTGAGCAGGTCACCTATGGAATCTGGAAGTGAAAAGCAGCAGTTATTTTCTCATTATCACAAAATTAACTGTTAATGTGTACAGAGAATCATTATATTAACTCCATTATCCTTTAAAAGTATCGGAATGAGTATTTTGATTTTGTTATATAGTGAGGACATTTGATTGACGAGATCAAAAGGTATAGACAGTGTGTGTATACACTGTGTATATCTTAAAACATGACACATGACAGCTTTTGTTAGACCCCACCCATTTTTCAAGTGATCAGAAATATTGGATGGAACATGTGACTGATTGACATGTTTCTTTTTGCCCACGTGTGCCCTGTTGGATTTATTGTTTAAACAATTAATAGGACAAACATCTAATCTTTTGACTCTGTGAAGACTACATTTGTTGCTAAAAATAATGCATATAATGCATTGGGCATAGCCAATACACCAAAGTGAAATGTCACAAAAATAAAATAAAGAATAATGAATCAGGTCAGGTTGATGAGGAAAAACATCAGCAGATCATGACAAAAACAATCTATAGAGGTCAGGGGTGAACCTATACAGTTTGTAGAAGATGCAGACTCATCAGTGGTAAGAAGGGCCAGATTGGAATTTGCAAAGAAATGCAAAGATAAGCCACAAAATTCTGGAACCAAGACCAACTTTGACCAAAGTGATGGAAAGGATGAAGTATTTACTATCATTACTTTAAGACATTCTATTACAACACATTAGTTGACCTAAAAAAGTTTGTGGTCTGACACCAAAGGGTCCATGTTTAAAGCTGATGAACACATCTAAAGGTAAGGGTGAGTAAATAACAGCTGAAAGTCTGATCTATCAATCCATATCTGTCTTTTAATCGCAAGCCCAACAGTATTTAATGTATAGCAAACATTCACATACTTTTGGATGGGACTGTATATTAATGTAATAAATGCACAAATCTATTTGCGCTTATTCCTAACAGGATGAGATAAATGAATGAAAAACAGCTATGATGTTACTAATGGTTCCTGTGAGACACAGATGCTAGGTAACAATGGACTAGATAAACTTTCTAACAGTTCGAGTAGTGTCGTAATGAAATTAAGCATAACTGTTCATCTAACATCGTACAGAATCCTAGTCATCTATCCGTTACTCACCTTTCACCTCCAGTTTGCACTCCACCTGGGCCTCCCCAAGGTCATTGATGGCTTTGCAGGTGTAGACACCTCCATCAAATGGACTGGGTTTCCGAATCTCCAGGGTACACACGCCCTGGCTGCTGAACATGCGATAGCGTGGGTCATCGAGGATGATGATCTTATTCTTCATCCAGATCACTTTGGGCTATACGAGGGAAATACATCACAGTAGAATTACATGACAGAAAGTAAAAAAGAAATTATTATTAAATAATAATTATTCTATATTCCATTGCATATTTTTATACCCCAAATGGAATTTGCTTAATTTGTGAAAGGATTAATTTCAGGTGACATGTTGGTGCAGCGGGAAACAGTGCTGCTTCTGAACAGTTCAGTCCCAGTTCAGTCCTGAGTGTGAGCTACTTTTTCTACTTGTTCCATTTCAAATTGTTAATTTGTTAAGTAAAAAGCAGATTTCTGTACTGAGAGTTAATAAATCTTTTAAAATGACTAGCATCTGAGGATTTCTGTACTCTGTAGGACCTATGACTGTTCTGTCAATAGCATTGCTAAGCTGTCTGGACAATGACAGACCTGTCTGTAGCAATGCTCCCCTGTCTGGAACAGTAGAAACCTGTACTGAGAATCACTGACCTGTCTGTATCCATTGTATCCTGTTTGTATAATTACTGACCTGGCTGTAGCAGTACATATCAGTCTGTAGCAGTAATGACCTAGCTGTGGCAGTACTGAGTTGTTTGGAGCAGTACTCACCTGTATGTAGCATTTCTGACCTTCCTGTATTACTGACCTGTCTGGAACAGTACGGACCTGTCTTTAGAATTACTGAACTGTCTGTAGCAGCACTGGTCTGTCTACAGCAGTACTGAACTGTCTGTAACAGCACCGACCTGTCTTTAGAAATACTAACTTGTCTGTAGCAGTACTGATATGTCTGGAGCAGTACTAATGATTTGGGAGTTAATAGTTGCTTTTATTTAAAGCATATTTTAAATTGAATAGCATCAGAGGATTTCTGTACTCTGAAGAACGGTCCGGTCTGTAGCTGTATTGATAGTAATGCTATGCTACCCTTTCTGGAACAGTAGAAACCTGTATTGAGAATCACTGACCTGTC
This sequence comes from Clarias platycephalus, assembly GCA_030068275.1. Classification (NCBI taxonomy): domain Eukaryota; kingdom Metazoa; phylum Chordata; class Actinopteri; order Siluriformes; family Clariidae; genus Clarias; species Clarias platycephalus. Next base: position 27,098,070 of record JAQQZT010000012.1, read on the forward strand.
TGTAGCCGTTGTATCCTGTTTGTATAATTACTGACCCCTCTCTAGCAATACTGACCTGTCAGCATTTATCTGTCTTTAGAATCACTAACCTTACTGTAGCAATAATAACCTATTTGTAACCACACTGACCTGTCTGTAGCAGTACTGACCTGTCTGTAGCAGTACTGACCTGTCTGTAGCAATGCTGACCTGTCTGGAGCAATGCTAACATTGGCTGTAGCTGTATCTGCTGAGTGGTGTATGGCTCATATTAAGACAGCTACACACATCTTTCACGTACCCGTGGGTTGGCGCGGACACTGCAGTTCAGGGATGCATTGTACCCAGCCACAGCAAACGTATTAATAAGTGGTTGTGTGAACTTGGGTGCCTCTGTGAAGTCATAGTTGATGTATTCTGGGTTCTTGAGGTTCATACCTGAGAAGGTGTGACAGGAGGTAGAAGAGGGAGAGGAGGAGGAAGAAAAGAGGGGATATGGATAGTGAGAGTGTGCATGATATGGGCCCAGCACTGTATCATTGGGGAATATCCCTTATGCGATGAAGAAGAGACAACACAGATTTAGTTTACCATTAGCCCATTAAAAGTACAGTCTGCAAAAGCACAGTATTTTTTGTAGTTCTAACAACTTGTAGACATTCTATTGCTGGTTTCTTTTTTCTTTTCTTTTTTTTGTCCAAATACGCAACAAAATGTGATGATAAAAAGATGGAGAAAGGTATACTGCACAACATGACATCATATCAGGTGAAAATATCTTCAATTTAAGATTATTATATTGCTAGATATAATGTAGTAATGTATAATATGATGTATAATGTAAGGTATAATGTAGTTTTACATTTTATTCATTAATTTCCAGAGCATTTTATGACAATAGAACAAGAAAATGTAAAACTTATGTTGGTAGAGTTATAATCTTATATTTGGTTTAATGTCAAAATTATCATTTGCCTAGTATGTTTTATGTTTATTATAAAACCAAATTGAGAAGTACATACAGTATAATAAATGAAAAAGGAAATATTGTTTCATGGAACAACATACAACATTTTTGTAGATTTTGTATTTACTTCATCCTCTGGATATTTGTTAGGCGATCCAAGATAACTGTGAACAGTGACACTATTTCGACATTGGGGTCATGTGAGTGAAGAATGCATGGTTGTCTCGGTTTCAACTGCCTTACAGAAGTTGTCAAACCACAGTCAAAACGTACCCTCCTTCACTATGACTGCTGTATCTTTAGTGGTGGTGGCGTTCTCACTCAGGCCCACCATGTTCTCTGAGAAAATCCTGAAGTAGTACTCGTTGCCTACTACCAGCTCTGTTATAGTGATGCATGTGCGGTGGTAGTGCTCCACACAGGTATACCATTCCTGTAGATAAAACCACCAAACCAGAATTTAGGCAATTACAATAAACAAGTAAACTTACTGAGACTATTTTGTGATAGCATTCATGTTCTGTAACTGAGACAAAAGCAGGGAACCATTTTTCTCACTCTATGGGAGGGAACACAACAAATCTTATATACCATGGTCTTTTTATCTGCCTTCTGGATGGTGTATCCTGTTATGGGGGCATTGCCGCTATCCTTGGGTGGCGTCCAGTCCAGAGCTACATTCTCACCCCAGACCTCATCAATTCGAACACATTGTGGAGGACCAGGAAGATCTGATGGAGACGTGAACCAGAAAAGGTCAATTGTTAAATATGATCTAAGTTGTTATATAGCACTTAGTTTAAGGCTAACCAACATACAGCTGCAATCAAATAATCAATATATGCCTTTTTCCAAATTTTGAGTATTATAGATACTTGTATAGCTGAATACTAACCCACAATCTGGATGTCCAAGATGGCTGTATCTGCAAGTTTTTCCACCTGAACAGTCATCTTATATTTCCCAGAGTGCTTCCGCTCAGCTTTGCGAATGAAGATGATGCTGTCACAGTCTGAGTTGCGGATGTTGACCTGAGCTGGTTCGATAGCTTGATCGTCCTTCAACCAGGTGATCTTTGGCCTTGGCTTACCCTAAACAAAACATTTTTACAAAGGGCAACCTAAACCAACTAAAGTCATAAACCAATATTTTTGTTTGTTTTTGTAATTGCTTTTAAATTGTAGAAATATAGATTTTTTCTTTTTTGCGTGCTTTCACCAATTCATTAAAATTATTGCCTTACCATAAATGGTACAACAAGGTTAACTTGTTCCCCGACCTTGCGCATGTACGTCTGCTTCAAGTGGCGGGGAATACGAATCTTAGGAGGCTCTGCAAGACACAATTTTATAATCTACTGCACCATCTACAAACCCATTTTGATAAATGTCATATATGTTTTATCATCTAAGGGTTTTGTAGGTCTTCTAATACCATATGTCCAACTGTTCAATTTATTTGCGTCTCTGTGTTGATACTTACAGTAAGCAATAGCACACAAGAGGGAGTGCCGTTGTGCTGAATATCACCATGGTAGTGAAGATATCACAGCCTTTCTGATATTCATTACAGCAGCCGAAATATGATATTGTTTTTACAAACACCATTTTTTATGAATATAATATGATTTTGTTGTGTTTGAAGCTTGTTAGCTAGTTTAAGCTCATTTTGACCTGATATATATGACAATTTGGAACAACTTAGAAGTAATTACTAAGGAGACAAAGTGTTGTTTAAGATGACACAATGTTATGTGATGTGTTTTCTTGCTGAAAGTGCTGGTTTTGAATGTTGGCTTTGGCAGGCGCTTGCTCTCTCCTCAGTAATGTGGACCATACCAACCTATTTTCACCCATGCTGCCTAATGAGAGTTAGTGTAATTAATGATTGTTAGAACACCTGTAATGATACATATAGTTAAATGTCCTAGTGCTGCTAAACTCTATTATCAACACTCGTGAAATCCCTACCATCCGATCCGATTACTTAGTCAGAACTAACTGTTGTATAATATGTGTTATTCATATTTATATATGTATTAAGATTGCAGTCAATTCAGTTATGACTATTACTTTTCACTGTAATTTATCCTAAAACTTAAAAAAATATCTAAGGAAGTATTTTATAATACTAAAAACAAGAGCTGCAGTTGAATTAACTCACCAATGACCTCTTTGACCAGGACAGAGTGTTGAATGGTGCGCGGTTGGCTGGCACCAGCCTTATTAATAGCCTTCACTCGGATTAGGATCTTGGACTCTGGTGTCAGGCCTGTGATGGTGTATTTGGTTTTCTCAATCAGTTCCTTATTGGCAAGTACCCATTCATCAGCTGTGGAAACCAAAAATAGTTCCGTTCTTATTTAACTACTTTCTTAAAAAAACACAAAAATCAATCCTCAATACCTTGATAATGAATAAATCTGCAATATGTATTTTTAAAAATTATTTATTTGTATCGTCAAATGATTTCTCGAGTGGAATGGAACTGCTGCCTTTATAGTATTTTACTTCTGGCAGCATTTCTTCTTTATCGATAGTTGCATGACAAAGTATATATCCACTACTTCTATATATCCACACTTACTTCCTTCAATGCTGTACTCCACTTGGTACCCGTCTAACCCGGCAGCACCGATGGTTTCTGGGGGACGCCACTTCACCGACACAGTTGTATCTGTCACCTCATCAACCACCAGCATAGTGGGCTCACTTGTGACAGCTAGAAAAAAAAAAAAAAAAAAAGAGTACACATAAATCTGATTGCATTTTTTAAAACTAAACAAAATACATTACTCCCAATAAAACAATACTTTACATTAAAGTATTCATTTGTATATTGTTTGGGATAATCAAATAGATGTGAAAATCAATAAATTATTATTTTACACACACACACACACACACACACACACACACACACACACACACACACACACACACACACACACAC
>JAQQZT010000012.1:27109353-27128043 GCA_030068275.1 Clarias platycephalus
CACACACACACACACACACACACACACACACACACACACACACACACACACACACACACACACACACACACACCCTGGACCCTGGGTATGTCAAGGGTTAAACTCTGAGTCTTAAGCTATTTTGGGACTTCTTGGTTGGGCCATTAAAATTTGATTTAAAATACAAAGGGCAATTTCCAGGATTTTCAAGTATTTCTGGAACTTTAATGAATGCTGCCTTAAAATGAAGTGTTACCAGACTACAGTAAACCAACACTCTTGCTTGTCCATGCTGGATAAATTATGGCATTACAGTACTGTACTTACCGGCAAAGGGCTAATTTAATTACATACTTTCTGTACTAACCTGGTGTTTCTGAATTTGTGGGAAAGAAGAAGAGACAAGCCAAAATAAATGTAGAATTGAATATAGTTACTTTTGTGCCACTTACTGAACATTAGAGCACAAAAGCAAAGCCTAAACAATTTTCTTTCAATATTTTTCAAATATAATTTCCTTTAAATGATGTGATTCATATACACTGGCTAAACTTTCTGGCAAGTAGATGGCAATAATGGAAGTATGCACAGCATATTTATCAGACCATTATAGTACATTTACAATGTATAAATATGCAGACAATTACTAAAACAACCAGCTCAGCTGGCATTCTAGCCAGGGCGTAAAAAAAAAAGAAAAGACAGACAGAAAGAAAGAATGAAAGAAAGAGAACAACTTGATCCACTGAGTGGCGGACCGTAGTTCTCACCTATGTTTAAGGAGCCCACTAAAGTCAAGCTCTCCTGCATCCTCCTGGCCTTCACTGCTGTTGTTAACAAGAAGAGATTATTGGAAATTCAGTTAGACAATCGCAAACACTTGAACAAAAAAACAATGCAACTCAGGCCTCTACCTCCAATCTATGCATTAGCAACAAGCAAACGCACAGTTGAGGTCAACACAAAAAACCTTTCAGCGAACTGGTTTTTTCACAGGCTCTGTCCAGTGGTCCCAAGAGACATATGGCTGCCTCCTCACATTGGCCTTTTCATGCAGGCATTTTGTGAGGGTGATGAGTATGCATTGCTTTTGGACACATTGCTAAATATTCAATACAAGCAATGGCCTTGAACTGATCGACACATTAGTTTGGACAGTTTGTTTGTTTGGTTGGTGGAATCAGATTAATTATGAACATGGTAATCCAGAATGTATCCAAACCATGTCCTGACATTGGTTTGTAGAGGATTACTGGGGGAGAAGTCCATTCTATACAATTAAACCAAAGATTTCACCTTGCCTGAGAGAAAGCACAGTTACAGAATCACTACGTTTGCCAACAGCGTCAAACAATGATGTAGAAAATGGTACACAAGTACGAACTGCCCACACACAGTGTTGAGTTAAACAGCGTTCTTTTCCTCATAATTTTACTCGTAACAACCAAACTACATTTTCAAACTATATATTGTATATAATTATCACATATTAATACATAATTGAACCAAACTTGAGTCTTTCTTTTCTCCTTGCTGAAATATTTCATTATGAAGCTGAAATTGAATATCATACAAAGGTACTTTTGTTACCTTCTTTTGAAGGCTGAGCGAATGTCAATACTCTGAGTCTCTGGAACATCTGTAAAAGCAATATTGCAAATATTTTAAACTCTACATGCTCTCCATCAAACGTCTTGGCAAACAATCACAAACCAACACAATGGACAAAAACTAACCTTTGACTTCGAGGTCAAACGAACAGCTGTCAAACTTATCCTTATAGGTGACCTCACATCTGTAATTCCCACCATAGTTCTCCTTAGCCTTAATGATGTGCATCTCAAACGTGTGAATCTGTCAGTAATCCAGAGTTACTCAACAGAAGTGGAAACTGAATTATTATTGAATATCCCTCAAATATTTTTTTTTTCAATATATACAGTATATTACCTTAGTGACTCGTTCAAAACTTTCCTTCAGCTGCAGGTGTTTTCCTGTCTTGCTGGCGAGATCCATCCATTTACCTTTGAACCATTTTACTGTTGGCTTACGAAGCAAATCCTTGGCCTCTACCTTTGCAATAAAGGTAATGTCTCCACCTTTAAAATATGTGACAATGAAAAAAAGACAATGACAATGTCTTTTTTTTTTAATTCATTACCAGTCCTCAAACTTTAACCTGTGTCATATTACCAGTACTGAAGTCATATTTTACATAATTAAATAACTGGTGTGAAAATTGGCTCTCTGTCATTTCACCATTTCAACATTTTCTGTTAGTCACCAGAATAGACACTACTAGAGTCAAGTACAAAACTGCAGAAAGTGTTGATGTTATCCTTGATTTACTCAGATCTTGGGAGCACACAATGCAATGTCAGAGACAGAGGGAATAAAATCTAGCAGAACAGCTTACAGTTGCTTTCACTATATTTATTGTCACTAAAATAGTTACAGTTGGTTCTAATGTAGTCATGCTTAGAAATGTGACATTTACCAACCTACTTGGATGGAGCCACCCTGTGGTCTCTCAATTAGTAAGGTAGAGAGAGGTGGATTTTCCACCTGCTTGTCAAGTTCCTCAGGAGGTTGTCCATCTCCCAGGGACCAAACTGCAAAAACAGCAGAACAGCATCATAATCACCAACTAACACATGAAAATAGTTCTTCAGTCATCCACTAAGATCTTCTCAGTTTTGCTTACAAAGATATACTCAGTCACACAGCACATACACCACACACACACACACAGCTTGCAGCTGAGAACACAGCATTTAGCAACATAGAAAGCATAAAGATATTAGTAACAATAATAAACCTGTGAAAAGGGGGGAAAAGAGAAATATTATTAACACATAATCAGTATCCACAGCAAAACCTGTGTAGATATAAACTGTAGCATTTCACGCAAAAAAAAAAAATATTTAAAAGAATCCAGTTTCCACAAAACAAAAACACATCAAACATCACATAACTACAGTGTGTTCAATACCATCAAGACAAACCTACCCAAAACCATTAACTTTCCCCTAGCAAACTGGCTAATAACTATCTAAAAGTAACATTGCTTGTATTTGCCTCTATATTTTATCACTAAATATCCAGGGGCAGTAAGAATCATCCAAAAGCTACAAAGGTTCTTCTGTTCATGTAAGACACATGCAGACATCTTCTAGCTGAAGTGTACTGTAATGTCTACCATATACTGTACACAATCATTGTTGATGGGAATCTAAAGAAAATTCACACTTCACCTATAACAGATGATGCGATACAATGTCCAGGTGTATGTTCTTTTATGTAATGTTTTCTGTTAAGCTGGGTTATAGTCCTTAGTTATTCAGTCTGAAGGGCCAGACACAGAAACAGAAAATGGCCTGGCTGAGCAGCTAAATCTCTCTACTCATTTCGAACAGCAAATCTGTTTGGGGATGAACCCCTGAGGGGATATGGAGAGCCAGAAAATAGATGGTCAGTGTCACTGCCATTCATTTTGAAGGTACAAACAGAACCAGAATAACCAAGTTATAGAACAGGTAGCGAGGCTAGTCATAGGCAAGATGTGCTCTCAATAATATGAACGAAGGAGATGATTTACTGTGTGGAAAGAGATGCTTGACCTTGTGCCACTCCTCTGATACTTGATTTCTGAATAAAAGCAATCCAACATGTGGTGATATCCCCAAAATAGCAAGGAAGATTTGAGGACCTCATCAATTTCAGCTGATGGATTAATATTGCCACTACGCCACTGATTATCTGATCAGCACTCTCTGGTGGGGTATTGTTTCTAACCAGAATCCTTCTGTAAGGAATACCTTCCATCGCCAGAGACCCAGCGCTTGGGCTACTTCCCTGCCTTTGCCCAGATGCAAGACTTTAAATGGATTATTTTCAGAAGGGAAACCTTAAAAACATAAGGTTGGGGCAACAGAACCAGGACAATAAGGATTGTGCAGTTCCACGAACATGAACCAGTTTTATGACTGCATGACTGTCATAAAACAAGGGGTGTTCAGGAACTGATTCTAGAATTGGATGAAAACAACCATGCTTTTCTAAACAAAAAGGAAAGTTGATTAAATCATTATAGATCAATGTGATCTTTATGCTCAGTCTGCTGCTCACAGCCCAGGAAGACTAATGCCTCCTTTGGGTTTAAGTACAAATCTTTATTTCAGATCTTATTTGCCATCATGTTACTTGTCTGTTAATATATATTGTTTTATTGAAATAAAACAATATGGGGAAATTTCCAGAATATGTGTATACTGTTATTTGGCCAACTGGCTGCAATGCATGTGGAAGCAGCATGGTTAAACATCGATCATAAGAGTAACGGCTCTTCCACAGACGGTTCAGTGATATGAGACCCAACCTTGATGTCATGTAAGCCTTCATAATGGAAGACAAAGTAATTTGCTTATGAAATCACACAAATGAAGACATCATACATGTGGCTATTTGAGAAACTAAGAATGTTCGGTTGCACCTCAAACCACTGGACGGATGCACAAAACCACTGATTGTCCAGTTTAGTTTGGTTGAGAAAAAAATTTAAGATTGCATATCAGCCTCTTTGTCAAGGATAACACAACAAGATCATTGATTTATTATTAATGTGGTTCTTGATAATCACTTGTGTTAAATGCAATGTTAAAACTAGCTGAACTAGTGGTTGAGGTATGAGATATACAGTACTCCATAGAAACTAGCTAAGCTAGTCAGTATACTATAGCTAATGGTGGTGATGCTAGGTTTGACTGCTGTTATGTAAGTTACTGATAAATATTAAAACATACATTTAGACTCAGATATTCCATTTACATTGTTTCCAGGTTTATAACTTACCAGTAGTGTGAAGTTCAGTAAAGGTTCCCCCACAGTGGCTTCTTTTCAAACAATAACTATTAAACATCCTGTACATGCTCATTTTGATGCAGTTTCAACACAGAAAAGTCATTTCCCCATGGCTTATGAAAAAAGTCCTTCCTGCAGAAACATCTACACTTTTCACAAGCATTGTGTGGATTAGGCACTACGATGGTGGATTAGGCACTACGATGGTGGATTAGGCGCTACGATGGTTTTACTTCATGTTATACTGGTTTTTAGCAACAATGACCATGATGTTCTATATTCAGCTTGATTTCACAGCCACTTTGGGAAAATGAACCTACCAACCTTGGATGAGAGACTGTGCTGAGCTCCAGTTTAATTTCACTGAACTCTTAGTAGTGAGTGTATTTCTGTTGATTGATAAGGAAAACTTAGAAATGCTATCACAGCTAAAAGATTACCTGAGTCTTTTCTCTCCCTGGCGGACTCAGGGGCACTATCATCTAAACAAAGACAGAGAAAACGTTTTACAGCATATTGCAATAATACTGTAAAGCAAGGGGCAGACATGTGTAAAGACGTGACGATCATGCAGTCACAATGACAGATAATGACTTAGTCAGTGAGAGAGATACAGTCTTTGTCAGTTTTCATTCTTTTGGATTTCCGAAAAAAAAAATTTTGTATCCGATGCACAAAATAAGGATGAGCTATATGTACAGTAGGTGGGATAGTTTACAAATATGTAGTGTTAAACTACAGTATAAATGTATTAAAAAGGATCTAATGTGTATTTTAATCCAGTATGGAAAGAAATTTAAATGTCTATATCTTGACATATATTAAACATTATATATGTTTATATTAAACATATATGTATGCTTACTAGTTAGATCAACAGAAAGGTTCTTGTGTGAACTGCCATCCTCTGTAAAGAAAACAAAGCATTAATTGACATCTACTGTATATCTGTTCCATTAATTAACCCTTTCATGCACTAATTATTGACACATATATCCATAGATTCTTTACACTTCCTCTGTTTTTTATTTTTACCGCATGATATATGAAGTGTGATTCTGTCTAAATGTCTAAATATTGAATATTTAAAGCAATAGATTGTCCATGAAAAATACTGATTTTAAAATATTTTAACTTTCAAACTGTGTAATGGGAAGGACAAAAAATATAATTTCTGAACATATAGAATGTATATAACTATATAGTTTGAAGCGCATAGTTGAGTGTTAATTTTTTTATTTATATGTAAAAATGTTTGGGACAAGAAATCTTCATTCTAGATAGCTCCTGAGGTTTACATTAACAATGCTTACAAGTGATCTAAAAGTATGTTCCCAAAATATTTTTAAAAATAGCCTTAAAATGACAGTCCACGAGTCTCTGCATAAAGGGAAAAGGGGTGCTTGAAAGAGGATAATTATGAAGTGCATTGTACCAAAAATTGTGCGAAGCACTTGTCATGAAAATTTGACAAAGACATAAACATCGTGTGAATAACATTAGCTATCTCCATGATGTTAAAATACACATATGCACTGAACATGTGGATACTCATACACACATGTTACACCAAGTGAGCATTACATCTGTACCCACTTTAAAAAAGGGTTCTTTAATTGTTCCTTAAGGTGTTCGCATTAGAATGGTTACACATTGAGTCACTTCCCCCACAGGAACAACCCAAAGGACCATTAAGGATTATGGATTTAAACCTTTTTCTTATATGCAGATGTGATGTAACTTTATAGGGGCGTTCAAATAAAACGGGACTTGTGATGGAATTTCTTGTGAATACAGGCGCAAAAACGATTGACATTTACAGAAGACTTCAAGCACAATAGGACTCTTAGCTGCAGTAAAACATTTCATTGGTAAACACGAAGACCGAGGGAACTTGGAGCCCACTACAGTCATTCTCCAGAACATTCAGAAAGTGGAACACCTGATTCTTAAAAAGCGGCGATCATAATCATTCAGGAACATCACTTGTGCATTATGGGAAATTGGCTGGGAGTTGTTGCCACATGGCCCATACATTTCTGACAACACTCTAAGTGATTTCCACATGTTTGGGCCATTAAAGGAGTTCCTGGGAGGCTAGTGTTTCAGGCATTTCTAACCCCAGTGTTTCTAACTCCAGGCAGTCTGATCATGGCCCTGGTGTACTGAGGAAACTTTCTAACTTGCTGGGATCCAAGCACTAGTGAGTTCATAAGTGCATCATTCTTCTGTAATTCTGCATAATCAAAAGTCCTGGTTTGACTTGAATGCCCCTCACCCCATACCTTTAGCAGTTATAGCTAAAATACTTATACCATATGTGATTTCATTTTTGAATTACATTGGTCTGACAATGTGTATTATTTATGTATGATGATAGAACAGCTGGGACAGTGGTTCTGGCTGTAACATAAACATCAGCTTTATCTGATGCACAGAGACCTATACAGCAGACGCTCCAAACTTTCTATATAGATTTAAAAAAAATTAAGTATATTATATTTTAAATATACTTAATGGGAATGGGGGGGATGGGAATATGGCTGGCGAGGAAATACTACCGTTTATCCTGGCTATAACATAAGTCGTAAAAAGAGCTAACTTGTGTTATGGATGTTCAACAACATTTACTTTTGATTATAACACCTAAAATATGCAAAGTTGTTCCTTTATAAATTAAACAAACAAATAAATAAATCACTCTGGTATAAGTGGAATAAAACACTTCAAGACTACGCAGTGATACAAAAATAATCAAAATAACTCCACATCATTGTGCTTAACCTAGTCCACTTGGATTATTTTTGACCTGCAACCTTTGAAATGTGTTATTCTCTACATCTACTATTAAGAACTCCTCTTAATCTCACAATTCGTCCTTCATAATCTTTCCCTGTTGGTCTTTCTACTTTAATTTCATTTTTAAACTAAGTTGATTGCTGATGTGCTCTGTCACATGAGAGCTATGTCAGCACTTCTATTGTCAATTCCTCAGCAAAAAAAAGCAGAGATGTGAATCGAGCTGTCATGGCCACCCACCTGTCGGGGGCGGAGGTGACGGACTGCCAGCAGCAACTTCATCATCTTTATCTGCAACAAAATTGAAATTGACAAAGACACTCACCTGTCACCAAGTTCCACGTCCACAAATATGATAACATAGCATGCAGGCGACATTGATTCAGCATCAAGTACACCTCACGCTTGGCTGAATTGGATAGCAGTGACTCAGCACAGTCAGAAAGCACATGGTTCAGCTATGGATATGATTATACAGAATGAAATGAAGGAAAATGAAATAAAGTGTGTGTGTGTGTGTGTGTGTGTGTGTGTGTGTGTGTGTGTGTGTGTGTGTGTGTGTGTGTGTTTGAAATTAGTTCATAAAATGAAATGGAGTAGATGTGATGTAGCCACTCCATACAAAATTAGTCAGAGTTTTAACAAGCGAGCAATTTCATTGACTGTGATATGATTAAAGTCATGATAAAAGTTCAAACCTTCACACAGCGTCTCATACAAATTGACTTAGAAAAAGTGCAGCTGTGCTCATCCAGCAGCGCTTCATCCAGCACAGATAAACGAAGCAATTATTATATAAACCCATTTAAATTTTTTGTGTAGCCACACTCCTAATGATCTGCAAAAATGACACTTTAGCAAGTAACAATATCTTAAATATAGACATCAATATCTCTAAGGCGATAATAAACCAAACATAAGCTTGTAAATCTATTTATACAGTGCCTTGCAAAAATATCCATATCCTTTAAACTTTTGCTCATTTTGTTATGTTATACAATCATGAATGTATTTTATTGGGATTTTATGTGATAGGCCAACACGGTGGCACATAATTGTGAAGTGGAAAGAAAATCATAAATGGTTTTAACATTTTTTTTTTTTACAAATACATATCTGAAAAGTGTGGCGTGCATTTGTATTCAGCCCCCCTGAATCAATACTTTGTAAAACCACCTTTTGCTGCAATTACAGATGCGAGTCTTTTTGTGGTATGTCTCTACCAGCTTTTCACATCTAGAGAGTGAAATATTTGCCGTTTTTTTTTTTTTTTTGCAAAACTGCTTAAAGTCAGTCAGATTGGATGGAGAGCATCTGTAAACAGCAATTTTAAAGTCTTTCCACAGATTCTCAATAGGATTCAGGTCCAGACTTTGCCTGGGCCATTCTAACACATGAATATGCTTTGATCTAAACCATTCCATGATAGCTATGGCTGTAAGTTTAGGGTCATTGTCCAGCTGCAAGGTAAGCCTCTGCCCCAGTCTCAAGTTCTTTGCAGATTTTAACAGGTTTTGTTCTAATATTGTATTTGACCACATCCATCGTCCCATAAACTTTGACCAGCTTCCCTGTCCCTGCCCCACAACATAATGCTGCCGCCACCACCATGCACAGTGTTGGTTTTCCACCGTGTTTTAGGATTTCAAATGTTAAATTTTGGTCTCATCTGACCAGAGCACCTTCTTCCACATGTTTGCTGTGTCCCCCACTTGGACAGTTTTCTTTCAAGAATGGGTTTCTTCTTGCCGCTCTTCCATAAAGGCCAGATTTCTGGAGTGCATGACTAATAGCTGTTCTGTGAACAGATTCTCCCATCTGACTGGTAAATCTCTGCAGTTACCATGGGCCTCTTTGCTGCTTCTCTGATTAATACTCTCCTTGCCCAGCCAGTCAGTTTAGGTGAATGACCATGTCTTAGTAGGTTTGCAGTTGTGCCACTCTTTCCATTTACGGATGATGAAGTGAACTCTCTGTGAGATGTTCAAAGCTTGGGATACTTTTTAATGACCTTAATCTGCTTTAAACTTCTCCACAACTTTATCTATATCCTGTCTGGATCAAGTCCCTTGGGCTTCATGATGCTGTTTGCTTCCTAATGTTCTCTAACAAACAGCTGTATTTATACTGAGATTAAATTACACACAGGTGGACTCTAATTTCCTAATTCAATTCAATTCAATTCAATTCAATTTTATTTGTATCGCGCTTTTAACAATTGTCATTGTCGCAAAGCAGCTTCACACAATCAAAAGAATTATTTAAGTTTGTATGGAATGTGAATGCGTATGAATCAAAATGGTCAGATTAATTAGCTGACTTCTGAAGTCAATTGGTTCCACTGGATTTTATTTAGGGGCATAAGAGTAAAAGCGGCCTAAAAAGAGATTTACTCAAAATAAACACAATGCAGATTTTTATTTGTAAAAATAAAGTTTTAAAACCATTCACCATTTTCCTTCCACTTCTCAATTATGTGCCCTTTGTATTGGGTATCATGCCCTTTGTATCTCTATTCCAATAAAATACATTTACATTTGTGGTTGTACCACGACAAAATGTGGAACAAGGGATAGGGAAACTTTTGCAAGGCACTGCAGGCATGTTTTATACATTCAGGGTTGTCTTAATGTGTTGGAAAATGGTACAGCTGATATTGTTCCAGAAATGAACACAGCAAAACTAATGATCCAAATTAGCCAGCAGAACAAGCTTGAAATGATTCAAATTGTCAAGAATAAGATTTACAAACTTACACTTGGGGTGTTCAAGTGAAACCAGGACTTTTGATTGTACCGAATATCAGAACATAGTTATAAAAGTAAAAATTCCCTTTTTTCTCTATTTAATCCCCCGCTACACTAATGCACTTATCCCAGTGTTTCACTAGCGCTTGGATACCTTTTACCAAGGTAAAAATGTTCTGGGTATGCCAGAGCCTTGCTTCATGTCTGAAAATCTGGCCTTACAGGAACTCATTTAATGACCAAAACAGGTGGGAATGGAGAGGCCAGGACTGTAATGTACAAGTGGTGTTTGGGAATGATTGTCAGTAGAGTTTCCACAGACAGATGTCTCTCTTACACAAGTTGGCAACAAGAATCAGGCTTTCCATGCAGTGAATGTTCACGGGAATGACTGCAATTGGCTCCAAGATGCCTCGTGATCATCAATGACGGACCTATAGCCCTCTTTAAAACGTTTGTACTATTTAAATATTTTACTGTGACCACTGTGCTTGAAGTCTCCTGTAAATGTCATTTGGTTCTACTCCTTCATTCACGAGAAATGTCATCACAAGTCCCAGTTTGACTTGAACGTCCCTTGTATTTTCTGTAATCTTAAAATAGCAAATAATTACCTAATATATATATATTTGCTCCATTGCTAAGATCATGCAAACTTAAGCAGTGCCTTAGCAGCTCTTCCAACGTTTAAAAGTGCCCCACACACACATACAGTACACACACACAGAAACCTTCACTGGTGCCAAAGTCACACACAAACTGACAATGACATCTGCCATGACAAAATTAAAGCATGTACGCAACGTAACCAATACTGAGACTGAAGACGTGAGCATGAAGATAACTGCAAATACACTCAAGGAAACACACAGGCACACTTGTAAAGGTGTTGTGATGCAGTGTCAGACCTTTGAGGGAGGGGGAAGGAGGGGGAACCACTGTGACTATCGGCACTGTATCAGCAGCCTTCACTGCATCATTCATGGGTGGTGCTGATTGGGACAAGGCTAGGGCATGTTAATGTTCTTTAATCTCTCTCTCTCTCTTACACCCACGCACGCACGCACGCACGCGAACGCACGCACACACACACACACACACACACCAGAAACCAGAAAGTAATAATGAATAGCTTGATATTATGAATACAGATCATTATTATAGACGAGTTTTATACTTTCTAACTTAACTTTTTCCTCATACTTCATTTTACCTGTGCGCAACTTCAAACACACGAATATATTGAAATATTCTCAGATGTTAGATCAGATGACTTTCAAATTCCAAGACCTTTCAAATGCAAACCACCTTTCATTTACCAATATTAAATTCATTCCTTAAAACCATTTAATTGTATGACAAAATGTATATGTAGAATATAAATATCACAAACAGTGTATTAATTTCAGACCATTCAAAGCAAAAATGTTTTTCTATGACTTTTTAAATGATAAATTTGTAAATTTAATGCATATATTACTTATAAATGTATATTGTGTCCAAAACATAGCGATGGTTCTTCGCGGAAAAATACAAGGCATTTATTTAAAATGCTCATTCCTAAGCTGGACGCAAAGCATGAGGTCATGCTTATTATTTCTTTTGTTGTCTGTTAAAGTAGAATCCATTCAGTATCTTACAGTATATAGTATGACTCAGTGCATGAGCTCATCCCGACACCAAACTCACATCTCATGCAAAAGAAAGCAGTTCTCCACTGGTGGAAAGTTAGATATAAGAGAGCAGTGGAGAGAGAAAACATATAGCATGGTGACAATGATAAACACCATGGATTTGTATTTCAGTGAAGTGTGTTTTAGAGAATGGAAATAGAAATGCATTATCTTCATGATACAGAAACACTGACATGAATATTCACGCCTTCCCCGTTTTTAAATTGATATAGGAAAAGGTAATGTTTTAGTGACTAAACAAGCTTAATAATGTAATCAACACCTTTAATGATTAAATCCATTAGTATGTGTGCGGCAGTCTGGTAAACTCATCACATTGTCTTGTCACTTTTTTATGGAGACCTGGTGAAACAACAACGTTCCACAAGCATGTTGTTTTTGGATCCTTTGAAGCAAACACTTTGGACCTGCTTTACATGAGCATTCATGGTACTGACAAGACTCCACCCTGCTCCCACTTCGGATCCTTGGACTACATCTCAGGACTATTTTGACCACACAGACTAGATTATGTTCATAAAGGCTGCTACATCACCACCTCACCAGCACCACACCACTAACAACCACACACCAGCATCAGTGACTGGCTATATCAGCAAGTGCATACAGTAGGTGATGTGACTTCCTTAAGACAATCAACATATGTGCAAACCAGAAACCATAAATACAGTATCTGCTGAACTGCACTTATTGCTTCCAATATCCAATATACTACCTTCCAACTTGTGACAACACAAGCAAGGGCCAATCTGTCTTGAGCTAGCACACAGTTAGGAAAGAAGCACAACTATTAGGAAAGTATCCATGGTTATTTCCTAAACAGTAAGGACATAAAGCAGATGTAGCATGGACACATGGGCCTTTACAGACAACAAAGCTTGCCCACTGTCTATGACAGTGATGCCTTGCTCTTGGATGTACTAAATGGCTCCTAGACATTGTTCAAAGTACAGAGCCATCAGGAAACCTTGTACAGTAGCTTGTATTGTACTTTCTACTTTATGTAAAAAGGGTGAAAGGGTTTTCCCAGTCTGCCACACATAAATCTTTTATGTCATGGAACTTTTGAGTGTAAAATCTGTTAGCATTCATGCTGAATAAGGCAAAAGCTTGTTTTGTTTTTTTTTGGTGACAGCGATTTTATGTGCCATGCTTGTCATGTGGTCATAGATTAAAGACGACAATACTCACCAGGGCATGGAGGGTGTTTAGGAACCTCCTCGACCACACATAACTGCACCGTCTTAACGGGTCGTGCGGACTCTGGCTTTTCCTGTTCATGCACTACAGGCTCTGTCACTATTGGCTGTGGCTGTGAGACCTCTCCCACTACTGGCTGTTGCTCAGCAACCTCAGTCAATACTGGATGTGGCTTTACTGCTGCAGTTGTTACTGGCTCTTGCTCTGGTTGAGTCAGTTTATGCTCTGGGTCTTTGACCATGGCTGCAGCCTCTGCACAGGCATAGCAAACACAGCCAGCTGGAGCAGCAAGCAAACATCTGCAGCCGAGCAACACAGCTGTATACCACTGGCTACGCACAGATGCAAACTGCTTAGATTTAGATTTGAATTTTGAATGTTGAATTTATATGTTGTAGTGGTTACGGATGGCACAATATACAGCTATGTATTTTCTATTTTTCCCAGTGGGTGTTCAAGTCAAGCCAGGACTTTTGACTGTGTAGAATAACAGAACACAGTTATCACACACACCATTCACGGACGTACAGACTTTTTCAAAATGTTGGCACCATTTAAAAATTTTATTGCTACAACAAAAGGCGTCTCTTAACCATTCTGTGCTTGAAGTCTTCTTATAGTCTTCTTGCTTTTAGTGTCAATCAACTTTATCATGGAAATGAAAGTCCCAGTTTGACTTGAATATTTATATGGTTTTGATTCATCCCAGTTCTAACCATTTTACATCTATGACGCTTCGCCAGTAAGCAAAATAACACACATGTACTCAGCAAGCATGACAGTATTACAGTACATGTTTAGAAATATCTTTATCTTGGCCAATTTATTATAAAGTGCACTCATGCTTCCCCTTGTGTGAGGACATATTGTGCTTACTGGTTTATGCAGTAGCCAGAGAAATCATATTGCATATACATCTCCACAATGTCCAACACAGGCAGTACAAGCAAGCAGGACAGTAAGAACAGATCCATCAAGCAAAGCAAATATCAATGTGTATCAATAAGTGCTCAGGTGGGAAACAGTGAACAATAGTGTGTGTGTGAGTGCATGCACTTCGTGAAAGAAGGTCCAACCGCTCTATTTTTGTGATAAGATCAAATTGTGCTCTCAGTGATCAAGGCTTTGTGGAAAACCAAAATCCACCCTTGCACACGTGGGGATGAAGGAGCTCTGTGTGAAGGAAGGGAGAAAAAAGGAAAGGAAAAGGTTGCACGCGACCTACCTGGTGGAGACACCTCAAGGGAAATCTCAGCCGGAAGCACAGCCTCCCCAGTGCCTGTGGCAACATTCTCTGAGTATTTGACAAACACAGCGCAAATGCAAGCACCACTTTCACAGCATGAAGCGTCAAACAACTCACACACTCAGTCGAAAACACAGCCACGTAGACGCAAGATGCAATACTACAGACATACTGACACTTACAAGCGTACAGTATACACTGAATATACAGATATAAGCAAGACACCACAGCTTTCAGTGTGCCACACACATACACACACAATATCTGTACATTAAAGAAATTACAGTAGGACAAAGATCAGTGGACAGATGTGAAAGAAATCGGAAATGCATTACGACATTTTTTGGTTTTGCAGTGGAGATCTCTTTTTGCAGTTAGCTCAGCATTCAATGAGATCTCTCGAAGATCTAAGAGTTCTAAGGATAGATAATTTTTTTCTTCAAGACAGCTACACTTCTGTCATTATATTCCATCCACTCCTGCCTAATTACCTGTCGGCAGCACTATGATTTCATTGGCTGATCAACATATGTTCCCCAACATAAGATCAAAGTGTCTCAAAGTGTGTTACGGCATTGAAATTGTTGACCCTATGGTGTTGACCCACTTGCTGACACATCAGTATGGGTTCTGGTGGTCATTGGATTGGATTGGTCAAAATCTAGCACTATGGTGACATGGGCTCTAGAAGGGCATTTTTAAAGTATGTGTTCCCAAAATAACAGAGCTCAGAACAATAGTCGCAGGATGTCATTATAGTGCAGACTGTGTATATTGATACTGAGTGCTGTGAATAGAGAGAGCATATGTTTGTAATACATATCCCTCAGTCTTGGCCCTTACTTTGTAAAAAGGAGCAGAAAAATAAGAGTAAAGTAAAGTATGGAAAAATGGCCAGTGAAATCAAAACCTTGAACAAAAAAGGTAATCATCTCTGTTTACTGGAATTATCTAAACATTGGAGTAATGAATGAGGAGATTTTGCTATCGTTGACAATGAGGTAAACTTCTAGTACTCACCTTCAGGCTGACCATCATCTGTCAAACAAACAAATGAAAAATAATGATTAATTTATGTGGAATTCATTTAAGAATTATCCATTTATCATCTAAATGCAGTCTACTCATTTAGTAGCCAGAACATTCTTTGCAGTGTTGACCCTTCTTTTTCAAGACCTTGTAAAAGACCAGAATTTGTGGGGTTTTGTGTGTCCACCTGACTCCAATGGGATTACGGTCTGTGTTCCCAGAGCCACTTAATTATCACTTTTGCCTCATGGAAAGGCATTGTTTGTCACCAAACTGTTCTTGGATGGTTGCTCTGGGAGGATGTTTTGCACCATTCTTCATTCAAGGCTGTGTTCTTAAGCAAAATTGTGAGTGAGCCCACTCCCTTGCCTGAGAAACAACCTCACACATGACTAGTCTCAGGATGCTTTATTGTTGGCATGACACAGGACTGATGGTAGCGCTCACCTTTTCTCCTCCAGACAAGCTTTTTTCCGGATGCCCCAAACAATCGGAAAGGGGATTCATCAAGGAAGATTACTTTACCCCAGTCCTCACTGATCCCTGAACCTTCCTTCTCTATTAGACAAGTGGCCTCTTTATTGCCCAAAATCTTATTTATTTAAAAGTTGGAGTATTCATGTGCTACTTTTAAACATCAAAAAAGTCTGGATAAAAGACAACTGGATAAAAGATGTTTGGCAGGAGTGTAAAATGCAGTAATGATGTACAAATATTGAAGCATGAACCCTCCCCTGTAAATGATATCTGATTTGCATGATCAAGATCCAGAAAAAGGATTTCATCAAGTAACACGAAGTCCTGTTGATGATGATGAAGTGTAGAATCAATTCAATTCAATTTTATTTGTATAGCGCTTTTAACAATTGACATTGTCGCAAAGTGACTCTGAGGAGCAAGCCGAGGACGACGGCGACAGTGGCAAGGAAAAACTCCCTGAGATGGCAGAAGGAAGAAACCTTGAGCGGAACCAGACTCAATAGGGAACCCATCCTCATTTTGGTTTATCACCAGAATAAGGATGAGTTCCCTGTTGAGTCTAAATCATGGTCTTTACTACAGCAGAGTTAGACTGACAATATACAGCATATACACTACATGCATGCTTTAAAGATGTTAGGGTTATTATTCACAATTCTTTTTCCATTGCAGTTTATAACTGGAATTTCTGCTAAGCTCTTGTCTCCTCTCCTCTCATGTCATTACCCCTGGGTATGTGGGTGCTTGTTTATAGACTGGAGTAAATGGTATGCATGAAACATATAGCTCATGATGTCAATATTGACTTCTCATCCACTATTATGGTTCTCTCCTCCCTTTGCCCTGTTGCTCCCCTGGTCCTCTATGAATACGGGGGGGACGCCAGGAGGAATCATAGAGACCAGCTGTTCCATTTCTGTCCCCTTGTTGACTCAAAGGCCATGTGAAAACTCCTGCTGAGGATGAGCCAGAAGAGACACCTGTGCTTCTTTCTTTAGCCATTTGATATTTTTGACTTTTTGTACAGTAGCTTTCCGGTATTCTGCCTGTTGTCCTTTCTGTCTATCATGGTACACCATCATTTGTCTGTTCACTTAGATTTTTATGCAAAATTCACTTTTTATTCATTTTTAGACATTGAGATGGGTCTCCAGTTTGTGCAAACAGAAGATGGAAGAAAAATCATTCCATGCTTTTTGTTATTTTTTCCATATATATATTTTTTTTACTCTACAGGGCTTTGCCCTATTGTGACATCATATAAGAAGAGCCCCTCCCCAACTTGTTGCTCAGCTCAGCAGTAGCTCATTTAGACTGACACTGAAACTGCAAATTTGGAGGAGTGAAATCCAGGTAGTTAGAGTTGTAAAAAATCTGCATGATTTTAAGGAGAATTTCAGCTGGAGCATTAACACACACTTTCAGAGATCTCTAAGAGATGTGTTCACTTGTTAAAGAAATAGTAAAACTTTAACTTTCCAAAAACATTGCAAATTCTATTAAAACATAAGCAGTTATCAGTTAAACACAGTAGTTTTACTTTGTTAGAGTTAATATTTTGTCAAGTAATATCAAGAAGTTTTTGTTAAAAAATATCAATAAGAAGTTGAATGCCTATAAAGATCCACACCACAGGCTTCCCTTTAATACATTATACTCTTCTTTGGTTGTTGTATGGCTAGTAGCCCAGAGCCCCTCTTGTCTCTTCACACAAAGAATGCAACTGATGGGGCAGGTATTCTCAGCTGTCACTGCCCCTTGTTGTGTGGAAAGACAGGCTCATGCTGACAGCACACTGAGCCAACACTGATGTCCCTGTCTCACCCCGTTTATATTAACCAGCTAACATAGATCCAACTTACTAAAGAACATTTTCAACCACAGGCTGTTTATAGTCTGTGACAGTGTGAAGATGATTAATGCCAAACACGATTAAGGATTTCATCCTGCCAGAATAAAAATGACATAAATATATAGAATAAAGGAATAAAAAGATGATTCCAAGAGAATAAGAAGTGTAGGAATCTAAATGAGCAATGAAAACAGTCGTCTCAGGCTGACGTGCTGAATTGTCATTCGTGTTTATACAATTTACGTTGTGATGAAATATGGTATGAGATGACTGATATAGTCTTTGGCAGAGGTAAACAGCCAGACTGACTGCTGACAGTAAATAAAGTGAGGTGTAGAGCTGGGCTTTCCATGATTTGTGAGGTCTCAGAGGCTAGACTATGACTACAATGAGAGCTGTCCATACACATGACTTTTACTATATATTGTTGCCTGAGACTTTATTGCATGTGATGCACACACATGCAAGTTGTTATCCATCCTGGGGACGCCATAAGAGTCAAAGGTCAAATAGACAAGAGCTCAAGATTCTTAGCATGGTATAGACACCGAGTAACTGAAGGAGAGTCAGAGATCTAGAGAGAGGGGGCGAGAGAGAGAGAGAGAGAGAGAGAGAGAGAGAGAGAGAAATAGGGATTAAAAGTCTGCTCATTCTGAACTATTCCCGGGTCTAGGAATCCAGGTCCTGAGGGTCCTGTGCCCAGCTCAACCCTCATCCTGCCTTTTAGAGAACTGCAATTTGGATCAACCTAAACCTCCATCCCCCAGCTGCCCTCATTATTTATTAGAACAAATTGTTAACATA
>JAQQZT010000012.1:27173299-27184802 GCA_030068275.1 Clarias platycephalus
CACACACACACACACACACACACACACACACACACACACACACACACACACACACACACACACACACACACAACTTTAGTTTACTAATCTGCATGTGTATGAATAAGAAGCCTTTTAGTGTTTTGTTTCTCTGTGTGCTGATGAGCTTTTCATTAAGATCACGATCGTCGCTGTCTGAGAAACCCATTTTGATTACAGCACAGAGTACCATCTGCTTGTAAGCCAGTGTTTGTTGATTCCCTCCCTGTGATTGGACAGCTGTACTATAAACACTCATGTCTTTGTACTGATCCCAGAGAAACTTGGCCATCCTAGAAAAATGATTTGTGTGCCCTCAGGTATGGAGCTGTTCATCATGGAAGATGTTCTGCACCTTGAAAGGCCACAAAGCCTGTGTGCGTAGCTGCCGGTTCTCCTGGGACAGCAAGCGCCTTGCTACAGGTGATGACAACGGAGAGATCAGGGTGAGTGAGGAATCAAAACAGATATCTGACTCAGAGTCTGAAGGTGGCTTTAAAGGTCCCATGTGTTACATTTAGATTTGTATTAATTGTGTTAAAGAAACCCTTCTGATAATGCAATTTTATACCTCAAACTCCCTCTGTTTCACTTTTCTTCCAAATGCACTGTTTCAGTGTTTATGTAAATGAGCGACTGTGGAGCCACATACTATCAGAGGTCTTAATGCATGACTGAACATGACTGTGTATGTTACTATATACACCTGCTATGGAGTCCAATAACACAATTCTTCATTATAGTTACTCCAGCAGCTTCGGAATAATTGCATGGGTTAAGGTCGTAGTCAGGGTCAACGATCACAAATAAAATCATTACATTTAAAGTTTAGTAGATTAGATGGAGAAAAAAAGTGAAAAAGACAAACTGCATATTTTTTATGTCCGGAGTGTATACTTTTAAAATGCTATTAGACAATATAGTGATATTGTCTAATAGCATTTTGAAAGTATAAACTCCAGAGTGTGACATCAAAAAACAAATGCTGAACACAGACATGCCCTTAAAAATATATGCCCTTAACAAAATATAGATATTTTTTCGGCCTCAGTTTAGAAGAGTTATTTATTTATTTCTTTAAATGTAATTTATTCTGTATATGAAATGAATGTGGAGGTTGATTGGCTGTGATTGTCTACATTCATCCTGGATGACGATTAGCTTAATAAAAACAATCTAATGTACTAGTACTGTTAATAAATTTGATCTTCCACAAATAAGCCCAGACATCTTCACCAAGGCTGCATGGACCCAAGTGAAAAGTATTTTGAATGTGAAGAGAATCAATTATTGGAACGTTCCTGTGTGAGAGCTGGGTTCAATAGCAGCTGCGCTCTATTAATGTTTATGCGCCTTTTGAGAAACAGCACTCAACCTCCTAATGAGGGAAGCAGGACAGCAGGGTTTCCTTCTTCTCAGTGTGACATGAGGCGCCACCAGAACAGTCATTTCCACTTCCGTTCTTTGAACTCTCGCTTGTTTTCTCCTATACTTTCTTCTTCCATCCTTTCTGCTTCTCTCAGACATGCCTCTTGCTGTTGCCAAAACTGTCATCCTCTCTCTCACTCGCTCACACTGTCACACTCTTACTGTTTGGCTGTGCGAAAGAGGTTTAGAGTTTTGTTGTGTAAACTGTAGAAGCTGTTGCTTTCCCTTTAAACATGGTGTTCAGAGAAAATGAGAGATGGAATTCTCTCTTTTTTTTGGGCGATTCAAGCCTTACAGTGTCACGTTGCTCAAACCCATTTATTTATACAGTACTTGCTTTGGCAAGGATGAGGAAGATGAAGTGCACAAGCTTAGTTCCCATAGAAACCTAGCATGCAATCATTTCCGTCTGTGCTCTGGTACACTGTGTACTGGTACATTGGCTAGTACTGGTCTGATAACATAACGGTATACAAGCATTCAATGCAGCAAACGTGAGATGCTTTGACATTGCATGCAGCGGATATGGATATGGAGTCAATTAGTTTGCTGCTGTAAACTGAGCTGTTACATATCAATGCATTTCAGATGCTGGTCTCATTGTGAAATGTTGTCAAATGTACTGACGGATTTAATCAGGCCAACTGTTGGATGAGTTTTAAATCCCGTAGATATCACAGCCATCCGAGACCAATACAACAAAATTGGGTGTGGGTGGGTGTGGGTGGTTGTGTGTGTGTTTGAGCCCCCTATTGTGTGAATGAGGATGTGTGTTTGCCCTGCAATGGATTAGCACTGTACCCGGTTTATACCCCCCTCATGCTCCAAGTCTTCCTAGGATAGGCTCCAGTCCTATCCTTCCCACTCACTCACTCACTCACTCATTATTTATATCGCTTTATCCTGTATAGAGTGTCACAGGGGGCTGTGACACTGTATACAGGATAAAGCGATATAAATAATGAGTGAGTGAGTGAGTGGGAAGGACATACTCTCGCTCTCCTGTCAATCACAGCAACACTAGGCAGTCATGGGCATCTGTGAAGTCATACATGAAGAAGGTCAACCATTAGTGCTTGTCTGTAAGAGGGACACTGCCCTGTGATGCCCCATGAGCAGTACCCAGAAAAGATTCTTGCTTCATGTGTCCTAAGAGAACGCACATTTTTTTCTTATGGTATGGTAGGGAGTTGGTTAAGACTTAATTAGGGAGAATCTTAATTAGATTAAGATTAATTAGGGAAAAAAATCTATTACACCATGACTTGGCTTGGTAGACATGCAACTGATACTGTACATAGCTTTGAGCTTTTTTTATCTTTACTTTTCTAGCCCCAATAACCAAAAATCCTTTCACCTTCATTTCAATTTAAAGCAAGTGTTGTGTGTTAGTGCCCTGTCTCTATGCAAAATGTGTCTACAGAAAGAAAAAAAATGCATACATACTGTATATAAATGGACTACCAGTAATAAAATACAGGTGAGAGCAATCAGATGTTACCTGCTGACTCAACCACACCCTCTCTGGCACAGGGTATAACATGTTTTACCTTATTATTTATCTTGCATTCAGCTATGGAACATAGTAAATGGTGGAAGCCTGCTTAAGATCTGTTCCCGGGAGAGCAAGGACTCAATGGATTCCTTCCACGGAGGCTGGGTGACTGATTTGCACTTCTCTCCAGATAACAAGGTCCTTGTATCTATTGGTGGATACATCAAGGTACACACACACACACACACACACACACACACACACACACACACACACACACACACACACACACACACACACACACAAGGTTTCTAACCAAATTAAATATGTGCTTTATTAAGTTTGTGGCCATGAGATAACATAATACAAGTATACAAGTTAGATTACTAAGCCAAAGAGCATTAATAAATGTATGAGGCTTATTTTGAAAGTATGACAGTGGAATGCCATTCTCTTCTGTGCTACATGATTAAATATTTTAATAATTCAATAAACTGAATTATATATTGAATTGATCTGTCTGTTGTAATGATGGACTTTTGACTGATGAAGATTTCGGTATAAAAACTGTTTTAATCTTAAAAACTATCAGTGCTGTCAGTTGCTGTAGTCATATGCCCGTCTTCATTGAGTTGGATCAGGTAGGTCTGGGGAGCAGAATGACTTAGCTTCACTGGTAACTCAGGAGTGCCATGTCTAGCCTGGGGGAGAGAAGGAGAGTGAAACATGGTATGCTAAAGTGCAAGCAGGGACTCTCTGAGGACTGGCTACGACAGCATAACCGCCCCTCTGTTAGACTGTATCCAAGTCCTGACCATTAACAGGAAGGCTCTTACATAACTGCATTTTGTAAGAGAAAGCTCTAGTCCATGGTGTGCCCTTCATTATATGAGGTCCCAACAAATAGCCTGCAACCTTTGATGTAAGTAGGCACAAGGGATTGTAAAAGAGCAGTAATTCATTCAGCTACTGTGGACCATTCGGTCCTTTATATGTCAATAGTAGTATTTTAAAATGAATGTGAAATTTTACTGGGAGACAATTCAGTATGAATTCTTATTTCTTATACCACAATTTTTGTATTCATATGTATTTATTGAAGCTAATACTGAATTTTTGTGAAAAATAGATTTTTATGCAATTAAATTTGCAGCGCTAATGAAGGGCTATTACATTTCATTGTATTTCATATCTTGGCAATGTTTCTGGGATGAAAGAAGCCTGCTGTAGTAATATTATCTACATGAGCTTCAAGTGAAATACTAAATCGCAAAATATCACACAAAGGTCTTTTGCTCTTTCACATAATGAAACAGAAAGGCCACACAGAACTACTCTATGTGATGAGATTTTTTTTTTTAAATAAGCATCCAGTGTCTAATGTTGTTTATACATTGCCCAAGCTGTGTGTCATCAGCACAACACTGGAAACCATGTTTTAGAATTATGTTAACCAAATGAAGTATATAGATATAAAATTGCAACGGACCTAAAATGAAACCTTGGGTAACACCAATTTTTACTTTAGTATGTCACAGTTTTAGAGGGCACAATTTTACATCTACAAACTGATAATGATCAGTAAAATAAGACCCGAGCAAGGAGAATGGCTGTTCTTTTAACTTTTACAACATTTTCTAATCAATCAAAGATAATAGTATGCTCAATTGTGTCAAAAGGTCAAGCAAAGAGACACAACCCTGATCAGAGGCCAGTCATTTACCACCTTAGCCAGTGCTGTCTCTGTGGTATGATGTAGTATCTCACAGAAGACTGAGGTCTCACACATAAGTATTGTACATTGCGGCATTATTCCTCTCTCTTTACTTCTTATCCAAGCTTAGCTCTGTGGCCGCAGCTCTTTTGGTTGAGTATAAATGAGCAGCTCAATCCAGCTCTGCGTCAGAGTGCCCTTTTTGATGTGATGGATGAGTGTGAGGACTGATAATGAGTTGTGATTGATCATGACTCTTCCATCACGGTGCCACTCTGTGCTACAGGATCTGGTAGATTATCATCATGCAAGCTTGCACAGTTCTCAATCTGCCACGTCTCATTAGACTTCTCGACTTAGTGCCAAGGTGCTGTTATTTTTATTTGTAATAACATCACTGCTGATCGAGTATTTTGCATTTGATAAGTTGAGTAACATGGCTTTTTGAAAGTGATAGAAATGATTCATATAATTATGTAACATACAACTGATTAAAATATGCATGTTTTACTATATCCAAGTTATATAATAATAACAACACATTAACATGTGTATAAAAACTAATTACCATGTGAAATATATAAATAGTTTTTCTGAATCAGCATATGCTGAAGTGTCTTATTCCTCTAATAGCACAGAAGTTCTACAGTTGTACATTTCAATAGTTTAGGATTACATTTAAATTTGTATATATTTGAGACAAGATGATCACTTAGGTTATACCTGCTTTAAACAGTTTTATGTAAGTTGAAAATCTGATGCTCATGTGTACAAGCTGTTACTATGGAAACAATAGCGTATTAGAATGAGGGTGTTAATATAAACCTATCATTCATGTTCGAGCCAGAATGACTGCCCGAGCTGAGCTGTTGTGCACAAATAATACACACCTTCAGACAAATCAGAGGTGAGAACTCTAGTGGCGCTCTCTCATTTCTTGCTTAATTATATTGTAGTTTTGTATATGGAATGATAAACATTATAGCCATCTGAATTCCATCAAAAATTAACCACAGACAAAATAACAAATGGTCAGAATACTCACAAAAGAAATTATCCTTTCTTAAGCAATGATCAATTTAAATTCTCATTCCTTTTCTTCTCACATTCTTGCGAGAGATGGCTGTGAGATAGCAAGTATTTTTATACTTGTGGGTCAAAACACACACATTATAATAAAATAGGTCAAGCAGAAGGTTGTGTGTTACAGTAAGTAGAGTCTGTAGTACTTTTCTGCATCTTCTCTTCTGTCTAAAGGTCATCACCTACGTAGAGTCTGATGCAGACATGCTTAATGTAAGACTCTTTTGGATGCGTCAGTGTTAGCTCTGCTTTGATTCCTCATGCTTTTTCATGTGCTGCAGACTTTACACAGGGTAGGCTTTCATCCAGAACAACCACTGGGTACTGCTTCACCACAAATTCCTATGAAACAGTAAAGCAAAAAATAGTTTTTGAAGACCAAATGTAGTAGCCGTCTTGCATGCATATTTGTAGGACCTGAAACGAGTCTTAACATTTGTATACTGCCCCACATGTGAGCAAGTGTGTGCATGTAGGGTGCTTTGCTGTGATCTAGCAATCAATGTTTATTCCTGTTTTGCTCCCGGTGTTCTCAGGATTAGCTCCGGATCTACCGCAACTCTGACCAGGAAAAAGCATTACTGGAAATAAATGATAGATTATTGTTTGGATTGATGTAATTGAATTCTAAAATAATTACACAATTATTTCTTATAATTTTTTTTAGGAATTGTGCCAATACTTATGCATAGTATTGACTTTGATATTGGCTTTTCATTATCAGTGTTCTTATTAACCTTCCGACATTACAGTATGTTTAACCTTTACATTCTTTCATCTCGTGGTGTGTAAGTGTGTGTGTTGGCCTCCGTCAGGATAGTGATGGATAGATCTTGCGAGACACCCCTGCTATAAATCTTTTGCTGCAATGTTGCTTGCTTTCACAAATCAAATGTGTTTTGTCTCTCGTGTGTGTGTGTGTGTGTGTGTGTGTGTGTGTGTGTGTGTGTGTGTGTGTGTGTGTGTGTGTGTGTCTGTGTCTGTGTCTGTGTGTGTGTCTGTGTGTGTGTGTGTGTGTGTGTGTGTGTGTGTCTGTGTGTGTGTGTCTGTGTGTCTGTGTGTGTGTGTCTGTGTGTGTGTCTGTGTCCTGTGAGACATGGATCATAATATGCTGTGTGAAAAGATTTCCTGTTCAGGGAGAGCCTTTAAGCAAAACACACAATCTTTCACACAATCA
Organism: Clarias platycephalus; assembly: GCA_030068275.1. Lineage (NCBI taxonomy): Eukaryota > Metazoa > Chordata > Actinopteri > Siluriformes > Clariidae > Clarias > Clarias platycephalus. Next base: position 27,180,215 of record JAQQZT010000012.1, read on the forward strand.
CTCGCATAATCTCACAGGTTTCCTAAGTCTATTCACACTCATTTCTTCCAGGATCTTGACCTTTATCAGAAACCAGACCCACTCATAAACATTTATTTATCCGCATCAGGAATAACACACATGTACAGCAAAAACGAGCGACTTGTGCTAAATCGTTTCTTGAAGGGTAAAAGTGTAGAAAAATGTCTAAATCGTGAGGTAGTGTACTTACAACTAAGTTATTGTTATTTTAGGTCCTAGGTTTGTTGTCATGGCATTGTGCACACTTGGCACACTTGGCCCATTCCTGAACATTCTACTTCCTTGCCCTAAAGTCTTTGATTCCCAGCAAATGCCCAAACCTAGCCACTGGATACATCCTTAGGGCTGGTCAAAAACCTGGATAGAATGGAGGGTTGCAACAGGAAGGGCATCTGGCATAAAACCTGTGCCAAGTTGCATGCAGATCGGATGGTCAACTGTGGTGTCCTCGTAATGGGAGCAGCCAAAAGAACAGCTAAAAAAACAAGCATTGCTGCTTTAAGCTGATCAGCTTCCCTCAGGCTGGGTTGTCTGGCACCAGGACATTGGCAGTAGATCCCATTCCGTGACAGAAAAACAGAAGATAATTCAGCCCTGAGCCTTGAGGGACACCAGTGAAGAGTCTGGGCAGGGCAACTCTCAATCCACTCAAGAGCATTCCTCAAGGAAAAACGGAAAATTGTTGCCATGCTATCATGAGCTCTAAGCCTCGTGAGCATTGACGAGTGAGTCTTGACTGTAGAGAGAAAGTAACTGTCTCAATTCCTCTGAAAGGTCAAGGAGGATGAGGAATGTAGCTCATGGAGGGTGTAGCTTTAAAGCCAGGTTGGTTAGGAGGTTGTTCTGGATGAGATGGAAAGACAGTTGATTATAGACAGAATTCAAAAAGAAATAGAGAAGTAATATAGCTGGGTAGTTACTGATGTTCCTCAGTTAGTGAGACGTGGATGCAAATGTCTAACCGGTTGTATCTACTGCTCTGGCTCTTATTCTGGTACTACGCAATGATTATGTTGACCTTCAGCCAAATTAAGGCTTTCAGAACCTCAAAATGTAAGTAAACAGATCCATGCATATACTGTATACAGCTGCTGGTCCATGATGAATTATGCTGTGTGCTATGTGCTGTGTCTTTCCTATATGTGACTTCTGGGTGGCTACCTTGTCTTTTTCTTTGTCTTTGTCATTATTATTATTTTTCTTCTCCCTCCCACTCAACTCCCTGCACTTTTCCTCCTCCACTGATTTGAATTGTCTTAGTGGTTAAATATATGGGGCATGCACATGCTGACACATACTGGTAGATCAACACAGATATTCACTTACTCATCCATGCACATTTCCAGTCCATCTGGTGTCTCCAAACTCTCGTTTGATATGAGAAACCTCTCTAGTCTTGCTGCCTTCACCAGATTTGTATTTTTTCCCTAACCTTAGTAAAACACAATGTCCTTCAGTTTCACTTTGTGGACACACTCTATTTTCTCTCGCTTTTCACACTCCCGCGCTCTGTTGCACAACGAGTAGCTGCCAGGAGCTCAGGTGTAATAGAAGCAGTCTCTCACTCTCCCTTTTACAAAATGTCCATTTTTTTTTTTTATCAGCTAAAACAAACAAACGCTGATGCGCATGCATACAGATTTCAGTTTTGCGCATCCTGCAGACATTCTGAATCCTAATGGCTTTTTTTCACCTTCACCATTGAGTTATGCTGTTCTGTTAAAGACGCTGTGCTGCATTACACTGATTGGAAGTCTTGATTGATGGCCACACACACACACACACGCACACTTAAGCAAGGTCAGTCTGCTTTTTCCTTCGAGGGGGAGGGTGGAAAGGGCAAAGCTCTTAATGGCGTCTGGGTGCATTTTGGGACACACTGAAGTCCTGCTGTCTCAGCTTTGAAAAAAGGCCTCTCTCTGTTACACACGTACTCGGAGAGATGCACTGAGCAATGGTTGATAATGGAGAGTCATATGTCTTGCTTGGTGAATAATTTAAGTCGTCCTTGTGCTATGGCCTGTGCGCTTATGCCTTAATCAAATTGGGCCTTTTGTAGTACTTTAGAGATTTTGAAGCAGGTAGGATTCTTTGTCTATCTGAGATATTAAAGGCATCAGCTTATAGTTTCATATAATCTATATGACCCGTGAAGAGCTCAATGGTGTGTTCAAGTTGGAGTGAAAGAACTCGACTGTCCTGTACAGAGCCCTGACTGAGCTCAACCCTACTGAACACCTTTGGGATGAACTGGAATTTTAGAGTCTCCTTGACATCGCAACATCAGTGCCTGACCTCAGTAAAGCTCTTGAAACTAAATGAACACCAATCCACATACAGTAGCCATGTATCAAATCTAGTGGAAAGCCTTCCCAGAGAAGGGGGACTAAATCTGGAATGGTGGAGCACCAAATATCTAAAAAGCACATACAAGTGTGATGGTTCATTCCAGTCGGGCCAGATTTTGTGGAACATCAATGAGAATGAGCGATGTGGTGTAAACCTGTTGATAAATCCAATAGGTAAATAATAGCCATGTGGTGAATACTTGATTTGATCGTTTCACTCTTGTTGGAATAAATATATTCTTTGTGTATAGGGTTACATTATAGGTGATTATACAGTATAAGTCTTATTGAATGGAAATTTAGCTTCATTCCTCATTGGTAGACTCTGTGAGAACAACTCTCAGTAGTCTTCACTTTGGAGCTCCATCGACTGTCGATGATAAAGGAGCGCCGATTGGCTTGCATTTAAGATCTAAACAATCATTGATGAGACTGAATTCCTGTAATCAATATGAATAAAAGAAAGCTTTTGTCTGTACATTGGTCAGAACTCGCTTTTCCATGGCATCTTTACTTGCATACATTGGAGTACCCGAAACGAGTCTCAGAGAATTCTCCGTCTGCAAGTCTGTCTGTCTGTCTGTCTGTCCAGCATCACGCAAAACTGGCTCGACAGAATTTTATGAAAATTTGGCAGTCCTTCCATATTTGCCTAAAGTTAAACCTGCGCCATAAATGTTAAGTAGGTAAAGGAGTTATAGTAGTTTTGTTCCAGATTATAAACTGGAAGTTTAGATACGTAGCATACTGCACGTGTCTGAACGTTGGCCGCGTCTTAAATCGACCGCTGGACATCATTTTAAATATCTTTTAAAGTACTTTGATATCTGCCTGAAGTTTAACCTGTTTAATTTAACTTAAATTAAAATGGTGAGTAAAAGTGAACAGTTGTGTGTCGGATTTAATCATCTACTTTAAAATAAGCTTAATTTTAGCTTTAACCTTTGACCTATTTCTAAAAACTCTCTTCCCCATCAATGACGGCTACTAACACTAGGCAGTAATAATTACATTACTCTCACTAGTCTTTTACTTTTGGTCTTCTATTTTCTTATAGCAGCATGCTCTAGCCTGTTATATTTCCCACTCAGTCGGTGTTCTTGTCTTATGCCTGCTCAAATATGTTTAAACCATTCATTCGTCTTCTATACCGTTCCCGTGTCCCGTGGGAACTCAACGGTGTAGAACAACGTGGTCACTTAAGGTGTGGTGCAAGGTGTTATACCCTAGATGGGGTGCCAGCTCGTCAAAGGGCACAAACACACACACACACACACACACACACACACACACACACACACACACACACACCCCAATCACACACAACGGGACAATTTGAAATGCCGATCAACTTACTGTGCATGTCTGTAAGAGGAAACCAGAGAACCTGGAAGATATCCACCCAGCACATGATGAGAGACAACAGTGCTAATCACCAAACCACCATGTTAAACCAGCATGAACCAATTTAGACACACACTGTATACCAGTTTTTATGGGGTATGTTGTCCCTGTGTATTGTGTCTTAATTCCAAATAAGGGCGAATTCTATTTGAGTTTGGATCCTCTCATGGTTTGTTCCTCATGTGATCTCAGGGAGTTTTATTTGCCACCTCTGGCTTGCTTTTTTAGGGACAAAGTGATGAACAAATAACATTATGCTGTTTTTTTTTTTCTTTTTATTTCTGTAAAGCTGCTTTGTGACAATTTTACATCTTAATAACGCTTACAGATATAAAAAAATCTAAATTAATTAAATTGAATAATCATGAGCATTGTGACCTCACACCTCCAGGGTCAAGGCTCATACAGTATCCTTTCTTTGGGACTGTGCGAGTGAGTGTGTGTGTGTGCTTGTGCCCTGTGGTATACGGTATGAGTCAAGATTCTAGAGATTTTATTTGCCATTTGTATACATAACTGTATTGGTGCATTGGGGTTTTTTTTCTATCAGTGATCTAAGAAAAGTGGAATAAACATATAATACAGGAAATAAATAGTAAAAGGAATCTGTCAGGCTATAATAAACACTATCTATTACTGAATGCCTAAATGTAAATCTATTACTATAATGTACTGATGATGGTGTATTTTAAAACATGATCCTCAAATATTGTAACTATTACACGTCTTCAAATTTTCAGCACTGTCGCCTTGCACCTCCAGGGTCCGGGTTCGATTCCCCGGGCAGGCTCGATTCCCGTCTCTGTGTGCATGGA
>JAQQZT010000012.1:27190639-27202005 GCA_030068275.1 Clarias platycephalus
AGCGATTGAAAAAAACTGTAATAGATCTACTACACGGAAAATGTATTTCTGTTTAGGTGCTACTTCTGGGGTTGTGTTTTGGCGTTTTTTTGAAGATGTTTTCTTACTCATCCATCCATCTGCCATAAATCCAGTTGCACTGACGTTCCTCCTCCTAGATCCTCAAACTGAGCCTGATGAAATGAATGTTCAAAGACAACCCTAACCACTCGGTTCATGATCTCCCATGCTGTGTAATCTTACCTTGTCTTTGCTATCTTTGTGCCGCTTCCAGGCAGTGTCTTGCTGTCATCAGTGCATCTTGTGCACAGACATAACCTCTCCCTCTATCATGCTCTCTTACTGATCTTTGGCCAGAGAATGGATCCTGTCAGCTGGTCACACTGTTGGGGTTCCCTTTATTGCTGCTTCTTGTCAGGTCAGATGGCATGGATCCATTCGCGGTCGGTGTGAGTGTGTGTGTTAGAGGTACACAAAGCGAAAAAGAGCAGATGCTGTAGCCTCTAGTGAGCTTCTGGTCTACTGCAAAAGCAATGCCAGGCTCATGTTCTGCTCCATAAAAATAAATAAATAAAATGAAACAGGTCATTGATTGATGCACCACCAGGATAACCAACCTGGAAAGATGAATCATTGTGTTTTTTTGAAGCCAGTAATATAAAAAGAAATTCCTCGTCAGACCTACATGAGTACCTCTGATTTTTGCTCTGCAGTGTGAGCCAGACAAAGTGTTGTCTGTGTGTGGTTCAGCCGTTAATATTAATTTAACAATAAAAATGCCCTAGCATGACATCACATGACCTGCTGTTGAGCAGCAGACACAACCCTCTGTCCTGATCCATGTATTGTAATCACAACTGGCACAACTCCAGCTGTCCCCATCACCAGTGTTTCATTCACACAGTTGAACATGTCATGCCAGCAGCTTGAGAAGAACACATACAGTGTTGATTCGCCTGACTCATCCGGTCTGAATTTAGGATTAGTCCGAGCTCACAGCACTGCACATGTTTTTAGCAAGAAAATGTGTTGGGGTTTGCATTTGTTTTAGCACACATTTCAACTTGCACTGCATTTCTTAAACATATTTTTTTTTTTACATGCATATCATCGTTCCATGATTGAAGATCTAAAAATGGAATATACATAATATGACCAAAAGTTTGTGGACACCAATGTTCAAGTTCAGTTGGGTTGAGGTCAGTCATGGCTGTGTAAATAATCGAGTTCTTCCACTTCAACCTGAACACACCATGTCTTCATGTAGCTGTCTTTGTGCACAGGGGCATTGTCATGCTGGATGAGGTTTGGGGGATTCTTCATTCCAGTGAGGAAAACTGTAATGATACACTATACAAAGACAACCAAGACAATTGTTTGCTTCCAACTTTGTTGGAAAAGTTTGGGGAAGAAACCCATTTGGGTGCGAGTCAGGTGTCTACAAACATTTAGATATATAGTTGTATTCAAATTGAATGGCAATATAATCATATCAAATCATGTTGTGTGGTTTTTATTCAGTATCACTCTATTCGATATCAGTCCAGTGATGTGCAGATTAGGCTAACTGGTGTTCCCAAGTTGCCTGTAGTGTGTAAATGAGCATCTGAGTGTGTATGTGCGCAATGTGATGAATTGGCACCCCATCCAGTGTGTACCCCGTCTCTTGGCACCCCTCTCCAGTCCCCCCCAATACACTGGATAGACAATGAGTGAGTGAGTGAGTGAGTGAGTGAGAGAGAAAGAGAGACTAACAACAAAGAACTCTTATTTGATTTGGAAAAGTTGCAGGGCTAGACTGATTACAGTTTTCAGGTCACTGTGTGAAGCAGGTGTTACAATAGATGGGTCTAAATTCAAGCTCGCCAGCATTCAGTGGTGTTGGCTAACTTAGGAGTTGTAGCGAACACTTATTAACACATATTAGGACATACTAGGACCACCAATAACAAACTGGACTCCATATTAACTTAACAAATCAATTCCTGTTATCACCTAAATGAGGATGGGTTCCAGGTGAATCTGGTTCCTCTCGAGGTCTCTATTGCCATCTAAGGGAGTTTTTCTTTGTCACCGTCGCCCTCGGCTTGCTCATCATGGACAATCTGATCGTTTTGATTCATACACATTTCCATAACGTTTGATTCTGTAAAGCTGCTTTGCGAAAACATCATTTACAAAAACAGATGGGGCTGCAATTAAGCTGCAATTGCATCCCAGGTCCTCCTAGCAGTTTAGTTATACTCAGCTAAAGCCTGGCTATACAATACCGAAGAAAAATAAATAAATACTTTCACTTATATCAATGAACTGACATTGGTTTAAGCACTCAACATGTTGTAAACTCTAGAGAGCATCATATTTAATTAAAAAATATGTATAAGATGAAATTGCCTTTAATAGTCCAACCGAATCTTTTGCCCCAAACATTACAGGACTGTACTGTGAAATGTGTAAAAGTTTGGAGTGAAATCGATGAAAAGTATTTCACAGGCTTTACCTATTACCTGGCTGACAGTTGGCTGTGCCGAATGAATGACTAGAAGACCAGCTGGCACTACTGTGTGTTGGCTGACCCCGTAGTCTCACCCATGACGCATGGACTAGTGCCCGGTACACTGCATGGACGGAAGGGGAGCTGGCAAAGGGCTGGCACCAACGATGACCTGCCAAGTCTCATCTCTGAAGTGATGACAGACCATACTATACTGTATGTTGTTCGGGCTCAGCTGCAATAAACCGTTGTGTACTGATGTGACGTTGATTTCGATTTCGATTAAAGATTTTATCAGAGACTCTTCTGGAGATAAAGAAGTAGGTAGTAGATATAAGAATAAATTCCAGGAAAAAAAATGTCTCAATACCCCTATTTCTCTTGAAAACAGTTGGGCGCGCTTTGTAAGTTTTAATTAATGAATCTGTGACATAATTACATGAACAGTTATCCTCTGATACTTAATTTAGCAAATGGCTGCAGGGTAGGAACCGTCTGGGACATGGGGCTCCTGCTGCTCTCTCAGCCTCCTCCTGAAGGAATTGTGTGAATGGTATAAAATCAGTATGCGGTTAAATATCATCCAGATAGTTTCATAACACACAAATTGTGTGACTTTGTACTTCTTGATTTTAATAATTGTAATTTGGACAAAGCTCTAATTGCTGAGCCGCAACTAGTTTGTATTCTTTTTTTAAATAATGCTATGCAACTGCAATATATCATTAAAGAACCCTTGAAGAATGAAATAATTACTTAAATATCCAAACATAAGTCACTCACTAATCTTCTATACTACTTTATCCTGTATACAGGATCACTGGAGACCTGTAACCTATCACAGGGGACTTACTGTAGGGCATGGGGTGGGGTATACAATCTATCGCAGGGCACACACACACACACACACCAATTAGCCTAATCTTCTGACTGTTGGAGAAAACCCAAAAAGCCTGACAAGAACATGCACACAGACCGACAGTAAGGTGGGAATCGAACCCAGAACCTAGAGATGCAAGATGACAGTGCTAATCACTAAGCCACCGTAGCACCCCACTAAACATGACTGTGTAATATAATAGTTCATATGCTCAGCGTATCAGCCTCATAACAACAATGACCTTTTCACATTCTGTGTTACTCAGCTACTTCATGTAATGTATTTTATGGATTCATCCATCACTGAAGTAAGAGCAAAGTGAATAAGCAGAAAATGTTTAAGGCTCTCTGGCAATAAATACCACAACTTTAATCATGCCTGTGGGTGACCACACACACACACACACACACACACACACACACACACACACACACACACACACACACACACACACATATGCATCGTTATCAGAGCACATATATAAAAGGACCACACTAAGCTGATATTGAGGTAAATTTATTCTTATATAAAATAAAAAAATAAAAAATAAAAAACTTTTTCTGCCATGTTTTCCAACAACAGCAGTGTACCTGATGCCCAAGCATCATTTAAAGAAACTATACCCCATAATTACAATTAACATTATCAACAATGAATATTACTCCAGGCTTCCTGAGGAACTTTTTGTCTCTCTTTTTCAGTCCAGTGGGAAACAGGTGCAGATGATGTCAGATGATCAGGCCGGTAATTAGAATACTGGTGATGCTGAATGCGGAGTGGTTGGAATAGACGAGAGGGGAAATAAGGTTGCTGCTGAGGTTGTTACATAAAGAACCAATTTTTAGACGGTATCTTTAGGCACTTTGTAGCCTGTTACAGGCTTAAATTTAATATGAATAAATAAATGGGGGCTCAAAACTTTTGCACCAAACATAAATGTATACATTCCTTCATACTCAAAACATCTGAATATTCCTTGTTTATCTGCAATAAACGACTCTTAAAACAAAACTCAGAGGCATAATTCAGATGTGAAGCTTAAATGATATAAAACCATATAAAAACAACATCCTGCTGATAAATCCGTTTCGCTTTGGTTCTATGAAAGAATGATAAATTTAGATCCGGTGTATAATATAGGACATGGAGAGAAACGGATGATGGGAATGAGGGTAAAGTAAAGGCCACACAAAAGGAAACAGTTGTACAAGTCTGATTTATTCCATGTGCTTTGCCAGGATATAAATAAGGGTCAAACTTAGAAAATCAGATTGCTGGAAGCCCAAGCCTATGTACATTTCATGTTAGCAATTCCACTGTGCTCACACAAGTGTTATTTAAATTGATATATTCATCAGTGAGACCTCGCACTTTGACCTTGAAAATTTGGTACAATATTAACCAGTGTGATATTTTTTTCTGTTATTATTTTCTTACTTTTTTTTGTTAAACTACATTACATATATGAACAATGATTGAGGAAAATATTTATGTACAGAAATATTGTTGCAAAAAAAAAAAAAAAAATCTGCAGTTACATTGAGTTAAAATAGTTTAAAATATCCGCATATCATCTGTGTTTCAGCCCCATGAGAGACGGTGGACTTTTCACCTGAAAGCAAAATTGAGTGGAGCCGTTCACACATTCTGTTTTCTCATCTTCTACAACAGTATTGTTTTTTATCTTCCAGGATGGCTATTCTTCTCAAGTCCAACATGTCATATAAAAATAATATAACATCAAGACGACATTAGACAAGAATTGCACATTTAAAATAAGAATAATTAATCATAACATAGTCAATTAAGGATTAGAATAATGGCAATATAGAATTATATTAGACATTAAAATGTTTTACCAGTATGAATACTAATCTGCATGGCATTGTCAACAACAATCCTGTAGTGATTTTGGCATGAGACACGTCACTTTCATGGTTGTCCAGTGCAATAAAATCCATTCACATTGTGCATAATATTCATAATGTACTATCAAACCAAATGAAATGAAAGAGTGAAAAGTAAAAACATGGCAAACCAGATAGTCCACTTTTTGCCTCAGTGTTGTTACTATAATCTATGGACCTGGGCAAAATTAGTCTGTCAAAATGAGTAACCATGGTATATGTCCGTTCCCATGGTACATTGCCTTTCCCCCAACCTTCTCCCTCACACAACATAGTCCACACAACAGAGCCTGAGCCCAGTGAAGTGAAATAACGTAATGTGTGCATTCATGCTCAACACATCCCTGCCATTCCGTAGTCCACCGAAGTATGCGGCGCATATGTGTGCTTCATAGCATAGAAAAGCCAGAGGTTCACACCAGTAGTCCTTCGCACACCGAGGTTTATATTTAAAGTTCAGTCACAAGAGGCTCTGCCATGTTTGTAGTCCCGTGCCACTCATAGGCTCCGTATTTTGATGTCCATTTTTGCAATGTGTGTGTGAGAGGGTCCATGTTGGGGGCTGGCTACATTCTTTGATTTCCACAGTAATAGACATGGGAGTCCGGCATTACCCTGCAAATGAGATTAAATCACTTATCCAGAGCGTCCACAAAAAAAAAAAAAAGAAAAAAGAAAAAACAAGCCTCTCAGATGCCCCCTTCGCCGGTCCAACACAGCCAGAACACATGCTCTCTGCGGGCCGAAGGGCCTGTTTCCGGGCTGCTTGCATTCAAAGCCAAACCAAAAACAAGGCAATGCAATTAAAGTAGTGTTCTTTAACGAGGGTTTTCAACACGCTGTTCGTAGTGAGTGGGTCTAAATGGAACTTCCCGATTTCAAACATGCAATTTTACCTGCAAAAATGGTTTAGAGCAAGCCAAACCCCAGGTTGACCAATACAGACCACACTGGGGAGGGGAACCAAAAAAAAAAAAAAAAAAAAAAGAACCAAAACAAAAACAACCATACAAACAAACAAAAGAAAATAACCAACCACAATCTTATCTCCATTTTTACGCTGTCCTTACAGGGTAGTAGTCATACAGTTCCCATTTTTCTTGCCCTTAAATGGCTCACTGCCTTACACACTGCCTGATGATGAACAGAAGTGGACCCCCCCTCCCATCGAAATACACTGCAGTTACAAGCTTGTAGCAGCATTATGGATTTAGAGTCCTCATTCAAGCAGTCAGGATGTGTGTCTGGTAAAAGTGCTAAATGGAGGACAAAGGAAAAATGGGAGAAAAAAACATCATATCAACCCCTTTTTGATGTTCTGAGGAGAATGAGAGCGGAGTGAATGGTGTGTTTTGGCCAGAGGGCTGAGGGAAGGGGGGTCGAGAGAGAAAGAGAGAGAGAGAGAGAGAGAGAAAGAGAGAGAGAAAGAAAAAGAGCACGGCAGCGACATCATGCAGAGGCCACGGTAAAATGGGGCGGGCTGGACCGGACCGGGGCGGAGAAACACGGGCGAGTCAAAGGTCACTGGGCCCATGGCTCCGTGGGGGGCCTCTAGAGGGCGTGCTCTGAAAGGCACACACACAGACAGGAGCGGACAGTGGGTGCATATTAGAAAATAGTTGTCTCATACTTGGTGTTGACTCCTCTTTTGGCTTCCTGTCCTGGCTCCACGATCCACGGGACATTGCCGTGACCCTTCTGCTCCATTGAAGGCTGCTCCATCTGCATTAGAGACAAGAGTTAGAGAGCATACGCATCAGTCTGAGGAGGTAGTTGAGGAGGGCAATGAGGAGGAGGAGGAGGAGCAGAGAGCGAATGCTGAAGGTTATCACAAGATGTTTTAGTAGACACACTATCACAGACTTGCACATGAAATATCCAATAAATAAAATACTTTTCTGTAAGTAATGCACACGATATGAGTTCAAAAGTAAAACACTGTAAAATAGTTTAGCAGCCATTTTTCAAGTACCACACTGTGATAAATAAGTAAGTGGTGTTAATAGTCAGATCTGTATTTTATATACGAATATACTGTACGCATATTTCTTAAACAAATAATCATACTTTAAATACTACAGACAAACCTTCCCAACAATTTCATCAGTTAGAACCACCAATCACACTGCCGTCCTTCTGTCCTTGGTACACATAGCCTTGCACATTCACAAATTCACACACACACACACACACAAAGAGCACATGTCCACATACAGTACAGTACACAATGTCTTTTGTTGACCGATGCCCTCGTTCCTTTACCTGTTCCCCAGGGAATCACAGTGAAGTAAGGAATAACACTTAACAGACTGTTCGCTTATACGACACACTGAGGCGGTGTGATTCACGTCATGCTTGAGTGGATTATTTTTGTTTAACTGCATGGTATGGAGTGTGTTATTACCATGGTGATTTGCCAGTGATTCGATATCAACAAACTATTGATAGTAATATAACAGTTTATAGTCATCTCCTGTTGCCTCTTAGACTACAGCAACGATATATAAGGTCCGGATTTAAGTCCCTTGTGTTTTTAACGGGAGCAATGCTTGAGCCAGCTGCTGTGCATGTCCAGGCATGTATAGGTGTGGGCAAGTGGGTTTGAAATGGAAAGTGCACTTTTTACCTGGCACATTTATTCTGCATTTGATATTTGTGTGATGAAACTGACATCGCAAACTTGGATGCATCCGCCGGAATCTCCAGGAGCGGTCAGGCGAGTAAACAGGACAGTTTCTCACTAATTGGTTATTTTATCTTTATACTTTGCAAATATTGTAAATAAATTGTAAATATGATGTTCTGTTTGATATTTATATATTATTTTAATGCTGACTTGATTTATAACCTGGAAGTATTACTTTTTTTGAATGAGCCGTGCTTCCCCTAGTTTGAGAACCATCAACTGCCACTGGTGTGTGGAATGTACCATATGCTTGGATGCTTGGATACTGCATACTGTATGTTTTGTATGCAAGTATGAATAAATTAATTTATTTGTGTCCCATTGTTCATTTGCTTTCGGAGGTGCGCGCCATTGGGAAGAACGCTGACTGATGAGTCTGATGCCAGCTGGCAGAAAAGACCCCAATAGCGCTTCCTAGAGCACTGTGGTGGAATGAGCCAAGAGCTAAAGGTGCTCCTGGGAAAAAAAGTGTGCCATGGGAAGGATGGGCGGAAATGGTTCAATATCATCAGTTTTGCAGATACAGTACATCTTTATCATTGTTACAGTACATGTTGTAAAGGAATGCGTTATTTCAGTTCTAAGTAAAAAATAAAGTAATAAAATAGGTCTCTCCACACACTGTGGGGAGGCAGGGGTGTAGGATGTGTGTGCGTGTGCGTATGGGTGCGTGAGTGTGTGTATGTTAGTGGAATAGTGTGTCAGGGGCAGGTGGATAAAAGACACTTAGACACACACAGCACAAAACATTGTCTCATAAACCCTGTTCAACAATCCTCTGGAAGGGGTAGGAGACACGACAAAAATATACATGATGTGCATCACCAAGTACAGGCCAGCAAACAGCTGTTTTAAAATCTTAAAAATGTTTAATATACCTAATGTCTCCCAAAATAGATTTTGCATATATTTCAACTGTGCTCAATTTTTAAAAATACGTTTTTAATTATTTTTAAAATAAAAAAAATAATCACTCTGACTATAACATTTCTAAAAGCGTATTGTTACATGCAATATAATAATATTTATTCAATATGCCTACACACAGACCCATGTATCTCCTAAATTCACAACCAAAAAATGTTGCCACCTAATATTTATCCATTATCCAGCTGGATGAAATGATCATATAATATTGATATTGGACACAGTAGCACACAGTACTGAAATGCCTGAACCCTATTTCGAGACTTGTGCAGTCCAAAAGCAAATCATAATACAGGGTGACGAGAACATGGAGATACAGATTTAGACAGGAAGCAGCACACATAAGCCACAGCATTAACACACAGGGGATGTTTGAGAACTGCCTAGGCACAGAAGAGCAAAATGAACAAGACTGTCCAAGGGTGTTTGTTGATTACTTACAGATTTGCGAATGTTGGAGCGTGGTTTGGGGATGGGTTTGGACGGTTTACTGTCAAAGCTCTCAGGCAGTGTGGACGAGCCGTGGCCACCCTTCCTGGCCTGTAGAGCCAGCTGATAGGCCACCTCAAAGGCCTGGCCCAGCGTCAGGATAATTTCATAGGCCAGATTCTGCACAAATGTACATAAAACACAGGTCATCATTAAAAAAAAAAAAAAAAAGGCAAAAGATATGTTTTATGACCTTTGGCCTCTGGACGCCACCACAGTGAATTTGAAATTATACATCCAGCATGTGTGACATTAACCATTCAGGTTAATTACAGTCATTTTTTATACACACACCCATTCTGTGGGCTCACAAATGTCTGACAACCAGTTGCATGGCCATGTGTGGCCTGGTCCTTCTTTACTCCATAACTAATCAAGCAGATAAAAGACCTGGTGGTGGATCTGAGTGTTATATTTACATTTGGTAGCTGTTCACCCGAACTCTCAACACGAGAACCAAAGAGGTGTGCGTCTGTGCAAGCTATTGATGGCATCATTAAGCCGAAATAAGTAAATTAATTAATAAATAAATCAATAAACCCATCAGAGAGAACATTTGGAACATTCTTAAAAAGACGGAATTAACGGTCAAGTTAAGAAACAGCAAAAGTCCTGGAACACCACAGAAGACAACTGAAGACAATTTGTTAAGGCTGATTGGTAGACGTCCTTCCTTTAAGAAGGTTGCAGGTACTTTCTTATTTACTGTCTGCACAGCGGCGTCTTGTGCTGATTGATTGTGTTTCCATCACCTGACACACTACTCTACCTTTCAAAGTACAATTTGTTATTTAAAACTTGCAGTTGTGTTGTCTAAGCTTTGCCGCATGCTGCTGATACAGTATCTCTAAATAACCAAATTGTCATCTAAATATGATTAATAAATTGCCTCAAAAAAGCAAGAGAGACGTCCTTAAATATTTTTTTGTCAAATTGAGCACAAACAAAGTCAAAACCAGGTGCTTCAGACAGACAGAGAGAAGGCCTTTCTTGGTCTTTCTTCTGGTCTAACAGGGAACTGAGAAGCATCACTGTGTGAGGTCAGCATATTAACGTAGAGGGTGATGGTCGGAGACAGACGCAGACTTCCATCTTTCTTTTACACACATGCAACAGGCAACGTATAATGATGTAGTATAGCACGGCTCTTGGCATCTTGATTTTTTTTTTCTTCTTAATGTAATGCTTTTGGCACTACGGATCACTACAGCATGTGTGATTTTTTTAATAATAAAATTAATAATAATGTTAAGGGTAACTGGGTAAATATCAAATTTAATAACTTCTACAATAGATTAATAATAAATATTAAACGTATTATGACCCTGAATTTTCTTTAGAAGCCTGTTTACAACTTCGCAAGTGTGGCTATTCTTTATGGGACTTATGCAATATCAAGCTTATATCACAAAAGTAGCACATCCCTAGGGTAACTAAGCATTCCATTATAAGCATTCAATAGGTATTATTTAACTGTATGTTTAACTGTATAATTGTAGAAAGTATAGATACCTATAGACAGGACAGTATCACTGCTCGTCTTGAATTGCTTCAGAGACTTCAATCTACTGTTACCAGAGAATTGCACAACTCCCCTGTGATTAACTCACATGTTGACAACCTCAGGCTATAGGTGTAACACAACAGTATTATTTATAGCTGTGTGTGTGTGTACATCAGTGTCTGTTAAGTGCTCGAAATAATTACATGCGTTTTCATTTAAACCAGAAGGTGGGCTGGTCTATTAAAATAAAAAAATAAAAAAAAACTTTGTTATTTTGCTTTTGTTTGTTGGTTTGATTTTTGTTAACCATCAAAATTTTGCAATTATAAATAACAATGTGCAGGCCTCATTTAACCACTGAGCCAGAAGACCGGGAACTTTCGAGAAAGCTTTATATCTTCTAATTCTAATATCTAAATATATATATTATATACTGCTTATCATTTTATTATAATGACTGTGTGAATCAGAAAGTTGCA
>JAQQZT010000012.1:27202105-27212878 GCA_030068275.1 Clarias platycephalus
AATTCTAATATCTAAATATATATATTATATACTGCTTATCATTTTATTATAATGACTGTGTGAATCAGAAAGTTGCAATGCTACAGTATTAGCTTAATGTCCCACAATATTAGAGTTACATGAATGTTACTAACCACATCAAAAGCTGTAAACACATGGCAGTAGTGGTGACTGGACTTCAGGTCTTTGGTGATGTAGGCAAATGTGGAGAGGTCCTCAGGATCCTGCGCTGCACATGAGATGTTCCGAATCTCATGCTCGGCTATGATGTTCTGCACAGGAGAGAGAGAGAGAGAGAGAGAGAACAAGAAAAAAAAAAGAGAGAGAATGACTAGATAATTCACATGGCACCTACTATGTCATGTGTCATGACTGTTAGGGATAAAAGGAGAAAAGTTTAAATGGAAGGCTGCTGTTCACCTTATTTGTTGCATCAATAAACTTGACTCCTTTGTAAGAGACTGAGAGAACAATGGTAGGGACTTTCTTCATTTGTTCCGTAGACTTCTTGTAGAGAAGACAAGAGAAGAAAATCATAGAGCCACCCAGACATGAATCCCCAAACTTTCCTACTCAGACCTGATGCATAAAAACCAACACGAGGCGCGTTGTGCTGTCTACACCCCAAAATCTACTTACCCCATTCTAACCCCCGTTAGCCCTACACCCCAAATCTAGCACACTGCAACTGCCTCTGTATCCCCCACACTGTCAAATGTTGAAGATTATAATCCATGTACACCTACATAACACGTAACCCTCATATCCTTTACACCCCCAATTATTGTAGATTATAAGCCTTATTGCTTACACACCCCAAAAAAACACATTATAACAATTACGCCCACACCCTTAGACCTAGAACATTATAGCCCCTTACTACCACCTCCCTAAATCTAGCACAATATAACTGAATACTTTATACTGAAACCCCTATTAGTCCTACACCCTCATATCTAGCATATTATAGTAAATCCCCCATCCTATACCCCTACATCCCAAAATCAAGTGCATTATAACCCCTATACATCATATAACCCTCAAACGAAGTACAACAATATACCCATATACCCTTTACACCACCAAATATAGTACCTTATAACCCTTGTGCCCCACGTACCCTGACATGACCATATAACCCCGAATCTACTGTAACACATTACAACCCCAGCACATGGCAACCCCAAACCCCTAAAATTAACATATTTTTAATCAGAATGTCATACAATTCCGCTTCCCTTGTGTAAAAGAAATGAATGTCCCAAAAAAGTGCCCCAATTTTCCACTGCAAAACGAGCCAACCCAATCCATAAGCATTTCAGAGAATATTTACCAAACCCCAAAGACATCCCCCTGAATATATTATCTTTACAAAGCGAATGCTTTATAAAATCAAATCTCCTGGGTTCAGTACGCGACTAATTTTTAAACGGGTCAGAATGAATTTTCCCTCCCTCTTTGTACACCATGTAAGCTATCTGACAGTTATATATTAGGTGTTTTATTATTCTTCATCTTTTTCTTTTTCTCGGTCAGCGCTTATCTTTGCCTCAGCATGTTTAAACTGTCCTGGACCTGTCAAAATCAGCTTCAAAACAGAGATCTAAGAAAGAGAGGGAGATAGAGAGGGAAAGAGAGTCAGAAAGACAGACTGAAAGACAGCAAGACACATGCAACAAGATAACGTCTTGTTTATGTAGCTAGAGGAAAAGACATGAGCGCAAAAATGATGTATTCTGACAAATGGAAATGAGTGAGAAAAAGAAAAAGATAGAATGAGATAAAGACATTCCTGCAACAGAAAACCCACCACATGACATACTATAAGAGAAAGAGAAACAGAAATTCCAGGTTAAAGGTCAGAGGGTTCATTGCCATCATTAACCATTTGGTGTAGCTGTCGGTCCATTCCGGGAAAAAAAAAAAGGTTGTTCAGAAGCATAGGACATGTTTCTGTTGTGAGGTCTTCCACATAATCACAAACCTTACCCTCATCTTTGCGCAGGCGTCATGTGTGGATTCTGTTCCTCTCAGCTCCTTTACAAGCATGGAACCCAGATACTGAAAAAGCAAAAGCAAAAGAAAATCGCCAGAAAGAAGACCTTGTTTTAAATTTCAATTTATCAACACCACAAATTCTCCAGTGTCTGCTTGTATATATCGTATATACAATGGCCGTTCAAGTCAAAACAGGACGTTTGAATGTGCAGAACAACAGAAACAGTTATGAGAGTGAAATAAGCTTTATTTCTCTACATAATCTCCTAATGCATTTCACTGGTGCCTAAACGTCCACAGGAACGGCTGCAAGGTGGTCTAAGCCACGTCGGCTAGGATCGTCACTCACGGACTTACAGCATTATCAAAAATGTTCTGTGCCTTTCAAATGTTTCACTGTGGGCAGGAGCCTCATCATCATACATTACCTGAAGAATTGGCAAAAATGTATTCTTCTTCTAATACCGCTTATCCTATACAGGGTCGCAGGGGGGTCTGGAGCTCATCCCTGGAGACTTTGCCAATCCATCGCAGGGCATGCACACACTCATTCTCACACTACAGGCAATTTGGGAACACAAATGAGCCTAATCAGCATGTCTTTGGACTGTGGGAGGAAACCGGAGTATGTGGTGGAAACTCATCAAGCACGGGGAGACACCTAAACTCCACGAGGACATGAGGCGGGATTCAAACCACGACCCTGAAGGTGCCAGTGCTAACCACTAAGCCACCGTGCCGTTTCGATGAAATTATGTCAGACCAAAACTGACTATGTAATCCTGGGATAACAATGATCGGCTTTAACACACTTCATCTGAAATACATTTACGTAATGCTCCAGTCACCGCGGTGAGACTGCTTAACGTTTTGAGAAACTGGACATGATGCAGTTTAGATGTTGTGTGAACACAACAGTAGAGTAATTTGGGACCTATGACTCACTTCATGGTAATATTGCAGAAGAAAAATTGTTAAACAGAGAGGTACTGTTACAATAATAAGAGATACACGCACAGCACAGCATGTGGGAAGCTATTGCATCTGTCCAAATATCAGATCATAATAGCTCTAATATGTCTGTAAGAAACTTAAGGGACCATGGATGTGGTCTGACATGGTGCGAATGGTCGATAAGCGACATAAATGCTACAACATTGTTTTGAAGTTCAGTGTTATCTCGATGGCAATGTCAGTCTAAGGTTCAAAAGTAATGATGTCTTGGTGTTGTCTCGATGCTACAGTAGATGAGATCGCAACATCAGTACAACTATCTGACATCGGTCATCCAAAGGCTTCCTGCTGGCCAGTCCCTGATTTAGTTAATCTGCTGGTGTGGGAGATGGAGAGCTGATTTAATAAGGCAAGTGTTTATAGAAATATCCTATCACCCAACAACACAGAATATTTCTCTTTATAATCTCCCTCTCTCTCTATCCGCTGTCTGTGGAAATGCAGCTGTCAGGTTTTGTGCTGCTGAGATCGATAGATGAAACCTGATGAGATTAAAATGCTGTTTACAGAGGCACTGTAGGCTGCTACCAGCATGGGGTGTAGCTTCCCTCACTTACACATGCTGTCCAGATGAATTACTGTCTGCAGCCCACACACACACACACACGTGCACAAACACACACACACACTGCACTGGCTCACAGACTTTACGGTCCTTTTGGCACTCGTTAATGCCACAGTACTAATCAACACTTTCAATTTTTATAAATGAAAAGAGATCATGTTTTTAAATATTTATATTTTTGTCTGATCCTTCATCTTTGATGAAGACATCTGCCTCTTATCCCTCCATCTTCTATCCAGACATCTGTGACTCGGCGACATATCAGAAACTCTACTCGCCTGTCCCAAGGCCAATCAAATTTACATGAGTTTAACATGGTCATGATCTACAATTCCAGCATCGCTGCTCGTGTGGGCAAACAGACCAACCAGATTCGTAGGGCTGTTGCTAGGTAACAGAGCAGCTTTATGTAACCTCTAGCTAAAATTACTCCAGAATGGAGAGAAGCTGAAAAACAGGCCGCCACTTTAACTGAACAGAGAAATACTGTTATTCACCACAGAAACACACTCTCTCTCTCCTCTCTCATCTCTCTCACTGTCTTACTTCTAAGAAATAAGCCCACCATTTTTTTGTGCACACATTAAATGCACAAGATGCTGTACGTATACACGCAGGGCCATATTAACAGTTGAATTATGCATGTGTGGTAAGGAGGTAATACTAAAATTGTGCACGCTCTATTTAGAAGTCTCACATAATTAAAGACGCTTGATGGCTGTCAGCAAATAAAATGACATAATTGCGGAGAAAACAAACACCTGCAGGTGCTATGAGGAGGCTTCACTGCACACATGGAAGCTTGGTGAACTTCACAGACAAACATGACGAAGCCTGGGAATATCGCTTGTAAATGCAATATGAAACATATAATGTTTATGAAGGAATGAAGGATTTTTTTCCCCTATCTCTTTCTGTGGGTTTGCAACAGAGATCATTCCACCTGCAAGTTATTGGCACAGGATTTACTCTGTGCCCAAAGTGCTCAAACTCCCCTGATCCTGCAAAGAGCGAGCCTAAGGCTTTACCGTCTGAGCCACCACTGCACCATTATTGACCCTCCATGAACGTGGTCAAGATGACGGCCTTCAGATCAAAAGGTCCTGAGATCAAATACCAGCACCACCAAGGTGCCACTGTGAGCCAGACACTTAGTGGGCAGTGGTGCTGTAGCTCAGAGGGTTAAGGCTCTGGGCCACTGCAGCTCCACCAAGCCAAGCTACTGTACGACTGATGAGCCCTTGAGCAACTTCCCTTAACTCCAGGGTCACTGTATCATGACTTTACAGATCTCTTTTCAATTAACTTTATACAGCTAATCAATTATTATAATAAAAGTCCCCAAAGAGGTGGAGAGTAAACCATACACATCCTTTTTTAACGAGATTGCAAACTAGTTTAAACATGAGTAATTAAGTTATAAACAAATAACTGGCTTCAGTTCTGGCTGTATTTCCGAACCATGAAGCAATGTGGCATGCATTACAGTCCAGTGAGAAGTCAACAGCAAAACCATTTTTAACAACAGCGTATCATTTATAGGCAAAACAAAAAATTGAAGGTTAAGCATTAATGAGCGATGGTGGACACTATCCCATCATGAAGCTGGTCCTTAACGAATTTTAGTTGTGTTATAAACCGTAAACAAATATAATTTAGACTGATGGCAGAACATAGTGGTTAGCACTGTCGACTCGCACCTCCAGGGTCGATGGTTTGATTCCCACATCAGGTCTATGTGCGTGGAGTTTGCATGGTCTCCCTGTGCTTGCTGGGTTTCCTCCCACATACAGAGTAGGCTAACTGTCATTGCCAAATTGCTGGTAGTGTGATTGTGTGTGTACTCGTGTGCCCTGCAATGGATTGGCACCAGGACTTGTGTCTGAAATCTCCCGGGATAGGTTCCAGCTTCCCGCGACCTTGTACAGGATAAGCAGTGTAGAAAATGAATGAATAAATGAATTTAGCGATTCAGACTTGCAGTTTCTAGCTGATGACTTTGAATATAAACCAGACATCTCCAAAATGATAAAGAAATCTCAGTCTGCCATTCTGCCTCTGCATATTATACTTAAGAGACAGGAATATTAAAGATAATCATTACTGCATTACTTGCTGTTAAGAACTCAATTGATTAGAAACGTATTAATACTGTTTGTTTCCATGAGCTTACAGATACAGTATATAACGCTAGTTCAGGCAGCTCAAGCAGATTGCAATAATGGACACTGTATAGAAAGCAGCATTGATTTTTTTTTTAATGGTTACAGAAAGACAAGCAGCATTTTGGACAACCTTGTTTTTTTTAAAGCATTTTTCTTCATTGAATTGTCTCACATAACTGAATAGTTGAAATTGCTGCAAAAAATATAACTGAAACTGACAACAAAAAGTGTGTTGGTGTTAATTATTAATGATTAATCAATAATTGATTGTTAATGAGATCAAATAATTGGTAAAGAAACAGCAAAATTTGCAACATTATAATAAAGACAACACAAACACACTACAATCCATGAAATGGAATTACTCTGTCTGGAACACTCTCACACACACACACACACACACACACACACACACAGATGTTTATGCACATGTGCAACATGCTTACATATGCCTCATAGTCACAGGACTGGAATATGAGCTTCTCCGGATGGTGCTGCCAGTACTGTACAGGAGTGGATGATGTCGCCTCATTGGGAGGTCGTAATGTGATTGGTTCACACCATTCCCCTTGCTGAAAACAGAGAATCAGGAAACGGTTGGAGCAGGATTACAGCAGGTACATCAAGACAAGCGCGGATGATACGTTCTAGTGTTACGTTTGTCCTCAGATATATAGCTATGTCCTGTTCCTATTAATATCGTTGGTGTGAGTACACACAGGGACAAGTGTTAGAGCGTTCAGATTAAGTAATCACACTGAAACACACACACACAGCCTTAACAAACAGGAGTGAGTGCAGCCGCTGATAAGGTCTCTATCAGGACCATAAAGATCGAAGGCATACAAAAGACAAGGACGTTCAGAAATACAATACAGAAGAAAAGGGGATGTGATAACCATTCTCAAAGAATACTAACATAAGTCATGCTTTGTAGATAAATCCCAGAGACCTACTGTACACCAAACCATACAGTGATGCTAACCTGAATTATTATGCACTCACCATACTGACTTGTGCCATCTGTCTCTCCAGTTTGGAGCGTGGAACATCCTCGAAGTAGTTGTCATTGCGTCTGCGTCTGGCGTCTGCCTGCATGATGAGGTGCTGCACGTCGAGTGAGCCGGCGTTGGGATAAGCCTGACTTAGAGATGGGGAGAGCTGAGGAGGAGTGTGATTCCCACTGGGCTCCTAGACAGAAACGTACACACCAGAGGTGGTGACGTTAGCATTAATATCAATAGCAGAAGCGAACATTAGTGTCACTATTTAAATAAATATCTGTGTGAATGCAAATAGCGTTTCAATAAAAGCTGTATTAAATCATCACCTTGTATGGGCAGATAAGTAATCTCTAGTGATTACTCAGTTACTCAGAGGAAGCCTACTTGAGGCTACATGTACTGAAGATGTTCAACACTGCAAGTGCAAGTAATTTATTGGGCTAAGATGAGATTTGATACACCACAAGCACCATACATGGTGTATGAAGCAATGATACCCTTTAGGAAGTAAATAAACGGTGAGTAACTATCGATAACATTTGATGGGCATTCAAGACTACCGTTATTTCTTTATGTAATCCCCTGCTACACTAATGCACTTATCCCCGGGTTTCACTAGTGCTTGGATACCGTAGAAAGGTTTCTCGTTATGCCAGAGCCATAATCCAACTACCTGCCTCGTGTCTGAAATGCTGGCCTCCCAGGAACTCCTTGAATGGAAAGTTTGCACCCTTCAGATGAGAATCTCGTCATTGCTTGAAGTTTTTTGTAAATGTCCTTTATGCCTTCATTCACAAGACCTTTAAAGTGCTGATTTGACTCGAATGTCCCTCATATATAGACAAGACATTTCGTAGTTAAAACAACGACAAGCCTTGTGCTCTCTTTAGGAAGCTGGAATGAGCCACATGATAGGATGGCAACATCGTGAGTGCCAGCGCAATAAAGGAGCGCATGGCTGGCACTGAATGTACAACGAGACGATCCAAAATGTGCAAGTATGAGTGAAGGGGGGATATTCGTCCTTGGTTCATTTGTAAAATAAGTACAGTGTATAGAGGATTGCAAAGGCAGGTTCTGGAACATGCACTTTCCACTGTATATGTAATTAATGTCAAAGTGAGGAAAGGGTCTGAACTTTTTTTCCCCACAGATGAGAGAATTAGGGAAATGTGTTCCTAACGACATAACTGCAGCCCTAATACTAGACAAAGAGTGAAAGTGTAAGAGAGAGAGAGAGAGAGAGGTGCATACATACTTGATTCCTGTCATTATGAACAAAACAGTTTTTTTTAATCTTTCAGTCATTAGATGTACAGTATTGTGTCTCCATCATACTGACCCTGAGGGAAATCGCTCGTGGGGGTTTCTGCGGAGTGTCTTCGTGTAGTCTGTCCCCAAGCGATGCCAGGATTCTTTTTCTATGACCTATCAAGCCGATCTTAAGAACCTGAGGACAGAAAATCAGAAGCAACAAGTGAGAAAAAAAAAACTGCCGAACACAAGTGAAGAAAAATAATTGTTTGAATAATTCTTCAACACTGATCTACTGAGATTTTTCCTACTGAGTTTATCCTGGACCATTTCTGATGGTGTTACTCTATATCTAATTGTTGCACTATTTAGACTAAAGTATATCACTGTTACATGATCATCACCAAGATGCTTGATTTTAATGCCTCCTGAAAAGTCTGAATGGATGACTGGAGCAAATAGTCTGTTGTTACTGGCTGAACACCGAGCCCCCTTGGTAATGCAGTAATGTAATAACTTGTCATTAAACCTCACACCTGTCATGTAGCACTGACATATACACCTAAGCTGTGATATATTAATCCGTGCCATTTTCAACAAAATACACATCTATTACCACGTCCAAATCAGCCAGTCAAATCCTGCACTAATTCTAGATTAAGCCAGACTGATTAGTGCTTTACAGAGGTGTATTTGTGAGCTGTATTTACTATAAACATTAAAATGTGTATACATGCAAAGACATACAGTAGACATCAGTTAAGAAAATTCAAATGATGGAAAATAAGTCAACAAGACTGAACCAATCTCTACATACTCACTCTGCAGATGGTGAATATTTATAGGGAGAATGTCAGGATGGCTCACAGTTGAACTACTTTGGCATTAACTGGCCACATGCATACACTCTTCAGTCCACATAGACATACAGTACACCACCGTGTCAAAAACAGTCACTGTTTCAGGAGGGTCAAATTATTAGCCCGCATCGATCAAAGAAAATTACTAAGAAGATTTGCAGTGATCAGAATTAAGAGCTGTCCAACACAGTATTAAAGCCTCGAAGGAACATGGTGGAAGAAAAAAAAAAAAAAATCATGATTTTGCTTGGTGAAGTAGCATCATAAAAAAATTTACAGTGGAAATCACAGCTAGGTTGAATAGTAAAAGTAAAAGCATTTGCATTTACTGTACAATGAGACAAAAACCCACAACATTGGGATTAAACAGCTGCATGGCCATGAGAAAACCACTTCTGTAATTAATCAGAAGGGAAATAGATTTACATTAAAATCACAAAATCTTACAACACGTGACTTTTTAAAATATGGTTCTTTTGTCTGTTAAAAAAAAAAAAAACTGTTCTATGTAGAACCCGAAAAAACAAAGCTTCTCCATTTTTGGATAGGGTTTGAAACTGAGTGAGAGTAAGTGAGCGCATTATTAAGACAAATGATTAGAAGGATACTATCTCAGCTCTCTCTCTCTCTCTCTCTCTCCTCAGGAGCATCTCATTGTCTTATGAAAAATGAAAAAGAGAAACACTGCTGAACCTTTAGAAAAAATGGAGTTAACATTTTTTTTGATTAAGGCACTCTCGTTGGTTGATAATATACTTCCATGCCAGTGCACTTTATTAGAGTAAACCGAGTCATTTATACTCGATAAATATTCACTCCTTAATAAAACAAAATGTATAAAACAGAAAACACAGAAAGTGCAGGGGCATGGGTAGCTCAGTGGTTAAGGTGTTGGGCTACTGATCAGAAGGTCCTGAGTTCAGACCCTACCTTCACCAAGCTGCCACTGTTGGGCCCTTGAGCAAGGCCCCTGACCCTCAACTGCTCAGATGAATAATGAGATAAAAATAGGTTGCTGTCGCTAAATGTACTACGAAATCAATACACCAGCAGCTAATGAATAAATCAGTGTGTCCTCAGAGAGAACTACAAAAATCCTACATGTATTAGCCTATACACATTATTTCATGAACCCATATGAATCATATTTAACATGAGAGTGTACTGGTAATCTTGGGAATATACGAGATTTTATGCTACATGTGCATCACATTCACTCAAAAACCTGATCTGCTTCACCAGTCTTTACTTTTAATTCCTTGATTTTGTAGGGCTTAAAGGCAAATGACTGTCTCGATCACTAGCCTTTAAACTGAAGACAATGTGTGCAGGCTTTCAGCAAAGTAATTGCAGGGGTTTTAGATTTGAGATGATAATTTAATCTCAGTAGATGTGAAAGCATGAAGCAGAGCAGAACTGATTAGAGAATGAACTACAACGAACAGTGAGAGGTTCTTCAACTCCTTAGATACCAAAACTGACACGGCAGATCATGAAATGAAAAACTGATGAATTGTAGATACAACGTTTGTGTTTAATACTAATCTTACACTATCATCCAAATCAATATTACAGAGACTTACATGCACATTTCCAAACAATGGAGTATAAAATTGAGGCTTGAGTAACATTGAGGATTATCTAAATATAGAATAAATTTGGTAAAGGTGTGTGTCTGGTGCCCCGCTTCTGCTTGGAGATCTCGTCACATGCCCCGTGTGTCTCTTTGGGATGCGGCTGGTGTCTCGGGACGACTCTCTCTACCTAGACGACGGTTCTGGCCTTGACTGGTGTTGGTAACTGTTTCTCTGAGGACTTGACAGTTTGATAGTTCAGGACTGGAATTTCCTACAAGTCTACCTGAGTCTCCAATAACTACCTGGACTCCATATTAACATCGATCAACATCAACT
>JAQQZT010000012.1:27232827-27253771 GCA_030068275.1 Clarias platycephalus
TATATATGTAAATGAACAGTGAGTGGACATTTATGTAGAAAGTGGACAGTTAGTAGACATGCTAAAGTGAGTCAACTGTAAGATGACAATAAGTGAACATTTACTGTATATAGGAAGTGGACAGTAAGGAGACATACAGTGAATGGACATACACACCGTAAGTGGACATTTACACAGTACTGTATGTGCACAGTGAGTGGACAATAAGTGGACAGTCAGTGGGCACACAGTACATACAGAGAGTGGACATTCTCATTGTCTTGGAGATTTGTAAAGTTATCACTTGGACAGAAGGAGGACTGATTTGGATCGGAGTGGGATGAAAGCCTTGGTGCTGCTGAACAGCGAAAAAATCTGTTAGCACTGAGGATAAAGAAGCTTCATCTCTCTTTATTAACCCACATGTTTAACAGGCTGCATGTAGATACAGAGAGAGACGCCACTCAGGTGCAGCTGAGACTAGAAAACACTGCGGCAAATCAGCAGCACAATACCCAGCACATTTAAAAGTATTTCTGAGGGATTTGATCTATTAGATATTTACACTAAATTACACACAATAAGAGGCAGAGAGAGAGAGAGAGAGAGAGAGAGAGAGAATGCGTGCGCAGTGTTTGTGTTTGTGTGTGTGTGTGTGTGTGTGTGTATTCATGTAGGACTCTCAATTACTCCAAGCGTTGATTATTGTTCAGAATTAACAATCATTATGAAGTGGACAGGTGGACTCAAGTCCAGGTTTACAGTTTTAATACAAAGATAAAATAAAATAAAAGCGATTAGTGACACCTAGAAACAGACAAATCTATGATCAGAAGTTATTTTGTAGCAAAAATAAAGAATTAAATGCAAACTTAACTGATTTCCATACCACACTTAACATTAAAAATCTTGGCAAAAGGAAACATCAAATTTTATTACACTAATTAAATCTTTCATGTAAGTGAGAGTAGTGTCAATTTTTTTTTAAAATAACATCAAATCATCATTTGTCATCTCAATTTGTTCATCTAAGCTGTAGTTCATGGATATAATTAATATTGAAATCCTACAGTACCAGGAAAACTTTTCACTGATGAACTGCAAATTGAGTGCCAAAATTAAAAAGCATCATCCCTTCAGATAAATAAATCTCTCACAGCTTTCAAGATGCCATCCTTGAAATACTTCCTTTGTTAATATTCTGTATCAACCTTATATTCTGTATTTTTTTAGCAGTTTGAAAGTAAAATGGTCTTCACTTTGTGCTTTATCTCTCTGGGAGTGTATTGTAGTGTATTGCAGTTCAATATTGTACTGAACTGAATCTATGAACTATAGAACATTTTAGAACTAAGGACACCCACAAGAAAACTAAATATTGAAGACAAATTGTCTGAATTATGTTTGAAAAGTGTTTTATTTCATTGTATTTAATTAACAATTCACCCAGCATGACGTAATGCAACATATAAATATAAATAATGCATATATTAATAAACTAATCACTGAATATGATATTTTATATCATATAAACTGTCTTCACATTAAACAGTGTTTAGTTGTGTATGTTACCCTTTTGGATTTCCATATTCTCGATGACACGATCCACCTCGAGGACACAGAAATGACATATTTCATATTTTAATAAAAATAAAAAATAAAAACATTCGCTCCATTAATTCGCTATAGCCATCTCCTGCATGCTACTGTAAGCTACACTTCTTCCCTCTGTATTGTTTGAATTTATTTAGCTTAGCATTCATAGTAGAAATAGATTAGTCATGGCCTTGTCTTAGCCTCGCCCGTATCTCTTTAACATATTGGGTGTCCTTGAAAATGAAAGGGTAAAATCGCAAATAAAAAGCAAATGTTCCATTGTTGGCTCTAGTGATCATTTGAGTTTCCCTTTTCATTGTGGCTTTAATGTCGCGTCCATGCTGAATCCAAAAACCACACACTGAGAATTGTTTATTTTTGTGTATCTATTTTGCATTTTCTGCAAAAGAAATGAAAAGTGTAGTTTGCCTTCTACTATTCGTGTTGAGTTTCAGTTTTAGTTATTTTGTTGTGAGTTTCAGTTTTATTACAGTTATCAGATATGTAATCTCTGACACGAGTGCTCGAGTAGGTTTGCAGTGCGTTTTATTTCAATTAACCTCTCGAGACCCCACATCATACATTTTCTCTCTACTACATTGTGTGTATCTCCTTGTAAGGTCCTCAGATCAGCACCACTGGATGTTACTCTATGCCAATAGTTATCAGATCTTAATAAACAGAAAGAGGAGAAATTACAGTACAAGGCACCTAACAGAGTTTTGTTTCTACAGTGCAGAAATTATCAGATGATTGTAAATACACATGAACTGCAAACATACATGAACAAATGCTGTATTGTGGATAAGATGATAAGAAACAAGGGACTTGGTAGTTAAAACTATAAAGGAACTATACATTTAGTGGAGCGACTGGTGCATAACAAGAACTTTAGAGATGTTTTAAATGAATTCAACGTAAAATCTGCCTAAAAGAGATGAACAAAAACTGTACTGTTGATCAGTGTGGACACATTCTCACTTACACAAGAAACTATAATCATCTCGGGGAAAGAAAGTCACTTTAATTTCATGATAAAGTTGCCAGCTGTATGATTAGCCTCCTAGCTCAACATCAGTCCCTGACCTCACTAATGCTTTTGTATATGAACAAACACAAATCCCAACACTGTTCCAAATCTAATGGAAAGCCTTTTCAGAAGAGTGGAGCTTATTATGATGTTAAATTTAGGATGCTCAACAAATATGTATGGGTGTGAGGTCAGGAGTGCACATACTGTTGGTCATAGTGACTGCAAAATGAGATAAATCCATTCTGTCAGTCTTAGGGTGCAAAATAGGTGCAAAAGAGAATATTCTGTGCATGTTTACTTTAAGTAACAAGAGTGTTAAAAAGTGCAAATTTTAAAATATTATGTCTCGATTGTTTTGGTTGGATCATGGTGATTTTTGTAAAATTTTGCAAAAAGCTATTACTCCTCCTCTCACTGTTGTTTCACAATGGACAAATCAGCCTGCAATTGTGTTTGTGGTCATGCAAATATGAAACTCATGCTTTGATTATGCTTTTGTAGTATGTCTTTGGCAGAAAATTGGAACAATAGAATAGTGTTGAGTTTTAGTTGTGCACAAAAACACAAAAAGCTGAATTTGCAATGTAGTTGATACTGCAATCGCTGTAACAGACTGTAAACGTCCTTTATCTTGGCTTCAAAGTTCATCAAACACATTTACTTTACATTTAGTTCCTTGCCATAATATGAAATGTACAATAGATGTAAATGGTTTACTCTATGTGTACTAAAATGAAGTTTGGTATTTCACAGGGTTCGGTTTTAGGCCCACTGCTATTTCCTCTCTACATGATTCCTCTGGGCAACCTAATTTGTAAGTATGGTTTTAATTTCCAAGCTCGTGCTGATAACACACAGTCTATGTCTCAGCAAAGCCAGATGTGAAAGACACTGGATGCTAATTAACTTCATTCTGCTTAATTCTGACAAGACAGAAGCACTGGTACTAGGACGACATGCAGCTACACAGCACAGTCACACAGTACCTCTGGATGGGCTTTCTGTGTTATCATGTGCAGCAGTAAAAGACCTTTGTATCATCCAGTCTTTCATTTGAAGCTCATGTAGATAATATTGCTAAGATAATCTTCTTTCATTTCAGAAATATTGCATGAAATATAATGTCACTCTACATGATGTAGAAAAACTAGTGGCATTTGTCCTCTCTGATTATTGTAAGGCCTTACTGTCTAGGGTTAAGCTACTGTAGGTGCATAAACAAGCTCTAGTTAGTCCAGAATGCACCTGCCAGAGTCCTTACTACGGCCATAATATTTGAGCACATCACCCCTATCTTATCCACACTGCATTAGTTCTCAGAGAAGTTTCACATTAATTTAAAAATAACACTCTTGACCTACAGTATAAAGCACTGCTACTCCTACTACGATCAAAGGGTACAGCTGCATGTCAGTACCTTGTAGAATGACAACTACAGCAAAGGCAGTTTTTTTTCTTAAAAAGAATATCCCAGAATTATGGAATAACCTTCCAATTAATGTTCTGGACTCAGACACAGTCTTAGTATCTGAGTCCAGGCTGAATAGTTTTTTATTTAGCCAAATGTTTTGTATTAGGTAAAAGTTCAGATCTGGGGAACTCATCCACACAGAATATTGGGGTGAACTGGTATGTTTGGATGCTGTCTGCCCCCCACTCTCACTAATCACTTAGCTTTGTTGACAGTGCTTGGTTGCTTACTTCCTTGGGAGCCTTCATGTCTACAGTATGTTTCCTCTCTCTCTTTCTCTGTTGAGCTACACATGGAACTCATGAGTTGCCAACCCCCTCTTCCCTCCATACCTGTCTGACACATTCTGGTGCCCCATTTGGAGGCCTCTGGCTCAGCCCCATATGGTCTGCTTGGGATGCATGTGGTGACTGGGGCTGGTTCCACTTGACCATAAAGATGGTCTTGGGCTAGGCTCAGGCAGGTAGTTGTTCTCTGATACCTTGTGACTGCAGTCCCTCAATAGTTCAGAACTAAATTTCCCACACACAAACATTTCTCCTGTTATACTGGAAAACTTAAAGACTCTCAACACACAGTATGATCACAAATCAATCCTTGCTTATCTGATATCACCCAAATGAGGATGGGTTCACTGTTGAGTCTGGCTCCTCTCAAGATTCCTTCTTATTGTCACCTCTGGGAGTTTTTCCTTGTCACTGTTACCCTCAGCTTGCTTATCAGGGCCAAACTGATAATTATAATTTATACACATTTCCATTTTCTTTTTTATTCTGTAAACCTGTTTTGTGATATTGGCTGTTGTTAAGAGTGCTATACAGTGTTGACAAATAGACATTTCAAAAATCAGTTCTCCACATTTTGTTAGTTTTCATACAAAATGTATTAAACTCTTTTCCCCTCATCA
Source organism: Clarias platycephalus (assembly GCA_030068275.1). NCBI lineage: Eukaryota > Metazoa > Chordata > Actinopteri > Siluriformes > Clariidae > Clarias > Clarias platycephalus. The sequence goes on from JAQQZT010000012.1 coordinate 27,237,814, forward strand.
TTCCACACACAATACTCCACAATGACAAAGGAAAAACAGTTGTTATACTGTAGCTGTTTGTTAATAAAATAAATAAATAAATAAATAAATAAATAAATAAAAATAAAATCCCATTTACATAAGTATTCAGTCCCATCGCTTAGCACTTGGTGAAAGCACCTTTGGCAGCAATAACCTTTCTTTTGGTTTCTTCCATTCTTCTTGGAATAATCTTTCTCATTTCTTTCTCAGCTCATTGAGGCTGAACAGGCATGGTCAGTTCACAGCTTCTTCCCAGGCTGAGACCCTGAGCACACTGGAGAATGTTTTCACTCAGGATAACTCTTTATGTTTATCTGCATCAATTTTCCCTCTATACTGACTACTGATCTCCTAGTCCCCGTCAAACATCCCCACAACATGACTGTCTTGACTGTAGGGGTGGTTTTTAAAATGTGATGTGCGGTGCCTAATTTCAAATAGTTCAAACTTTGTGTTATCAGAGGATTTTGTTTCTCATGGCCTGAGTCCTTCAGGTGATTTGTGGCAAACCCCCAGCTATCGGTCATGTGCCTTTTAGTGAATAATGGCTTCTGTCTGTACCATATAGGCCTGATTGGTGGTGTACTGCAGTGATGGCTGTACTTCTATAAGTCACTCCCATCTCCAAAAGGGAATTTTAGGATCTCATTTATAGCTATGCTTATTTTCTGATCTGGAATGACTGTTGATTGTTCCTAAGCTTTTCAATTCGAGAATGATACTGTAGAGGCTATAGTGCTTTTAAATTTTTTAAGGTTCTTGTATCCTTCCACAGATCTGTGTCTTGAAACAATCCTGTCTACAAATAATTCTTTCAATCTCATGATTTTTTTTATACAGACAGGTATATGCCTTTCCTGATTATGTCCAATGAAGTAAATTAGGCAGAGGTGGACTGCCTAGTCAAGTTGTAGAAGCTCAAGGACCATTGATAGGATACATCAAAGCTTCTTTGCATACGTCATAACAAAGGGTTATGCAAATGGGACATTTCCATCTTTATTTTTAAATTGAAATAAATTAACAAAAAACTACAAACACCTGTTTTTACTTTGTGGAGTACATGGTCTACACTACCTCGTGGAGTATTGTGGGTAGAATGATGAGGGGAAATATTTTAAGATGATTGTGAAACTCTGATGTATGGAAAGCATATCTGGTCTGGAAAATTTCTGTTGACACTGTAAAAAATAAAATTGAATTGAATTGAATTTAACTGAATTGTTGTTGCATTACTTGGCTATTGACTCTGTATCCACTCTGCCTCTGATGGGCTGAAGTGCATTAAGAAGGCAAGAAATGTCACAAATTAACAGTTGACAAGGAACACCTGTGAATTAAAAAGGTGACTACCTCATGAATCTGATGAGAGAATGCTCCGAGTGTGCCAAATTATAATCAAAGCTGAATGTAGCTACTTTCGGAAATCTAAAGCATATACTGTAACATATTTTATAATAAAAGGAAAAAAGAAAAACCACTGAAGTAGAAGTTGACCGGTAGTTGTCCAAACTTTTGACCGGTAGTTTATTTACTGTAATTTGCATGTGTGTGAAACTTTAAAACAATTTAAATTCTCAGTGCTATAGATGTTTTTTCTTCAATATGTTACAATAGATTCCTGTTGAATTTAAGACCAAGTTTCACAGTTTGAATAGAGTTTCCTTGGTCCACTCTTTGTGCTTCCCAAGCAAATACTTTAAATGCGTGTTTGATTTATGCGATATTAAATTATTTAAATGAAGATTACATGACATTTTACTTTAAATGTTTTAATTTCTTAAAAAAAAACATTAATTGGCTTATATTATGATTTTTTACCTTTGAAGATTAGTTTTGCATACATGAAATAAGACAGGTAAAAGTAATTACCTAATAAAAGAAATATTTTGATTATTGTTTTAGCATTATAAACCAACATTCTAACTGTTACCATAAAAGTATTTGTTTTAAAGTGTACCCGTGTGCAGTGCAGTTGCATAAGAGAGAAACTGAGAATCTGAGAGAGAGAGTGAGATGCGGGACTGGTATTCAACACACACATATAACACTATATGTGCTTTAAAAAGCAAATGAGTATCACCCATACACACACAAACATTAATATGCGTGCATATTAATGAAGAAAAAAAACAGTTGCACAGTTGCACGCTAGAAGCTGAACTAAGCAAATTGAAGCTGATTTCTCCTGTGTGGCTCTCACTGCATGATCGTCTCAAACACACAGCAGTTGCCTAGGCAACCAAAGGAATAAATGCAGGTCTAGGAAAGGGTGATTGAAATATGTCACCAAACACCATCAAAATTATTCATTATCATTATGGAGAAAAACAAACACACACACACACGCACGCACACACACGCACGCACACACGCGCGCACACACACGCGCACACGCTGTTTATCTCAGTATTCCATTAACACAATTATTAAATAATTGTCTGCATACAATTAAATTTAATCATAACCACCACTTTTGGTAGCCAAAAATACATTCCCTCCTAACAAAAATTAAACAAAACAAAAACACAGCAGGTTTGTGCATACTGTAAATACCAACACGTCAGATTTTTAAGCTGCGTCCTCAAATCCAACGAAACACTTCATTGCACTACATAATTTATCTAGATATAGGTTTGTGTATTCTGTGACTTGTCTCTAAACACTTCTACATCAGTAACTATAGCAAAGAGTTCACACACTGGTGTTTACAACATGTTAAGCGATATACACACACAGTTTACATACAGTCCAAGTATATTTTAATTCATCATAGATCCTCCATGCCAAGTTTCATGCCAGATGGTTTCTGTTTAGAAATTATGCACAGAAATCTGCTTAAGTAAACACTGCCCTTGTCCTCACTTTTCTGTGAGTTAGAATATGTAGAAGGGAAGACCATCTGACAATGCACACAATCTGGGTGTACAGCTCTGCACAGTCAGTTGTCCCCAACTGCTCTGTACTAAATAATTTTACATTATTATAGGGCTCATGAAACTTATCAATTAGATCACATGGTTAGGCGGTATGGTAATGCAGATATTTTGAAAATGTTCATATGTTTTCTCGATAACGTGTACTGCATTAATATACAGCTTTAAAACACCTACATTGTTTTATTTCAGTATGTTTAATCTTGTTATGAAAAGCATGAAATAAATCTATATACTCAATACATTAAAAATACACCGAACAGCCATAACATTCAAATCACCGGCCTATTATTATGTAGGTCCCCCTTGTGCCACCAAAACAGCTGTGACCTGTCCAAGCATGGATTCCAACAGACCTCTGGATTTATGCTGAAGACCTTAGTGGTAGATCCTTTAAGTGGTGCTGTGAGATAGAGCCTCAATGGATCAGACTTGTTTTTCCAGCAAATCCCACAGATGCTAAATCAGATTTGTGGATTTTGGTGGCCAAGTCAACATCTTGAACTCTTAAAGTCATTTCTCTCAAATAATTCCTAACCATAATTTGCAGGGTGTCAGCGTACCACTGTCCTGCTGAAGGAGGCCACTGACATTTAATGAATATTGTTTCCATGAAAAGGTGTACTTTGTCATTAACAATGTATTGGTATGTAGTATGTGCAAAGTAACGTCAATATGTATGGCAGGATCCAAGGTGTCTCAGCAGAATACTGCCCAAAGGACTGCCTCTGCCAGCTTGCTTTCTTTCTATCCTGGTGCCATCTCTTCCCCTGGTAAGCAACACACATGCACCATCCACATAATGTAAAAGGAAATCAGATTTTTCAGACGGGCTACATTTTTCCTTTTGTCTATCATCCAGTTTTGACGCTTTTGGTGGGGGACACGCCAACACGGTAACTCTGACACCTTTCGATCAGTGACAGTATTAACATCTGTTACTCTGATCAGAAACACCGGCCTACTTTTGTTATGTACTAACCACTGCATACTGGGAACATACCATACGACCTGCTGTTTTGGAGGTGCCCTGACCCATTTGTCATCACAAGCTGACCCTTGTCAAATTCACTCAGATCCTTTTGCTTGCCCATTTTTCCTGCTTGCAACACATTAACTTGGAGAACTGACTGTTCACTTGCTGCTTAATATACTGTACTCCACCCCTGGACAGGTATAACTGTAATGAGATAATCAATGCAATTCACTTTACCTATTTGTGTGTATAATGTTACATCTGATTGGTGTATATAATACATAATATAATAATATAAAATAATCAAGTGGTAGAAATGCTCATGGATAAATTACAGTAGTGTAAAAAGTAAATAAAAAGTGAAAGTTTGATACAATACCATGCAACATACATATGAACAGAAGGTCCTAACCATGTTAATACTTTTTTTCTGTAACACTCGGCTGTGCTATCAGGTGATGTAGGTTTTTCCTTTCATGGAAATGACTTATGACTCTCCACAGATGGTCTCCACAGATTGGACTACTACACCTTGCTTGTGCTCCTCCAGCTCCAGTGGTCCATAAGACCACTACAACTGATTTAGATTGAGTAACCCAACCCCAGAAAAATTTCCCTAAGTTCGTTCACATCAGATTGCCCTTCTACAGCTTGCACCAACCTTAAGACAAATGTCAAACCCCAATCTATACTACGCAGTCTCCATGCTACAAACAAACTAGACCCCAGGATGTGGGCAATTGCACTGGTACATCTTCTTTTGGCTGTCTGAAAAGACGCTATGGGTGAAACTGGCCTACAGATACAAGTTTGTTCTCTCCAATGTACTATTATTACCCTTATGTTTACCCCAGGACTGTTAAATACTTAGTTCTCATTGGTCAGAAGATGGTAACTTGTCTTGTGGTAAACCAAAATAACACTTTCAAATAGTGTAGCCATAGAACTTTCTCACAGCTTGGCGACCTGTCAAAGTCTAGCCTGAAGTCACCAGACATGCTGTATCAGTTTGTACACAAGATTGGATTTATTTTCTACATTGTTGAACAATACTTGAGACATGTTGCTCTAAAATAGTTCTTGCAAGAATAGTATTGTCAAATGCTTTTGCAAAATCACCATGATGGCTCTCATGAAGACCGTCCAAGGAAGGCAAGACCAAAACGTTCCTTTGCTGCAGAGAAGTTCGTTTAGAGTTAGCAGCCTATGGCACTAATTAACAGCACCTCAGATTAGAGCCGTTATGAAGACTTTAAAGAGCATATTAAGACACATATTAATATCAACCGTTCAAAGGAGATCATTGCCATGGAATTAGAAGGTGTGTCCAAACTTTTGACTGGTGGTGTATATACATATCTACACTCACAGAAACTCTGAGCTCTTATACTAGAAAGGAACTAAAGATAATATAAGTTATATACAATATTAGTTCATAACCACTTTGTTCTGCTGTTTGTAGGAATGTTCAATCCAATGTTTTGTAATTACAATAAATGTCCACTATAAGCAACTCCTAGCATTAAGTAGCTAGCATCTTGATGATTTTAGACAAGCTATGTACGTTTGTTAAACACGTATTAGGTATGTTGGCTAGCAGGCTAAATCTGTTTACATTTATAGTTAGTCCCTGATATGCTAAATAGCGAATTAGCTTACATAAAATGGGGGTTTTAAGCTCTTCTGACCGACGCTGCTTCCTAACTGCCTATAACCACAACTGTCTTCACTTAATTTGGAAAGAAGTCTGATTCCAAAGTATGTAGTAAAAATAAATGTACAGCATTTATGAACATTGTTTTCTTTTTTTTTTTAAATATCTATAGATAGACTTCTGCTATGTTTTGGCACCCAGCTGAAGTCACACACAAGTCTATTTCTACAGTGAATATTAGCAGTTTTTCCGTATCACTGCTTGCTACTGTAGTAGCTAACTTTTGTATTTAGTTTAGTTTAAACCTAAAGCTATACCTTGTTTAAAGCTAGCTACAGTACTTCTCTCTCTCTCCATGCTTCAGTCTCATCTATTTGTTGTCTTCTTCTCTCAGCTTATTTACTCCTAATGAAAAGTTGAACTTTCTTTTGAAAAGGCAAGTTGAGAGAAGGTCTGTGCTAATCAAAATTCTGCTTTCTTTCCAGTGTGCTATAAATTGCATAATTTTCTGATTCAGTCAGCACTGCAGTTATGGGTTTTATCCACAAAGGCAGGCAGGATCATCTTAACACTCACAATTTGTTCGATTCTTAAGAAATAGCAAGCACAACCGGAGCAGCATGTTGTTCTGGATTTTGGAGAAAATGTAGCAAACTCGCTTGAAAATGAGTGAAGTTGGGAAGCCTGATATTTTGAATGGGAAGCAGGGGATAGGAGGATGCAGTGTGTGATGTGGATGGAGAATCATCTTCAGATCATAGAGTTCACGTCAGATTAGGAGTTTCTCTAGACTAGTGACGTGTTCTGTGTAAAATCTGAAATGTTCAAAGGATATTTACGTACTGTGAGGCACATACATAGTCTAGAGTCGCATGAAACAATATAGCAGATCAAATAAAACAGGCCAAATAAAACACAAGTGCACAGACTAAACAAGCATCATAAAAACACTCATTAAATAAGTGAAACACAGACAGTGACAGGGTATGATAATGACTTTACACTTGGCACTCACCATGAACTGCACATTGTCGAAGCCGTTCGCCAGCAAGTGGTTCTCGTACTGGACGAGGCCGATGTTGTCGAGCCACTGACCCACGGACTGCACAGGGCAGCGCGGCCCTATGAGTGGGTGCAGAGGGAGTCGTTTGAGCAGTGAGTAGCCATCCACGCGGTAGCAACGGCAGTCCGGCTGCGACAGCTGGCACTGCCACATCATGTTCCGCGCAAAGTGGCTGTCAAATGATCCCGCCATGCTCCCGAAAACAAGTGGTAAGAGAGAGAAAGAAAGGGGGTGGATAATAGAGGGAGTATGGAGATAAATACCAGGAAGAGAAAGAGATAGAGATGCAAAGAAAATGCAGCAGCGAGTCGAAATAATACCAAAAAAAGAAAACAGGAGTGGTGATGAAGAAGAAACAGGGAGGTACAGAAACAAAAATAGGGAGAATTGAGAGAAAAGATATGAAGAGTGGAATAAAATAAATGTAGAGGAAAAGCAGGAAGGGGTAAATAAACTAAGACAGTGATAGAGAGAATAGAAAGACGGGGTTGGAAAAAAGAGGAGACTGTGGTGGGAGAAAAGAGAAAAAAGGGAGAAGGAAGAAAACAAGGAAAGGAAAGACAGAGGGATGGAAGGGCAGAGGGAAAGGAAGAGAAGAGATGTCCTCTGTGAAGAAGTGAGGGTCAGGGTCCAGAGATAAAAAGAGGCATGCTGAAGGATGGAAATCCCATCCACGCGGAGAGCACTGCGGCGCTCTGAGCTCTGCTTCTGTTCAGCTGTTGCTCCTTCTCACTGTGTCTGTGCTGTGTGTGTGTGTGTGTGTGTGAGAGAGAGAGAGACAGGGAGAGAGAGAGAGCGAAAGAGAGAGAGAGCGCAGCTTGCCTGGTAGAATGCTCTTTATCAACTACACCCACACTCATCTGTATGCTTCTGCAGCCTGCTCCTCTGTGCTCCCCCGCTCTATCTCTCTCCGTCTCTCCCCTCTTTCGCTCTCTTCTTCTCTCCCTCCCTTCCGCTTCTCTCTAAGCTTGCTCTGTGCTTCTTAGTAGCTGTACCTCACATTGCTGATAATAGCCATCAGATCAGCCACGGCCTCTTTGTCTCACTGAAAAGCTGCTGCGACTTCCTCCCACACACGGTCTCTCTTTTTCTCACACACACACACACACACACCCACCAACCCCTTTACACATACGGTATACATACACACACACAGGGAGGTGTTGGTAAGTGTATAGTATAATGCCAGCATTAATAGCTATTTTTACGAGTGAAAAGTGTAAGATGAGGATGAGCTGAAGAGAAGATGAGGGCAAAGAGAAGAGCAGAGAAGAGAAAAAAAAGAAGAGAAGCAGATAAGGTAGAGAAGAGAAGTGGATAAAAGCAGAGAAGATAAGAGGATAAAGAAAGAGAATAGAAGAAAAGAGATAAAGGAAAATAATAGGTTAAGAGAAGAGAAGAGAGTGTGAGATGTTCCTGACTCAAGGCTGTCCTGAGATAAACTTCTCTCCTAACAGCCCATAAACTTCCTGTCTCTATCTCGGCATCCGCACTGTGTCTGTGGCAGTGAAGAGGAGCTCGCAGTAACCATAGTTACATCGCAAAAAAACCCTCCCTACTGTGGCAGAGCTGAAGAGAAAGCTACATCCACAACACTGCGGAGACACACACCATCACAACCAGTACACAGAGACACTTAGTGTCTGATATCATGCTCACACCCACCCATACACACACACACACACACACACACACACCTGTGTGGTCTTCATCATTCTCCTCGAGTTCGGTCCCGATCCCAGCACCAATGGAACTCATGATCTTATCAATCTACAGGGAGAGAAAGAGTAGGCTGTCTTTACATAACACAACAGGTTTATTTTGTGCTGTGCACTATATTCATCTCTCCTTCCTAGCACAATCCTACCCTGACTTCTCCCATTCTTTTATTTCCAGTATCCCGCCTCTAATCCACCCTCCACCCACTCCAATCTCCATAATTAAAGGTGGGAAAGATGGACTGAGGAAAGACTTCCCTTTTCTCCCTGGACCAGACAGGAGGAATATGTAATTATCACCTAAAAGATGCATGAGCAAAGGGACGTTTCAGCAAAAATGTCATTCCCCCATTGCACCGTGTTTGCATACATGGAGCCCTGACTCTTGTTGATGAGCTTTGTCCTTTTTAGAGAGTAATTCATTTGTGCAGATTTGTACTACACCATACACACACATTCACACAATCATTGACACCTAGGAGTAATTTAGCGCAACCAGTTTACCACCCAGCATGTTTTAGGAGGAAACCAAAGCATCCTTGCAGACACACAGAGAGCAGACAGTAATCCCAAACCCTGGAGCTGTGAATTTACTAAGTGTAGCCCCTCTGCTCCAACAACATCTTTTCCCATCAATAATAAAAAAAACCCACTTCTGGTCAGATATTATTTGTGTGATGAATGTTTCGCAGCACACCTGTTACACTGACGTGGTGGTATGTGTGTAGAGCTGGCAAAAATGCATCAGTCACAGACACCCATCAGTGCCAAGACTGAATAAAGAAACCAAATAACAACCCACCACAATCCTGATCACGTGCTGGGATCTGATCATACCTGATCTGATCATACCTGATCTGATCTTCCACTAGCCTGCACTGAATGAACACAAAAAGAATAAAAAGATTGCAGTGCCATACTGCAAGCAAGTCAGGGTGGCTCAAGTGGTTAAAAGTTACAAGGTCATGTGTTTAAAATCCCAGTACTGACAAACTGCTACTCTTTGTGCCTGTGACCAGACAAAGTTAATCTCTGTAATGATTTGTAAGTGCATTTTGTCTTGTAATCTATATAAATAAAAGAAAGGTGTTGTCTGTACGTTGGTCAGAATTCACTCTTTCAATGATTTACGTTTCATACATTGGAGGACCGGAAACCAGTCTCAGACTGTCTCTGTAGGTCTCAATTCAAATCAAAATGTTGAATGAAAATGATGTTATGAACACTCAAGACTTTTAAATTAAGCTATAAAGAAGCTCCATGTAAACAAACACCTGCACTTAATTATTCATTATAAAAGCTAAACCGAACATTTTTACTGGGATTACTTAATGTTTCCACTGCTGAAATAACAGCGCTGAAGTGGTATAAGTGACTTTTAACCTGCTGGAGTCGTTTTAAAACAAAACTAAATCTTTTCCCGATCCACTCTTTAGATTTCTCATCTGTGATTCACTCTCGGGTTACCGAACAGGGAGTGTACTTGGCTGACGAGGAAAGAAGTAAAACTTAGCGTAAACAAGGAGTAAGATACTCAACCTTACTCAATTTTCATCTCTTTGTATTAATAAGAGAGTTCTGCCGTACAGAAAGACAGACAGACATGTACGTGGGCTTCAACCTGAAATAATAATATCACTGATTACATTAAAGATGATCAGCTCATTTTTTAGCTTTAAACCTTTTAACCATTTCTACAAAGTCTTTCCCCATCAACGACAGATACTTGTATATATTTTTCATTCGTGACCTTTTTCAAATAAAATAAAAAAACAATACTATTATACTACTCTATAGTAGACAGCATGGTGGCTCAGTGGTAAGCATCACTTCACTCCTCCAGAGTTGGGCGTTTAAATCTCTCTGTGTGTACGGAGTTTGCCTGTTCACCCCAAGCGTTGTCAGTTTCCTTCTACAGTACATCTTACTGTGCCGCCATCCAGTCCAAGGTAGCTCTGTGCCCTAAGTTCCCTAGCATAGGCTAAAGCCTAATCCCCCCAATGACAGAATAAATGATATCGAAAATGAATGGCGGTATAGAACTGCTCAAGGTTTTATTATTAAAATAGAAATGGGTTTGGTATTAAAAAGAAAAAGGGGCAAAGAGAGTAAGCGCTTCCAACTGATCAATGTCATTCCATCATTTTTATATTCCGACTTCAGACATAAAATGGCTGACTTCTTCAATTAATACAAGATATGTGACGATGACCAATTATATATTTTTTCTGTTAATATTATTCAGAGAGTAATTCTTACTCACACCTCAGTGATTCATTTCAGGAGGATGGATATGTTTTGGATGTTAGCCAGGGCATATCAGGCCATTAATATCTACCACTGTATTGATTTTCCTGCCTGTTCCAGATAAACATGCAGAGGATTTAAAACACAGACCTAAAGAAATTTTGTCTAAACATGTTTTCAATTCCAAATTATGACAGAGTGTTCAATTAATCTAATCTCACGGTATTTGATTGTCTTAATATTATTTAATAACATCATTAAAATGAATTTCTTAATTTTTTTTTGTGATTGGAGAATGACTCTACCTACTGAAATGCTTCAGTTAAAAGATTGTAAAATGTGAAGTTAATTGACTATTATTTTCGGTACAGAAAGATTCATGAGTTTGGGTGGTGAAGTGAATCCATATACTTATACTTATATTTATATTTATAAATGTATAAATATTTATATTTATACATTTATATGGAGGAAAACCTCCCAAGCCTTGACCAAATATAATTTATAATTTAGCCATGCCAGGCACCGAACATTCAGGTCAGATAATAGGAATGTTTGAAACTGTGATTATAATGATGTGTAATTGTAATTAAATGATAAATAACGTATTACCTCCTCCCATTCAGCTGTGAAGGAGGGGGTGCGCTCCAGTCTGGTGGGGCTGTTTTGACCTCGAGAGTTCCGTTTCTCCTCCTCGATGGGTGACGCCACCACCAGGTTGGAGTCGGACTTGGAAAGGCTTCTGGAAAGCTGGAGGTCGGGCACGTTCTTCGACATTCCGGACCGCATCCTTCCAAGCGTGCAGGCTCTCTCCTCGTAGCCCCCTGCACTGTTATTCCCACCTTCTCCACTCCTGGTTGCTCCGTTCTTTCCCTGCACAGATGGGCTCTGGTTGACCTTGGTGTGGAAGATGGTACGGTACACAACCTGAGGTTTGGGTTCTTTTTGGAGCTTTGAAGAAGGTAATGGGATGGCGTGATTAGGTGGGAGCAGCAGGTTGCTGTGCCTTTGTGGAGGAGGATCCTTGTGTACTTTGCTGTAGAGCTGGTAGGGATTATCTGGGAACTCGCAAGCTGGCGATGAACCGTGCAGCAAGCCGGCGAACTGCTCGGGAACACGGCTCTCCCTCCGGTCGTCTTTTAGCGTCGTCTCCCTCTGCTCCACCGCCTCATCTAAGACAGAATCAGTTAAAAGATTTTTGCTATTAAGATTTATGTCCTAATGTGTGCATCAATGAGCACTACTTTAAAGGAACTATGTCAGGGAACGCAGGAAAAAAATAAAAGCTGGAGGCCAAAGTGTGAGTCTGAGTGTGTGAGAGTGTGTGTCCGTCCTCCGGTTTCCTGGGGGAAAAAGAACTTTTGGTGGGACATTTACTAAAAGCAGCCATGTGTATTTACAAATGTTTAAGTATTGCATAATCACAGCAAACTGTAGCTTTAGTGGCTTGATAAGTATGTTCAGTCGTATAAAATATGATCAAGATATTTCAACATTCATTATAGGTTTTATTTATTATTATTTATAAATTATAGTTCTAGTACCTGTTAGTGTCTGTAGAGTTTCACTCTACTCCCAAGTGACTCACACAACCGCTTATTAATCAGCATAATACATATCAAATTAATCACGCTTACAGCTTGCCAGTGACACCTCGCTGAGATTTAATCCTCACATGCCAAAGCAGAAGAAGCAGAAGAATTCAAGTTCAAAATTGAAATGTATCTGAAGACCAAGTTTACACATCGTCTCCCTGTTTGTATTTTATTTAATTACACACACTGACTAAGCTTAACATTATTTTATCCTAAAATGGACTTAAGAAAGAAAACTATTAGATTTACAGTTTATAGTCATAAAGAAAAATATGCCATAAGGCTCAGATTCTTAAATAATCTCTTCAGGGCCTAAATAACAATTGTGTGGTCCTCACCAACGTCTACCAACAAGCACACAGCCTCAGATGACTGCAAACGCTACTTCAATATGGAAGAATTTATTTCATTAAACATAAAGTAACCTCCTTACTATTTACTACCTTTCTACTTCCAAAATTATGCATAGCACAAGATTATTTAAATCATCAAGAAGTATAAATAACTTATTTATTATTGTACATCATGCTAAGGAGAAAAGACATCAGCGGTGAGCTCAGCGGAGCAACTTCCCATAGTGTTGCTACTCATCACTATGGTAAGGGTTATAAGTCCCTCTCCGAATGATTTGAAATTCACAATTCTACAGTGAGAAGGATTGTTTACAATTCAAACTGGGGACCATCTGATCAGCAGTCTAGCACCTTAACCACCAAGCTACACCCACGCTTCGTTGATGGAAGAGTAGTTTAGAAAAAGCATCCTCTCTCCTGAAAGCCTTTCTCTAAAATCATGATGAGAGATTAATAAACTGCCATAAAGAATGTTTTGTTTTTCCAATTTACTGTTAAGCTAGTTTTACATGTTACTGTTTTAGAAGGTATGCCCGGCTCAAAAAATAAATAAATCACCACCTGGATTTAACTAAGCAAATAATTAAGAGCCTTCCATTGGATAATTACTGCAGTGATTAATATGATTCAGCTGGCAGCAAGTTATTAAACCCTAACCGATGCAGTGAGTAGCTTCTCATTTTTTAAACAACCATGTCAGAAGACATTTACTGTGGTCATGGCAAAGAAGCTACTCTTTTTCAGAATGGTCTAATTATTGGTCTGCGTCAAGCAAAGAAAACAACTAATGAGATTGCTGAAACTACTCAAATTGGATTAAGAAGTGTCAAATGCAGTATAGTGGTGAACCATCATCTTCAAGGTAAATTGTGTTCAGAATGACATCCAGAATGAGTGTAATGGAAGATCACTTAAAGGCATAGTGGAAAAAAAGGGGAAATGTTTAATCATGAAAGTAAGAATAGTTATAGTTAATGTAGTGAATTTCCAAACTCACAACAACAACAACTCAAGAAATTGCTGTTAGCTTTTAGAAAACCACTTATCAGTGAGGCTAACTATGAAAAAAAAAAAAGCTTTAATTTGCTAGGAAGCATAAAGACTGGACTGTGGAGCACTGAAAAAAGGTCTGTGGTCTGATGAGTCCAGATTGACTCTGTTGCAGAGTTATGGGGGCATCAGGGTAATAATAGAGGTGGATGACGTGATGCACCCATCATCCCTAGTGCCTACCAAACAAGCCTGTGGGGTGTTATGATCCAGGTTTGCTTCTATCAATCAGGTTTAGGTTCAGCAACATTATATGTACAAAAATGAGGTCGGCTGACTCTCTGAATATACTAAATCACCAGGTTTTTCCATCACTGGATTTTTTTTCCTTCCCTGACAGCATGGGCATATAAATTCTAAAAGAGTGATTCAGAGAGCATGAGACATCATTTTCACACATGGATTGTCCACCACCGAGTCCAGACCTACTACGTACTACTACTACTATACAATCAAGCTTTGATAATATATGAGATCAAAAGATAGAGATCAGGAGAGATTTTGCTCTGGGGTATTAAAAACATTTTTTTTTTTTAATTCTGACACTTACAATACTACTTAAGAATAAAAAGTGATTTATCTGCTTAAGAAATCTTATATGACAAATTTTCATATGCTTTCATATGACCATTGATCATTTTTGGGATGAGCTGGAGAAGACTTTACACAGTAGTCCGACTCTACAATCATCAAAACAAGATCTTGGTGAAAAATTAATGCAACTGTGAAGTGAAATAAATGTTGTGACATTGCATAAGCTTATTGAAACCATAGCCGTAATAAAGTCAAAAGGCAGTCCAATGAAATATTAGTGTGTGTGACTTTTTTTTGGCCAGGCAGTGTATAATGAAACAGGCCTATCTTTTGGGTTTAAAGGTTTCAAGTCTTTTACCAGCAACACCTACATCAATTCAGTTTATTCCAATAGTTAATTAAGCATTCTGGGTTGCTGACAAGATTGCATTTAAGCATTTAAGTGGAAACAGTGAATTCAAGGCTTTTCTATTCAAGTCCTGTTCACACTGTTTACAGCATGACCAAGGAAAGAGGGCAATATGTGACGGACATGTACAGTAAGAGAAGACAGTGTACATGTGCAGTAATCATAAAGGCCATGGGTTATATGTGCAGCCATGTGCTTTGTGTATTGCAGTTAACTCTTCTGGTTGAAAACAGACAGACAGACTGCCTTGTCGGAGCAGACGGAAGATGAAACGTGAACACCTCTTGCCAGCAGTAGTGCTTCTATACGATCAAGCTTTGATATTAAAGACTAAAATTACAGCACAGGAAAAAGGAGAGTAGGGTGGAGGGAGATAAGAGATGAGATCAAAAGATGAAACCACCTTTACTACTCACAGTCCATCTGCCAGGAGAGATTTTGTACTGGGGTTTTAAAAACATTTGAATTTATATGACACTTATATGTCACTGAATATGACAGTAGTACTTAAGAATTAAAAAGTGATTTATCTGCTTAAGAAATCTTTTATGATAAATTTTCTTACGCTTATGTAATTGTTTTCTTGACCTTTTGCCACTCCATGAATGTCATTTTCTTCAATAATGTGCTCCTGTTTTAAGCATCATTATCTCAAATGAAGTTAATGCATAAGAACAAACTTCTTTCAGCTCATATTAGTGAAGATCTTGTTTGACAAAGCTGTATTAGTTTATTAATGTTACTAATAAACACTAGTTATATTAGGTAATAGTGCTTTCAGTGCAAATGTGGGAAATTAGAAATGGTCTGAAGTTAACTTTTGTATATTCTTCACAGCGTGAAGGTTTCCTTTGAGATGAAATCTGTTGTGGTGGTGGTGGTATTGGTCCAGGGCCAACCAAGATGAGCTGTCACTATACTACGAGCAGACAACAGAGTAATCATGCTACATTTAAAAGTAATTACAATCACGGACAGAAGATAAAATAAATTCCCATACTGCATAAATCAATCCCAATCCCACTCACTCATCGTCTATCCTGTACAGGGTCGCGGGGGTTTTGGGTAGACGCTGGACGGGGTGCCAACCCATAGCAGGGCACACTCTCACACACTACGGGCAATTTGGGAACATCAGTTAGCCTAACCTGCATGTCTTTGGACTGTGGGAGGAAACCGAAGCTTCTAGAGGAAACACACTAAGCACGGGGAGACCATGCACACTGACCCGGAGGAGGGAATCGAACCCTAGACCTTGGAGGTGCAGGGTGACCTACTGACCCAGAATCAGCTGAAATCAACAGACTAAACTTTAGAAAAGAGCAGTGTGTGTGTGTGTGTGTGTGTGTGTGTGTGTATGTATATATATATAATATATTTATTTATTTTTTTGGGGCTATTG
>JAQQZT010000012.1:27253871-27274796 GCA_030068275.1 Clarias platycephalus
GTGTGTGTGTGTGTGTGTGTGTGTGTGTGTGTGTGTGTGTGTGTGTGTGAAAATGAATAATGCAAATCCCTTTTAATTAGCTAGAATAAACAGGAACTCCAACTGATCAGCTGCTGAAGGAGGGATTGTACAGCCCCTGTGTTTGTTAGTCTAAGCATTTGTGTGTGATGTGAAGTGTAAAGCAAGATGTGTGAAACATGATGTGACCTTGAAGAAACAGAAATATTATAGTAATGTAACATAATTGTAAATGTTGTGGCCTATCCAGGAAACACTGGAAGACACCCTTCTCAGTGGGTAGACACCCTGCTGACACTCATTCACACTTAGGAGCAGTTTGGTGCAGCCAATTCACCTACTTGCATGTTTGTGTGAAGTAGTAGAAAACCAGTGAATGAATAAAAACGTTTTTTAGACACAGTAACACCAGCACATGATCAAAACTGGGGACTATAATAATTGGCTTTTTGAATAAATCAAAATTGATAGTATCGATAAACTGATATATTGTGTAGAGCACTTTACTTGTTCCAGGAGAAGAGGAGCCCAAGACTGAGCCAGCCATCTTTCTCACTGTGTTGAGGGATATTTAGCTCCATGTCTGATGCTACTACATCATCCTATCATACTGCTGCAAAAGAGACTTGTTGTCACAGACTAATAGAAAGTCTATAGCATCCTGCTTGAGACATTAAATAGTTCCTCAAAATTTTGAGTCATTTTCTTTACACGGCCTCTGAGTTCACATTTTAGTCCAGCAGTCAATAAGGACATCAAGGTACTGTATCTGTAGGGGTCAACCAGCTCAATGTCCTGACCCATGATGGTAATTGGACTGGTTATGGTCCTCTTCCTACTCTAGTCCACCACCATGCCCTCGGTCTTGGCCGCACTCAGAAGCAGATGGTTCTCCCTGCATCACGGTCCCTGTACTCCACTTCCTGTCCATTCCTGACCATTACAGGGACATGAGAAAATGTCTGCAGCTGGCAGGGATCTGCCTTGTACTAAAGGTTTGTGGGCTGAAGGGGAATGGGGGAACGTGGTTCCCTGTGGTTCTCCACTGTGGCTCCACAGGCAATCAGACAGGCAACTTCCCAGACACACAACCTTGCAGTCTGTCCGATGGGTACTCCGTGACCCAGGAGATCTCGACCTCCTGTATTCTTTTAATCTCAGCTTGAAAGGTTGGACGATAGCAAATATGCTCGAGAAATCAAAGAAAGTGATTCTTATACTGTTGTGGGCCTTTTATTGTAGATTTAAGGCAGGACATTTATCCCACATACTTTAAAATGGAAAAACTGGAAGAAGGAATATAATAGGCAGTGTCATTTTCAGGCTATGAAATGAAATGGAAAAAACACACATACTATTCATATTCGTCATTTGATAGCAACAGATAAGTGATGTAAAATATCCTCCTTAAAACACTAGAGTCAGCATTATAAATTTAACAAGTGAACATGTCTGTCAGGAGTTATGAGATACAAAGCCATGATGTATTGCTCCATGTGCTGTTTTTTCAGCATCTTTTCACAAGTTCACATACTGCATTGTATTCTTACCATTGGCTCCTAACCTGCAGGAAGGCTAGTTCTTTACTAAGAAGATATTTGTACATGTGATCTGAAGCCAGGTAGGCTATATATGCTGAACTGGTTTTATTACTCTTCTGGCTCGCCTTCTCAGCAGAAACAGGTGAAATCGTAGCAGCCAGTCTCCAGCTTCCTCCATGACAGCAGAAAACCAAAGTCAAAATAAAATCCTATTACATCCATTCGCTGTGATGCCATTATGATGTTCATCCAGACAATTGAAATATGAGGCAATAAACATGTTCTCAGTTGATCTGTCTGACTGGAAACCAAGCCACATTCTCAACATGCCACAGCTTTTAAAACGGCAGTGAACAACAGGGTGTATCTGAAGAAATACAGTACGCATAAGCCAAATAAATGGAAAGAACATACACCACATGCAGGACCCCTGGAGGAAGCCGGCCATTGAAACCAAGCTCATCATCTTGCACACAGTAAAGGCAACAGCAGAGCACAGATTATAAAGCAAATCACACTGCTGCAAAAAAGTGACGTCTCTATGAAAGATCCAATTTTGTCTAATGGTGTAGAACCTTTTAGCAGCAACACCCCGGCCTTTATCATCTCTCACTCCCTGACTTGCTTTTCAACCTCTTTTCTTACCTTAAGGCATGACGGCAGGAGCAGTTGAACCGCTATCCACAGGTGTGGAGAAATGAACTCACAAAGAATGTTTCCTCAAGTTAAGAGAGCTCTCTCACACACACACACACATGAACATGTGACTAGGGCATCTGATAAGTTGCTCCGCAGAGCATATTTACTCCGCATACACACACACACACACACACACACACACACACACACTCTCTTGTCTTGTCATGCAGAAGACACTTCCAGAGGCAAAGTGATAAATATGCTGATAAGGGCTCCTTTTTTACTGAATGTCAGAATAAGTTTGAACTCACACATTCGGCCTTTTGGAATGTACTGAGCTGAGAAAGACCAAGTCATCTCGTCACGAGCTCAAGCCGAGCAACAGAACAGATACAGAGACAAGGAGACAGATAAATATAGAGACAAAGAATAAGTGATTCACACATAGACTTGGGGGGGAAAATCAGATGGATTTCAGTTTTAAGGGGAAAAAAGGAATAAAGAAGAGTCAGTCCTTGCTTTATCCTCAGCACACAGACAGACTGCTTGTTCTGCCACTGGATTACAGGTCACATGTTTAATTGCTTGTTAACAAATGTTTGCTGTGCCATGTCAAACTGCAGCAACTTCCTGCCAAAAATAGGGCCAGTGAATCTCTCAGTCAAACAGCCAAGGAATTGTCTCATAAATACGGGTATGGCAGAGGGATTTGAGGCTCCGTATGGCTTAAGGACCAGCACAGGAGAATCCTGTTTCATTTACATATATATTCAAGTCCAGAAAAAGTTCTGTCAAGCAAAGTCATGCTGCAAAACCATTACATCATAGCCAGTGGAAATATCTAGAATATAGTCAAATCGTTTTGGTATTTCCTATCTCAGAATAAAGCAAATATGATTATTATTCATCTTATTTCTATACATTTTCTCTCATTTCATGTTCTAAATAGATCAATTGGCAGATAATTTCCCATTTACTTATTTTTATAAAGAAAATAAGTTTAAAATAAATATTCCTACAGTACAACATAGCAGTTTTGCATTGATTACTATAAACAATAAAGCTGAGTTCTCCAGCATACTTTTCAGAAAAAAAAAAAACTTTCTCTTGAGACTCTATACACAGTGAAATAAACAATAAAATCCTGACATCATGAAAAGCTGGCATTTGTACAAATATATACATATTAAAGATAAGGTTAATAGATCACATATTTTCACATAAGTGCTCGAATCATGACCTGCCTTGGTTTTATTACAGCAATTCACAGCAAACTACAAATGTGGCTAATGCAGGAAACTGCAGCTATGTCTCAATTCTGGAGCCACACCCTTCAAAAGAAGCAGCCTATACACTCTTCCTATGCGTGTGGCCTTTTCATGACTGAGTAGACCACGCATGACCCTGTAGACCAAAATGGGACGATGGTTTATGGGTGACTTCCTATTTGCATACCCAGCTGCTTCCATCTTCGTCATCTTGTTTTGAAGCTCCACTCCTGTCGCCTAGCAACCTTCACAGATGCACTTGGACTTCTTAGGCAGAAAAGTTATAGGGCCAGAAATTTTGATTTTACAAAAATCATAATTTCTGTTACAAGAACCTGATATACTTCACTACTGGCGTGTAATGTATCTGTAACCATGCCTAACCGTCATCTCTCTTTCTCTTCTTTTCTCTCCCTTTTCTCTCTCTCCCGCTCCCTGTGTAGTCTGCCTGGTATGCATGTGATGACTGGGGACGCATCCACTTTACCTCGGCTGATCAAGACTATCAGGAAAGTTCAGGACTGGAATTTCCTACAATTTACCTGAGCCTCCAATAAGAAACTGAACTCCATATTAACTTAAACACATCATCTATTATATTGAACATCCAGCCGCCTAACACACAGTATGACTGCATAACAATTCCTGTTATCTGAAATAACCCAAATGAGGATGGGTTCCCTATTGAGTCTGGTTCCTCTCAAGGTTTCTTCCTATTGCCATCTCAGGGAGTTTATTAGCATCGCCCTCAGCTTGCTCATCAAGCAATCTGATCTGATCAATTTGATTCGTATATATTTTCTTACATTTCCATAATTTTCTTTCAACAATTTGTTTGTTCGTTTTTCCTTTGCTTGTTTGTTTGTACATTGATTGTACAACATACTCTGTTTGGTCCTGTGTCTGCTATTGTCAGCTTGCAAGAACTCGGAAAGACTCTTGGAATAGCTTGGGCCACGAAGGATCCACCCCTTGAATCCTTTGCTGTCAGGGAAAAGAAGGCCACGTTTGTCAGACGAATTTGAATGAGCCTTTGAAATTGGACGGCCTTAGTCGTGACACTGTGATGTAATTGGTTTTCAAATGCAGCCTTCAAAGGATGCAGCCCCCAAATTGAGACACAGCTTGGAACTTCCAACAAAACTCCACCTGCAAGATTTTGCTTCATGGATTTCTAATTAGACACGCCTGTCTATTACAATGAACTTTGCTCAGATGCTCAGGTTTTATACTGCCTTTAACAAACCCTCTTCCTGCTCATTGTTATTCTGCTTCTTTGACTCCCTTTTCTATTTTTAGATTTTGTCCTTGCCTGTTCTTTGATAATCAGTTTGTACATTAGCCTGACCTTCTGCTCACAGTTGCCCTGGTTTGCGCTTATTATTATCATTAATGGTTTTTCATTGCATTTGCATAAAATGACATAAGAATTTAATTGTCCTGGAAGGTTGCAAAAGAAATTGCAAGAATATCGACAATTAACAAACAAAGATGATTGGAATTAGAGGCCAGTACAGGGTCAACAACAACCAAGAAAATGTTGAATCAGATATCATATAGAACATCTTCACACCATAACTAATAACTAAAAAAAGCTAGTTAGGATAGATTTTATTAAATTTATGTTCACAGTATTGTGCAAAGGTTATGAGATGGTCCTCATTTCTTCATACAATTACAAGAAATTGTGTAGATTAAATAAAAAAAAGGGAACAAATGTTTTACTGTGCAGGCTGCAAACTGCATAAAGATACCATTTAAAAGTTGGTTGTTTCTGTAAGAACCTTAACAGCATTCAGTATCACCAGTTCACTAATCACCAGCCTGATCATCTGTCATCATCTGCACCTGTTTCTCACTGTTTGATTTGCTTTAATGATTCATACAGTGCCATGAAAAAGTATTTGCACCTCTCCTGATTTTGAAATTTAACTTGAAATTTTTTTGCATATTTGTCATACTTCAATGATTCAGATCATCAAACAAATGCAGTTTTTAAATAATGATTTCATTGATTAAGGGGAAAAAAGCAGCGTGTGTTTGTCCTGCTGCATTAAGTGCGATTGAGCTTGAGTTTATGAACTAATGGCCGAACATTCTCCTTTTCTGGTAGAGCAGCAAGACATCCCGGTCCTGAATCTGCAAAGCAGTCCTGACCATCACACTACCACCACCATGTTTCACTGTTGGTATGATGTTCTTTTATGAAATGCTGTGTTGGTTTTACACAAAATGTAACAGGATACACACCTCTCAAAAAGTTAAACTTTTATCTCCTTAGTCCACAGGACTCCTTAGTATATTTGCCCCAAATTAAGATTTTTGGCAAATGTGAGACAAGACTTTTGGTCAGGAGTGGCTTTTGCCTTCGAACTCTCCCATGGATGCCATTTGTGCCCAGTCTCTTTCTTATTGTTGAATCATGAACACTTCTTTAGATGTTGTTCTGGGTTCTTTTATAAGCTCCTGGATGAGTTGTCATGTTCTTGGAGTAATTTTGCTAGGCTACGCCTGGGAAGGCTCACCACTGTTCCAAGTTTTATCTATTTGTGGATAATGGATCTTACTGAAAGCCTTTGAAATGGCTTGATACATGTCAATTTCAGGTACAGTACACGTGTCTCATTTGTTCTTGAATTTCTTTAGCATGCTTCACTTTGTCAGACAGGTTCTGTTTAAGTGATTTCTTGATGCAACAAGTCTAGCAGTAATTAGGCCAGAATGTGGCAGGTGAAATTTAACTCAACCCAAAAAAATACAAAATATTGTGGTTAAGCACAATTCATTCATGATTTAGCAATGACTTTTTCAAACAGGGTAGGTTCGGCAGCATTTCCCCCCCCATATTAAATGAAATCATCATTTAGAAACTGCTTTTTGTATTTAAACTGGTTATCTAAATTTTGTTTGATGACCTGAATCATTTAAGTGTGATAATATATGCAAAAAAAATATTTTTTAAAAATCAGAAAGGGTCCAATACTCTTCACGGCACTGTAGGTCACTGTGTGGCTTAACTAACAAAAACATTCCTCTGAAACTGGTCATGTTCAGGGCCTGGACTGAAAAATGGCATCTTTTTAAAACCTTGAGAATCCATCTATCCTGATTATGATATCTACTGACTTGAAACTGTTCAACAATACTCGTTCTGCCAAACACATGTGATTTGATGTTACCTGCATTATGGTGAACATCACATGGCATTCTCCTAAAGTGCTGAGGCAGGAGGATTTCTGCTACATACATCCCCATGCAGCACTGGATACACCTTTCCTTTCACTCGAAGTTACATAACTGTACATCAGTAATGTTTTCACGCTCACCTATAGCGACTTCTATAAATAAACTAAGAGAAGAAGTTGCTTATACATTTGACTTCATCTTGGGACAGACAATGCAAGGGAGATGTTTATGTTGGATGACCTGAGATGGTGTAACCTTTTACAGAATACAGCATGTAATGTCCTTATATGTTAGTTTACTATTACGTTGCCTTGATTCGTGCACCTATGAAAAACAAACCATTAGAAAAATAGGAATGTGTTGCTCTGTTTGATGGCAGTTGCTATGGCAACACCAAATTGCACCTCATAAATGAGAGAGAGGGGGATGATAGATAAAAGAGGCATGAATATGTGAAAACTGTAGTTTTTTTTTTTTTTTTTCTTTATAAAATAAGAAGATATTCTTGGATTAAGATGCTGTACAGAAAGGTGGATGACTCATGCCTCTGCCCCCTGAGCTGTCCAATCCTGGGTGGACATAATTACCCAATATTTGACCCTACTCCGTACTTTACTGTTGCAATGGAGCAAAGGTTTTGGTTTTAACTTTATGTGGCCAAGTTACAAATAGACCTCTTTACTACGCATGTCTGATAAATTAATCATATAGCAGGCTTCTTTATTCACGCCACATACCAGTTTCATTAACAGGATTAACGATGGCTTAGATTCATGTACTGTAGGACGTTAAATTAGTGTTATTCTTCACATTTTTACATCCCTTCCAACAGCTTTATTCCAAAAATGCAGACAGAAACCTTTTACTTGAACAGTTAAAATGTACAAAAGGAAAGATATTTTGGAAAAATATTGATAAATCAGCGTGCAGTTGTGTTTGTGGTTATTTTAGTATGCAATATGGTATCAATAATAAGTTTGTTCTACTTCAAAAGAAAATATGAGGGACTCATGGTTTGTGGTTTTGAGTCGGACATAAAGCAGGGGCAGCAAATTAGATCAAGGTAAAAGTTGTTGAGTTCTATTGCACACAAAACTTTTTTAATTACAAAGATTGTTGAAGATCATTAGAAACTTTATAAACAATAATAAAATTTAAGCATCAACCTCTTCTACCAATTTTAGTTTCATACTGTAGTACCGGGTTGCACGGTACATGTTCCATTCATGCATCAACTCAACCTTACAGTAACAGGGGACAGAACAAGACAAAGCAAATGTAACAGCTTCACACACAATGGATGCATCTCATGTCTATTGTACACAAATTGTCCACGCATGTTTTAAGTTTCAGGACGTTATTTCTTTGCTTCACAGCAGTGGTTACACTGCAGTATCCCACATCATTTTGTTAAGTATATAACATGGTGTTTACATCCTTTGGCTTCAACATTCTCCAAAAAAACACAACACTCAGGAGACCTGCTGTGTTGCACAGGAAGTATCTTCGCTTCACAGAAAGAAGCAATGCTCCTTCCTTAAAAACAGACCCGAGGCGGAAATCGACCCCTGACCCAGGAGGTGCAAGGTGACAGTGCTAACCACTAAGCCACCACGCCGCCACAACCTTGTGTGTCAGAGAATAATCATTTGCAAAAATGACATCTATCGCATTCTGCTGTCAAACCGTTGACTTGTCTATATGCCATATGATTAGCCGAGGGTCATTTTCAGTAAATCCCCCAAACTCAGTTTTTAACATCATTTGGTCTCTGGTGCCAACATGTAACACATCCTGGAAGTGGTGGAATCACATCACATCAGGAGGTCAGAAATTGCTAGAGGAAATGCCAAGAAAGTGTAGAGGAAATTCAGTGGATCATTTCAAAAAGATCACCTTTACAGTGTTCGAGATGAAAGGCTAGAGAGGTCCTTATCTGCTTATACTCTGCCCAGTGGGCTAGGTGTCCGTTTTATGGAGTGAAATTTTCTCATTCACTTACTCTACTAAATTCCCCCAGAATTCCGACCCCAACTACGACTCAAAAACCACAGTACAAGACTAGAAACTGGGTCATACTGTATGGTTCCTTCAGAGTTTGCTTCCAAAGAACCAATATACAACTTTCTTGTATTTATTTTCTCAGTTTGTCTTAGTTTTGGCTCTTATTTTCAGTCGGGTCCCTGTACATGACCAACCCTTGAAAGGAATGTTTTTTGTTCATTAAGCCACACAGTGACCTATAAATCATTTAAACATAAAAAACATCTAACTTGAACAAGTGAGAAACAGGTGCAGATGATTGTAGACGATCAGGCTGGTGATTAGTATTCTGGTGATGCTGAATGCAGACGAGAGAAGAGAACCAGGCCTCAAAGTTGCTGCTGAGGTTGTTACAAAAACAACCAGTTTTTAAATTTGATCTTTAGGCGCATTACAGCATGTGTTCCCATTTCTTTAATTTGAACTATATTATTTAATTTATGTGAAGAAATTGGGGTGGCTCAAGACATTTGCACAGTTCTGTATTTCTTTTAAAAATGCTTTTGTAAACCAAGCTGTTGCTCCATAGAGCTCACACAGACCACACACTGTGCACAGAGGATAATTCACTGTTAGTAAAAAAAAAATCTCAGAAAATCATTATAATTAAAAGATTCAAAACTCCATTTTGACTCACAGCTGCTCTGTATGCGACCCAGCTTTATAACTGATCATGACAGTGTATGTCCAGTACACTCTTCAAAAACTAAACTCATGAATAAAATATTATTACATGATTATTGGTGTCATGTGTAGCTTAAATAACCAACTAATTAGTTTAGAAGAGACTTTTTTGTTTTGATATATACCGTATGTTAATTATTTTTTAGAACATAGAAACAAGTGGAACAAAAAGTTATAATGATATTATTTCTTCTTCTATAATTTTTCACATGCCTTTTAACTTCCTTTCAGTGTTGATGATTGACTACAGCTGGCAGCTTCTGTGTGCATCATAACAATTTTTTTTATAAACCTTTAGTCAGTCTTTTGGCTGCTGTTTGGACACTGAGTGACTACGGAGAGAGCGAGACTAAAATGTAGCCACTAGAAACTTTAAAAGAGCATAGCTAAGACGAAGATTAATCCTCCTTAACAGCAGGAAAATAAAGAGAAACCTCTACACAGCACGATCCCTGTGACTATACTTTACCTTAACATGACCTCCTCTCTCTCTCTCTCTCTCTCTCTCTCTCTCAAATACTCATGAAGAGGAGGGTGCCAGACAACATACAGACAGTGCTGGTGAGTGGCGGCTGCCAGAATCTCATCATTACCGACATCGCCGTCACCATGACTCCCACACCATGCTAACAGGAATCACATTGCCATGGTAACAGCATTAGCTCCACAACTGCCCACGCAGGGTCCAAAGGAAATGACACACGGGAAGTGACATCTGCTTTAAACCTGGGCCAACCTGAACACCTCATCGCATATTTCACACCACTGACTCAACTTTCATGCATGTAGAATTTCTGTTGTAATGAAAACACGATACTGTGTAGCATTAATACATCTCTCGTCGCCACCTACTGGCAACGTGATCATGTTTAAACAGTCACAATGTGGAGTGAATGAATGACTTGAACACTCATCCTGGCTTCCCCTGACGCCGTGTATGTGATCA
This sequence comes from Clarias platycephalus, assembly GCA_030068275.1. Lineage (NCBI taxonomy): Eukaryota > Metazoa > Chordata > Actinopteri > Siluriformes > Clariidae > Clarias > Clarias platycephalus. The sequence goes on from JAQQZT010000012.1 coordinate 27,264,197, forward strand.
GAGTGCCTTTAATATGCACCTCTGTCATTTCACGTGGTTTGATGTATGCATTATCTATGCAGTCGCAGTAGAACCATTCAGGATAGCAAGAGACAAAAACTAACTGATAAAGTACTGTAGCATTTCATTATTGAACCTGGCTTGACATGTGCTTAAAGGATCATCTCATGGTCTGTCAGTCAGACATAAAGCGCCTTTGTATTATCTTAAAAACCATTCAGACATAGAGTATAGATCTTTTATACTCAAACCCAGCAACATATGCATTAAATTATATCAAATACAGGGAAAAAGTCTGGAAGGGGATGCACGAACACATTTTTTTAAGTGTCCACACGTTTTCGGCCATATAGTGTATCCACCCTATAGAATATTTCCTTAACCCTTGAAGAACAAAAAAGTTTTTTTTTTACACAATCTTACCAGCAAGGAGGCAGTCCTCAGCTGACCCGGTGGAGTAGTTAGCTGGACTGATGAGAGGACTAGCAGGAGGGCTGGTGCTAAAACTGGCATAGCCCAGAGATGAGCTCACCTCAGACGGCTCGCCACTGTGGCTCGCTACGGGCCGCTGAACATCCTGCGATGAGGACAGAGACGTGCGCTGCTTGGGCTGAAAAAGGGAAGAAGCAGAGTGAAGGTCAGAAGTATTGCAGCTAATGCAGATTTATCTACAAGAGACATAACTGAGACGCTAAGACTCGGTTATGCCTCTCTGTCACAGAGCCTCTTTAGTTATCTGGAGGCAGAGATCAATGTGCTGTGAGAATGCGTTTGCACTTGGTATGTGAACTTCCTCTGTTTCTTAAGATGCAGCTTTTTTATTTATTACCCATCATCTTTGGCCAAGCTCAGGAAGGACACACACTGCATATACTAACGGGGACAATAAGGGTTGCCATGTCGCATGGACGAGGCCTTGTTGCGTAGCAGCTCTGAGTCACAGCAGCTTGTTGTGTTCAAAAAAACATGATGTGCTGCTGGTGCTGCTGCACACACAGACAGATTGGACCAAAACACCTGTCAGTGGGAGTTCATATGGATATGCAGAGAGAGAAAGAGAGACGAGGATGATGACTGTTGTGTTGTTATATAACTACAGGAAGTCTTACATAATCATCGTCTTCACTTCCTGTTGCATCATAGGTGTCACATTAATTAATATGTGCCAAACGCTTGCCGAGTGAGCGCCTCTTTTATGACACAACCTGTCTCACACTCTCTTTCTCTCAACACATGTGTATTATCTCAATATTTGTCAGAGAAAGAGAGAGGTGAACTGAATAAAGCATTATGATCTATGCATTATCCCAACACCGCATTTGACTTCCTTAGCCAATATCTGAACACAAGCACATATACTGTATACATATATAACCATCACCCATTTTAAACTACGTTACTGCATCTCAAACCCTTCTAACACAACATCTGTGCCACTGCACTGACAAGCTGATCGTGCATATGAAAAGACAGTTATTTAAGGTCCAGACTCCAGCACATCCTGTCAGACTGGCCCCTTTTTTCTAGTCCTCCTAGCTAGTGGCTGTCATGAGTTACTCACAGACAAGGCATTCAGCAAAACTGCCTACAAAAGGTGGGTCAGTGCCATTCCTAGAGCGGAAATAAAATTCAGACTCAGCAATTCTTGCATTCTAAATTTGGAAGCTAAACAAAATGTTACAGGGTGAAGAATTTCTGCCTTAATTCCATTTATTCATTATCTATTGTGAAAATGACAGGAAAAGCAGAGTGCGTGGATTGTTCATGTTCACAGCATAACTGATTTATAAAATTATTCTTCTATGGAAAGTAGTATGCATACTGCATAGTTCACCATACCCCAATGAAAAATACATGCACACTCACATACACAGACACACACAAAACGCCTGTATGCTCGGGCAAGAGCCCCCTCTATATGTGAATGAAGAAGCAACAGATCCAAACACTTCACTGATTAATCAGGTGTTCTTTGATGATTTATCTTCTTGCAGGTGAATATCAAATGCTTTGAAATTGTATTAAATTATTGATTTCATTTATCTTACTAAGTCAAAATAACTTGAATATAGTTAATTGATCTAGTATTTCTCATTGCAAAGTTAAAATGTAACAAATATATATTACTGTATTGTTAAAGTTTTTATAGAAGATGAATAAATGAATATTAAATTTGGTCTTGAAATGTCTTGGGATAAATTTATCCCGTATACAGGGTCACGAGGACTTGGAGCCAATCCCAGGAGACGTAGAGCACAAGGCAGGGTACAGCCTGGACAGAGTGACAATTCATTGCAGGACACACACACACACACACATACACACACACACACATACAGTACACACTATGGGAAATTTGGGAACGCTTAACAGTTAGCCTAATTCTGCAGTCTAAGTATTTGCACTGTGGGAGGAAACCAGAGAACAGCCATCAAGCACAGGGTGAACATGCAACCTCCATGCACACAGACCCGGGGCGGGAATCAAACCCTCGACCCTGGAGGTTATATTGATATTCCATTGCAGGATAATTTTGCATCTTTGCAGAAATAATTATCTAACATTAACAATAACATTATCTACCAACAAAACAAAACTATTTAAACATTTGATGAATAAATTAGATAACCTTGCACACATCATGATGCAAAAACTTAGCTAAAATCAGCGATTATACTTTCTATGACCTATTTTTTAAAAATCATATTCTACAAAAGTGCTCATCCTAGGCTTGCATACTGCGTGGCAATATGTTTCTCCAGGAAAACACCATCTCCTTTTTTTTGCACCACCTCATCTCTCAGTTTTATGTAGCACTATTGTAATTACAGCTGCCAGAATCCAGCTGTTCCCGACCCCCAAGTTTAAGTGAGACAGTTGTGTGAGAATTATTTGTTGTTGTTTTTTTTTTTTGGGTTGGAATAAAACACACTCCCATGTGAGTGCAGTGTGTGAGTGGTCACTGCACAACTCATCCCATCCCAAGTCAGACTTGGCTAAACAGATCCATCTTTTTTGTTGAGATGCGTAGCACTTAAAAGTGTTTAGCAGTAAAATCCGTTGTCTCGCAGTTCTGCTCTGGTAAGCAACCTGTTCTCATCAAGTTTTCACAGACACCTCTAAGGACCGCTAATAATTCACAGCTGCAGCTGCAAATGAGTCTGTAAGTGAACACACTCTGTCATGCTCACATACACATGCACACTCTCACTATGTGATAGCTGTGTTACATCTAATGAGCATGTCATGGCCAACTATGCTTGGTTAACAAATGCAGCACGCTTGTCCATCCTTATCACATGGCTAGCACACAAGTCACACACACACACACACACAAAAAATCTAACTCCAGACTCGCCACTGCTGTGTGTGTTTATCTGTGGTGGGAAAAACATGTATTTTTGCTAGATCGACTTTTACTCAGCAAAAGAGCTGCGAGTGAAAAATTTATGAATTACAATTATGATAATTATTCTGTGAGCCCTAGGACTTTAGGGCGATGAATGCCATTAAGTTTCCCGCTGGAACATTCTGTGCACAAAAGATCTCACATATCGCAGATGCTAATGCCGCCCGACTAAAGCCCTGAAACGCGGCTCCATGATTTAGGATGGTGCCCTTCTCTTTATCACTGCGAACTGGGGCTCTTTTAAGGGTAAGGATAACACAGTAGCACTAGCATGCTTCTCGCCTCGGTTTTGCCATCTGTGCCGAGGGATTCCCGTGGCTTTTTATCTAAGCTGCTCTTTCAGTTTGCTAGCAAGCATTAGCTTTTATATTAGCTCATTTAGCACAGCTGTCCTACAGTTCACACCAAGAGACCTCATAAACGCGAGGGACATCTCCAGAGCATCAGGGAAGTATTTGGAGCAAAACGACCGCCATTCATGTTCATCTAACTCAGATTAGCCTGAATTAGTTTGGATGGGTCAAACTGTTTTACTGTTTTACAGAATTTCAAATGAAACACTGACTATAAAGTGTAGACTGTAAGCTCTCATGTAAAAAACCATGAAAAAGTATTTGATCCCCTATTGACTTCCTGGATTTGGGAAGTTTTAGTCTGTTTATATCGTGAAATAATCAAGTTTATTTTCTGAAGGAAAATTAAGTGTAAATCATTATTCACAGTGTAAATATATTATTACATTTGATCATTAGTTTGATCAAATAACTAAGGGGCAATTCATTTTTTGACGTAGGATAAAAAAAGACTTTTTTGACACAGTTGGAGTAGGCAGCACAATGACTTAGTGGTTAGCACTGTCGCCTTGCACCTCCAGGGTTTGAAGGTTTTGTCTCAAATCTGTTTGCTTCGGTAGAAAAACAGTGACGTCTTTAAAATTCATTCTGATAAGCTGTAAGTAACACCGAGTGTCATTTGCATCTATTGTAGACTCACAGGGGTCAACGATTACAGTAACCCTATAAGAAGCTGTTATTAGAATACAGTCATCCAGTTAATAGTCTGCTCAGCCTCATCACAATAACCCAAACTCAACCCTTATCAGCTTTATAACTAGGAATTTACCACAGAATTCTAGGGGGGAAAAAGTTGTAGCACAGCAGTTAAGCTAATACTGTACATTCCGTTGGAATTTTCAGTCAGTATTCAGACTTGATCACATTACAGAGACAGCGCTTGTTAAAGTATTAGATGTGTCATGCAGTAACCCTAAATGGCTTTTCGCTTTCTTCATGTGCAGCAGTAAAGCATCATATTGTGCTTATTGTATCTGGTCTCATTGAAAGCTTTGGCGAATGCCTGCCAATTTGTGAATGAAGGGCAGAGTCTGGGAGAACGTGTAGTAATGTATAAGGTCCTTAATTAATGATGCTTATTTATGGGTGTGTGTGAGTGTGTGTTCATTAAAGGAGCTGCAGAAAAGCTTCAAAAACCATGTGTTGAGCTGATAAAAAACATAATTTGACAGTGTTTTTCCAAAAGTGTGTCTGTGTGTGTGCATGCGTGTAAGCGCGTGTCTGTGTGTGTGCATGCGTGTAAGCGCGTCTCTGTGTGTGTGCATGCGTGTAAGCGCGTCTCTGTGTGTGTGCATGCGTGTAAGCGCGTGTCTGTGTGTGTGCATGCGTGTAAGCGCGTGTCTGTGTGTGTGCATGCGTGTAAGCATGTGTGTGCATTTCTTTTCGAACCCTTACATTTAGAAGTTCTTACATGGTGAAATGCAAAGCCCAAGGAAAAATAAACAGACTAGCAGTCTCTCATGCCTGCCTCTCATGCTCTCCTGAGTCCTCATTCTCTTCACAGCACCTCGGGTGTCTCAGTCATTTGCATATTATTACAAGCAGTCTTTTTCTTATTGAAATATCACTAAGATCAGAGTTATAATGGCACTGAACGATGTAGAAAAACTAGCTCAGGCTTTTGTTACTTCCAGATCTAACTACTGCAATGCCTTACTGCCTGGATGTTCAGGTGGCTGCAGAAAACGAGCTCCATACTGTATGTCTATCTTTTAGACACTGTATTATCAAATACTACTAGAGATACCTAAAGCACTGCTTGGTCCTGAACCATAATAAGTTGCCTGCTCTTTATTAGTAACTAGACTAATGAAGACTGCATCAGGGAGCAGTTTTTTTTTTACACCCCACAGTTACAGTATCAAACAGTTGCACTTCCAATTACAGTAGGTACTAAAGACTTACAGCTAAAACTGTTAATCATAAGGGGGAAAAGCATTTTTAATTCTTTCTGATGCTCATACTGAAGATGTTTTAAACACAGTCAGTAATGACTTTATACAGGCGTATAAAAGGTTTGGATATGTAATGACCATCCGCTGTCACCCAGAAGAATCATGAGGAACCAGACTGTCTCAGGGAGGTTGTCCTTGCCACCATCACCTCTGGCTTGCTCATTAAGGATCTAATTCACTATCCTGGTAAAAAGAACTATTCATCTACAAAGGGAATTGATTTATAAGCATTTCAGTAATCATAGAAGTGAAAAAAAAAGAGGCAAAGAACCAAGGAGAAGTAATGAGAAGGATAGGATAAAAATCCAGGATCAGTGCAGGTGTACAGGTCTACATAAAAGCCATGTGCTACAGTAGGTAAAGATATAGAGAGTCTCAGCAGGGCTGATCAGGAAGCCAGCGACTATGCGTGTGTGTTCACAATGTGTTGGCTTGCATCACACACTTAATAGCTGCTCATGGGTTTACAGCTATGAAATATGCATGTGGTTGTTTGAGTTCATGCTGTAGCCCTGTGTGTGCCTGCGCGCGCGCGCGTGTGTGCGTGTGTGTGTGTGTGTGTGTGTGTGTGTGTGTGCGACTAACTAACTCTGCTCTGCTGCCTGTTTCTCCTGTTTGCATGAAATGGGATCTAGGTGTACGGTGTGCCATACTTGGTATCCTAGAACTCTTAGAAACTGGGATCAAGCATGGCAGACTTTACAGTCCTAAGCAGAAATGAATGCAGGATCGAGGAACAAATATTTGAGCAACAGCTGCAACATCAGTGAGCCTCTAAGGCGTTCCAATATTTTGTTGCAGAAATTTAAAAACCAGTCTAACTAGAATAGATATCGCTGAATTTTAGTGTATTACTATGTGTTAAATGTGTCAACATGCTTTACCTTTAATGCTAGTGTGAATATGCAGCTAACACTATTGCCTCATACTGTGACTACAGTCTGTGAGGAGGCTCTATAGAGACTGTAGTCACATTATGATGTAATGCTGCTAGCTACATTTCTCCATTAGGACCCAAAATAGCTGTTTTCACACATCCACCAGGAAATGCTGTTTTTTTTTTTTACATTTCATTTTCAGTTTCTTTCTGACCTTGATGGACCTCACTGGATAATATTAAACTGCAAATGATAACTCTTCTTCCTACAAAGTTTGACCAAGATTTTAGCAAAGTGCTTCTCTCATGTTACTACTGTATGTACTGTACATGAATTTATACTTGCCTAGTTCGGAAGTTGTAACGTGCAAATCACTTAGTGACACTATTCAAACCACTTCCTGTGCTGATGCTCATTTTTGGTTGCTGTGCTCAAAATCATAAATCATATTCATTAACTGGGGGGCTGGGTTGTCATTGAACATGGTTTGGAGAGACAGATTCAATTGAATTCAATTTTATTTATATAGAGCCTTTAACAACGTACATTATCGCAGAGCAGCTTTACAGAATCAAAAGAAACAGATGTTGGTTTGTACACGTAACATTTGTCTCAATGTGTCCTGAAGCAGTGCTAGTCATCAGGTTTAAATGAGTCTCCAGGAATGAGCATGGGAAAGAGTGCAAATCATTAATTTGATCAGGTATCACACTTTGGGATAATGTACAAATGTTAATAGACATTTTACAGCTGAATAAGCAGGGTTTAAATCTACTGTATAGAAAAAAAATTATAAAATGTGTAAATTTATGCCAAATGTAACAAAAATAAAGAAGATTGTTGACATAACGAAGAAGTATGCAAATAAAGGGTCAGTACACAGAATTATGATGACTGTTTTTCCATAGAGCCCTGACAGAATAATAAGACCATATCCCTCACCATAATGCACATTTGCGCTGATCAGTGCTGCACTGTGCACATTGTCTTTTACATTAGCTACTTGGATGCTGATGCAATGGGATCCCATTTAATCAAAATGTTACTTTTTGAATCATGCATCATCTATTCATTCTTTTTCAATATAAAAAAAAGGGAAACCTCATGAATAATGTGAATTTGTGGAGTGTTAATCCAGTTCATCCAGTTACTTTTTGTAAGATTATTGTTTTGATAAAAGTAAAGTTGTTAAGCTGGTGTCTATGAAAAGCGCGTGTGTGTGAATTCATGCATTTAGGATATTAGACTCATTCTTCATGCTGGATGATGATCAAGAACAACATATTGCGTAAGAGCTGTTATTTTCACTCAACCAGTATCATCTGTAGACTTTTTTTTTTTTCTCATCCAGCCAGCATTTGCTGCTAGTAATGAACTCCTCACTCTGAGTTTAAGGTTTCAGATGTTTCATTATGTTTTAGCATGCTGCACTTCTTCTTCCCTGATTTGCTTTGAGGTGTTGCTGCTTATACTGTCATTAGATACGTTCAGATTACATCACATCCTGTATTATAATTTGCAAGTATGAGTAGCTGACCATGATACTGGGCCAATACTGAGAACACTATAACAAACACTACACTAACACTATACTGTACGTGCACTAGAGTTTACTCCAAATACTATCTACAGTAAGTGTTACTACTCTGACTAACAATAGAAGCAGTAGTAGCAGTAGTAGTATTACTGCCGATAACAACATTGAAACTAAATAATCAATCTTAACGTGTAAATTCAGCATTACTCTTGATCAATCCTTACATTTATTTCAATAACTAGGGCTAAGAAGAATTCTGTGTGATGAGTTTCGGCAGAAAGCTTATGCTGGAGGTTAATGGAGCATGAGTACAACGCTTTAAAGCTTCTGTTTTCAAACTGCCAAAGCAATCATTCAACAAAACACCTCCTCTGGGTGTCTCTATAAATATATTCATGACTCTAACTTTTTCATGCATAGCAGAAGAAGTCAAACTACAAAACTGACATATTTCTGGGAATTTTATTCCAAGACAAGACACAGATCGCTTATGTAGAAGATTCGCGTCTCAGAAACAGACCAAGAAAATAAACAGCATGGCAGGACAAATTCTAAATGAAGCCTCAGTTATATAAAAAAAAAGAAAAAATATATGACTTCTAGGTCTTACTAAGAAGGCTTTAATTCTTCATGTATTTTCCGTTCATTTTGGTGTTTATTTATAGTGTATAATGTTTCAGGATGCTATGCATGAATAAACGCTAAATGAGAAATATAGACAGAATGACAGAATGCAGAAACAATCTTCCTGTATGTGAGGAGTGCATTTGTCCCTTCGCCAAGCTTTCCACTATTACAGTACAGTGCTGTGTACCTAATTTTCTTTGTATATTTGTCACACTTAAATGATTGAGATAATCACAGCAAATGCTAAATAAATTTTTAAATGATCATTTTATTTATTAAAGAAAAATCACTGTTTAAACCTTCCTGGCCCTGTCAAAAAGTTACCCTGATTACTGCCAGACCCGTTGAATCAGGAAATCACTTACTGTAAAGCCTGAACCTGTCTGTCAAAGTTAAGCATGCTAAAAGGTCCCAAGAAGCAACACATCATGTCACAATTGAAAGAAATTCAAGAACAGAAAAGAAACAAGGTAGTTGATATTTATTGGTCTGGAAAGCGTTACAAAGCTATTTGTAAGGACTGGTGAGAGCCATTATCTTGGAACAGCGGTGAACCTTCCCAGGAGTGGCCAGCCTACCAAAATGACTCCAAAAACACAACAACGACTCATTCAGGAGCTCTATGAAAACCCAGAACAACATTTAAAACACACACGTCCACCTGAATGGCTCAAAAATACAAAATAATTTTTTTTAGATTGGCATAGTCTGTGTCCGGACATTAAAAAGAAATCCGATTGATATGCTGTGGCATGACCTTAAACAGCCCATTCATGCTCGAAAACACTTTTGCTCCAGTGATCCCTAGCTCGCTCCTTTGTGGTCCAATCGGAAAACAAGACACACCACAAACAACTTGAAAATCTCTATTATTTTGGAGAAAATCACCATGATTAAACATAACTCAACCCTTTAAATATGACTACTACTCACTCCAATGTCTCTCCATAAAGAATGGACTGCATTTTACAGTGGAGAGACAGTGAATCTGCAAAAAAAATAACAATTATTCTCTCTCTCTCCCTTTCCACAATGCTCACTCAGGTTGGGTCTTCTGCCTTGTTCAAACTTTAAATAGGGAAGATCACTCAAAGTGTTTAAGAGTTTATTTGGGACTTGACAAAAATATGATTTTTACAGATGAATCCATTAATTTTGCACTGTGGTTGATTCTGTGAAAAAAAAAATAATAATAAAATAAATAAATAATCACCTCCGGGGTTAAAGGTTTGATTCCCGCCTCCGGGTCTGTGTGCATGGAGTTTGCATGTTCTCCCCGTGCTTGGTGAGTTTCCTCTGGGTACTCCGGTTTCCTCCCACAGACCAAAGACATGCAGGATATGCTAACTGGTGTAACCAAATTGCCCATTGTGTGTGTGTGTGTGTGTGTGTGTGTGTCCATCCTGCAATGTATTGGCACCCTGTCCAGGGCACTCATGCCCTGCAAGGTCTCCCCCAAGGTCTCACAGGATAAGCGTTATAGAAGATAAATTATTGATTGAATAAATGCCAACTGAGCCACTTTGTTTAAACCGCCATCCTGACCCCAGTTTTTGAAATACACATTTCATCACACAAATGTAAATCCTCTTTTCTCAAACAAACCTCCAACACTAACAGTTCATGAGACCCCCCTCGCCCCCCCCTAAAAAAAGCGTAATCAGTTTCCTATTAAACAAATTTGAAAATATCAGGTTACGTTCTCAGCATGTGAGTCAGACTTGCAGCTGTTCCTAAGACAACCAGGCCAAACCATGCCCCCTCCACACACACAGACACACACAGACACACACACACACACACACACACACACACACACACACACACACACACACACACAC
>JAQQZT010000012.1:27284431-27294880 GCA_030068275.1 Clarias platycephalus
TGTGTGTGTGTGTGTGTGTGTGTGTGTGTGTGTGTGTGTGTGTGTGTGTGTGTGTGTGTGTGTGTGTGTGTCTCCTGCTATCTCGGATGTTCGGTGCAGTATGGAGGAAATTCCTGGGAAACAAAAAGGGAAACCAGCAGATTAAAAAAAAAAAGTGAGTAGAGAGTGACAGAGAGTTAAGAGTGTGTAAGAGTGTGTAAGAGTGTGTTTAGGTTAGAGCTGGAAAGTTAGTTACAGATTTAGACTTGAGTATAAGAAAAAGATCAACTTTCTTAAGTGTTTTATCATTCTCTCACACACACAGCAATAATGAACTAGAAAAAGAAGTGAGGGAGGGGGTAATCAAGTGAAAAATGCCACACTCCTAAACACACACACACACACACACTAGTATAAATGCAGTTCATGCTGTACCTGTAAACTCAGATGTTTTCCTCTAGCTTGACCACTGAACTGAGATCAACTGCAAACGTTTTGCTAAATGTCCTCGTCTATCCAACTGTCCGAGCCTCTCCCACTTCTCTGCTTCCCCTCGTCTCTCTCTCTCTCTCTCTCTCTCTCGCTCTCTGTGTCTTTGTCTGGTCTGATGGTAGAGATATGGCCAAAGAGCAACTTTGTGCAAAAAGGAAGCAAACACACAAACATCCAGAGCTGCACTCATTAATTATCAGCTGCGTGCATGTGCTGCAGCTGGACTAGGACAGAAAGCATGTCTAAACTCCAGTCACGTCCCTGCAGCATAGGACACCTGACAAACCTCACGGACTACTTACTTTAGAAAATTAATCAATGAACACATTTTTTTTTTTATGTTTCCCGAGTTAATCTCATCTGGTTTTCTTTACTTTTTTTTTTATCTCTGACAATAAAATAATGACCTTTCGACTGTCTATTGCTTTCTTCTCAGTTTGATGTTCCCTGTCTGTTTGTGCCATTCTCTCTTTTTCTCGTTCACTCTGCAGAAAGAGTCGACACTGTATCTGATGTAAATAAGCTCTGTCATTTCCTGTGATTTTCGCATTACTGCTGCATGTCTGATTTCAGGGGGAAGAGACACTGGAGGACAGAAGCCCCTCTCACAGCACAGCATGGCAGATACTGGGGGAATTAAAACCTCACACACACACACACACACACACACACAGAGACAGCGAGAGTTGTAGAAGTAGAAAAAAGAACGAGTGAGAAAGAGGGAAAAAAGGCGAGTATGATGGAAAGTTTGGAAATTTTCACTGAAGACATACAGGAACTGCTGTTACAAAATGCAGCAAGACGCCTGAGCAACCGCTGTGCAAAAACATTCTATACACTGATCAGCCATAACATTAAAACCACCTAGATTTTGACTTTCATTTGTGCCCTTGTGTCTCTGTCCAGCACATCCCTTGGGTGCGCGATCTGATTGGGATCTGGATCATGTGTGTGAGGTGAACTCCATGTTCAGATGCCTTCCTATCACAGCCAGCATTGACTTTTTCAGTAAGTTTGTTTGTTTGTTTGCTTTCCTGTGGGATCGGACTAGGTTGGCTGGCTTTGGGGTTCTGGCTGTTCCCAACAGGTATAAACGAGCCTTGGGTGCTAATGATCTGTTCATCAATGTCCTGCTATATAATTCATAATCAATGCTAATTTGTTAACGTTATGTGGTTTTAAGGTTACGGCTGATCTGTATCTTACTTACTACAATTTCCAAAGTTTTAAACTGTACAAACTACAGATTTCATATCTGAACTTCAGAAGAAGATCCATCATGGTCTCGTAACACTCACACAACTTTCAGCAGTAGATCTGCGTTTTATATGTGCAGAGTTTATTCTGTTTGAAATGAACCGCAGTGTGTTTCCTCTTTGATGTATTTTGCATAGGCATGTGACACTCGGGTATCAGGGTCCCAAAGGCTGACTGAGTGGTCTCGGTCCGCGTAAAACTTCAGCTCAGTTTCATTGCAGTGAGAATGATGCATTCCTGATTCGGTCCTGCTCCATAAATTAAACTAAACATGAGCTGTGTTTTGGGTCACCAATAACATTTTTCTGTCAATCGGAGACATTAAACTGCGCTGTAGTGCTGCGGAAACAAGGAGATTTGGACAAAGGAAAAAAAGGAATATATTATTATATTAGGGAAATTAACTCATTCATTTATCTTCTATAAGTGAAGGGGGGGCGGTGGGCATGGGGTTCACGCTGGACAGAATGCCAGTCCATCGCATGGCACACACACACACACACACACACACACACACATACTACAGAACATGCAATCTAGGAATGCCAGTTAATCTAATCTGCAGGTCTTTAAACTGTGGGAGGAAACCAAAGTACCCGTAGAAAAAGAAGATGAAAACTCCACACACACACAGGTCTGAGGCCGGAACCGAACCATCAACCCTGGATCTACAAGGCCACAGTTCTCATCACTACAACATCATGCTGCTATATGAAATAATATTATTAAACTATATTAAAATGTAATCATGATTATAACACTTTAGCTGTTGTACTGTAACTAAAGTACTGATTTTATTCAAATAATTTGTAGTACAGTAAGCACCCTACATACAAACATTCGAGTTACGAACTTTCATTGAAGATACAAACATGTTGATTGTTCGTTCTTTTAACATGAATCGTTCAAGCAGCGACACGATTCTAAAGAACGCTGTACTGTAACACACTGTTTATAGCCAGTTGTATTAGTATCCTAGTACCTAGACAATGTTTGTTGGATGTACAGTAGGAACAAATTGGACTTACGAACGAGCTCTCGGAACTGAACTCACTCATATCCAGGGCGCTTACTGTATAACATTAGCAATGAGCAAAAGAAAAAAAGGGGGGGGAGGGAAAGGAAGAAAAGGTCTTTTTTTAGTATGAAAATTTTCCCGAAAGGCAGATTTAGAACTTGTGACTAGAACTCACTATAATATTTGAGGAAGAACCATTGCTTACACAGAGTGAGGCAAAGAGTAACAGATTCTGCAAGGGAGAGATATAAACTGACACAAAAAGACATTTTTAACATAGAACAGCCGTTTGAAAGATGTTAGTCATGTAATTTTTACATTATACGTCATATAAATGTAAATGTGCATAAATTATTCTTCTACAGCACTTCCAATTTCATGCAAATGCTGCAAGTCAAACAAATAAATAAATAAACATTTAGGCTATATTCACATTACCAGCATAAAGTGGCTCAGGTTTGATTGTTTATCCTAATGTGACACAGATTAGATTTTTTTTATCGCTGTGTCAAAGCACAAATCTGATGCTTTTCGGTTTCTGATCTGAGTCACTTTCGGATGTGGTCCTAGATCGGATACCGAAAGTGGATGTGTGGTCATGTAACTTGAATGAAAGCAATCAGAATTTATTCAACTTTTGTCTCCGCATAGAGTGCTGATATCACTATTGAGGATTGGGCAGCGTGTAGATTTCATTGCAGGGCTAAAACAGTCATCTGGCTTTCTTCCTTCTCCTTAACAAATGCAGCCAACTAAACTGCTTGCCATCCTCCAAAGCAAAATTCCAAGCATATTGTTGCTAAAATCACATCCATTGTTTAAAAAGAATATTTTAACCTAGATTATGTGAGCAAAGGCATATCGATGTACGAGTCGGATGAAAGTCACATGTAATTATGAATGCGAGCTGTCGTAACATGCAAATGCAATCTGACCAAAAAAATAAGAATTAAAGTAGCGTGGTTTTTAAATATGAATGTAGGCCTTTATGTCTGCATAATATTCCTTCCACACTTTTGCAATTCCAAAAAGCAATGCATGTATTATTTCAGGTATACCCAAACATCTCAATGAGTCAGAAAATAAATTAATAAGTAAAAATACCTCTATAATATAATTGCCAAGTAGAATATAGAGCATGAGCTCCTATAAATTATTATGAAGGTGTAAAGGGTTGTTGACACATTGACGTAAATTTCTGTGTCGGTTTGGTGAAAGAAAGGTGGCGGCGACAACATGCTGTGCTACCAAGACGGAATAGCAACAAAACAACACTTATTAACAACATTAAATAAACATTAATAAAACAAAAAGGTGTAGTCTTACTGAACTGCACCATCTACTGTCAGGCACGGGATGCTGACTTTTCTTTTTTTTTTCAATCAGTCTGATATAGCAGGGACAAAAGTGAATAGTCGGGAGGAGGGGATATCGAAAGGAGAGGTCGGGTGGAAACACTGCTAAAAAACAGCCTTCAGACTGTTATTAGACCTACCATTCAATTTAGACCTACACCACTTTACTCGTGGCTTTGGTACTACATTTGCTTAAAAACACACTGATGAAAAAAATAGTCAGATGACAGGGAAAAGCAATCCAGCAGCTTTTTCTCCCAATAAACCTTTTTAAAAAAACACACACACACTGCATCTCTCTAATCTCTGTAAGACTTGCTCTGTGTGACAGGTACGTAGGGAGAACAAGAGAGATACTTAGAAGATAAAATGGCTCAAAGAGAGAAGCAAATAAGTGAGGCATTGCCTAAAACATTTGCCACCTTCATGAAATGAAGCAGATCAGACATTAAAAAAAAGGTCAAGAGCTACAGTATGATACCTTATTCCTCTTGAGCTACTTGACTTTACAGACCTATCTCTCATGCACTACTCTGAAAGTGTGTTCCTGTTTGGAAAGGTTCAGTTTCATCAACTCCTCACAACGCGGTGGGCATCCACCCAGTAGGGCTCTGCATGATCTCCTCTCCTAATGAAGGCATGGCTTGAAGCAGCTTCCCTCACTGCACTGTGAGCTTTGAGACTGTGCATTGCTGATAAAGAGCAATGACATCATTTAGAGTGGATGTCTACACAGTGGATGTCTGTTAAAATGACAGGGTTTGTGTTGTAAAGACAAAATGGAAACAAGATACATCATGTGAGATCTTTTTCCAACATTACCGTTATATATACTGTAAGCTGATCACTTTTGTACATTATCACTCAGAATTTGATCGGGGTGTGAATTTGAGGATAAGCTCAACCCGAAACATCGTATACAGATAACTTCCATTTTGTTTGCATGTTTAACCTTATTTTTAAAAAATATTTTGTTAGTATCAGCCCTATATAAATCCTGTGAAAGAGATGTTGTCAGGGAGTGCTGGTCCAAAGAGCTTGAGAACTCAAATGAACTCAAGAACTCAAATGCAGGTTAACAGCATCAAGCGATCAGGGTTTAGTGGTTGCCCAAACAAGTGAGTTGGTTGGAGAATGCTTCTGGGATGGCCGAATGAAAGCACAGTTGTTCGCGGATAGGAATTGCGGGCCATACAGTGATGGCCTTGACTTTATGTGGGTCCATCTGGATCTTGGAGATTTCAATCTCTTGTTCATCACAAGATTGAGAAACGTCAGGATGTTGTTCAGGTAGACAAATACAAACACGTCCAGAAAATCTCTTAAAACATTGTTGATCAAGGCTTGGAAAACAGCAGGTGCATTAGTTAACCCGAAAGGCACCACCTGATATTTATTTAATGACTGGGGAGCATGATAAATGTGATTTTCCATTTATCGCCTTCCCTGGTCCTGAAGAGGAGATTTCTGAAGTAAAGTTTGGTGGAAATGTGACCCTCTGCATCAGTTCAAAGGATGCAGTCATGAGATGGAGAAGACAACAATTCTTTATGGTCATTTAATTCAGTCCGCGATAATCAATGCATGGCTACAATGATTTGTTTTTCTTCTCCGCAAGGAATAATTCAGCACCTGCCAGAGAAAAGATGGTTGTGCAATGCCAGCTGCAGTTAATTCAGAGATATGTGTCTATGGTCTCTCTCTTTGGGGGAGAGATAGAGTAAGGACATCCCTGGGAGGAGTAGTGCCAGAAAGAAGATCAATGCTGCAATCATGTGGTCCGTGTGGTGGAAGAGAGATAGGACAAGACTTGCTGCTCCAAAGGGACGGATGAACATTTAAGGGTTTCCACTGTGTGCGGGCAGATCAGGTTCTGGTCTGGTTCTGGACAGTGTGAGCCCTGTTGTTGACAGTCACAAGGACATGAAGACCACATCAAGGACCACAGCATCGTCAGGCTCTTCTTCTATTTTCCATCCTCTACCAGATTTATTTTCAATGCTGTAGTTAACATCTGTGCTTTATCATGGTAAAGATATGTGAGCTAAAACATGAAATGAATGCACTGCTGTCTGCTCTAAAGCCCCTATCTGCTCTGGAAACCATGAATGCTCTGAGACTTATGACAGTCTTGCCAGATCGGAAGTGAAAAAAACCTGGAAGCCTGGAAAAAAAACCAGAGACGCCTTCAGAGCTATGCCCTGTGCCACCTGAGCTATGTCCTGTGCCACCTGAGCTATGTCCTGTGCCACCTGAGCTATGTCCTGTGCCATCTGAGCTATGTCCTGTGCCACCTGAGGCTCCTGAGTCATGCCCGACCCTGTCTCAGCCAGATTCAGCACTCCAAGTGTCTAATGTCAGTTCCCCACTCAGTCCAAAGGACACACACCACAGCCTGTGCATCAGAAGACCCGACAAAAGATTTTGGAGGGTTTGTCCTGAACCACTGGAGGCGGAGATAGCGCCTTTTAGAGGGTTATGTCAGGAACAACCCCTGGATGGTGCATTGCGTCCAAAGACTTGGTTTTCTGTTTTGACTTTGTTGGACATCATTTCCCAGAGTGCACCTCTGTGTCTTCAACTGTGATGGTCATCAACTGTGGCTCATTTAATCAAGGGTAAAAAAAAGGCCTTGGATTAACCAGCAAGAGGTCTCACATCTGGTTTGTTCTCTTTGTTTCTGTTGTCACAGTTTCAGATTAAAGTTGTTATGTGCCCTGCTTTTGAAAGTATTAATAGCTTTGTTTATGTTATTTGTTCTGTTTTGGTTTGGTTTGATAAAATCTTCATTATAGTCTTTACATCTGCAATTATGCCTTGCCTGCATTAAACAAAACATGACATTAAAGAATACAGAATTGCAAGCCGTATCGGATTAAATGCAGTTGATAATATTATGAGGCATGAAAATTTGTCAAGCTTTGAGAAGATTAGAACTCAAAGAGTCAAGTACTGTAAGATCAAATGACTAGCAAGTGCAAATCGAAAGTGCAAATCGAAATAACAACAAGGAAAAGTACAAACTAATTTAACATTACATTGCAACTGGGGAGATGGATGTGATCACAGACTGAAGATTCTGCTGGATGAAGAATATGTTGTGCCATTAACACACTCCTTTTCGGTGTACAAATAAAATGCTAAAGGGTCCAAATTCAACACACATTTAATTCAACACTGATTTAAATGCATGGCTTAAATAAATGCTATTTACAGAATCCCTTAAGAAAGATGCCAAATCTAGTTAA
The DNA here is from genome assembly GCA_030068275.1 of Clarias platycephalus. Classification (NCBI taxonomy): domain Eukaryota; kingdom Metazoa; phylum Chordata; class Actinopteri; order Siluriformes; family Clariidae; genus Clarias; species Clarias platycephalus. Next base: position 27,291,781 of record JAQQZT010000012.1, read on the forward strand.
AATAACTTACAGTAAGTTAAAATAATTTAAAGTTTACAGTCTTGATTTGAGTCACAAAGAACTGGGTTGTATTTCAGGTCACAGCATCTACGTAAATGTCCCTGCACCAAAACGCACCAAACATATCTACCTGAACATATTCTCTAAAGCAACACAAAGTGAGTTTCATGTGTTGTGTTCAGAAATGTTTTGTGGCATCACAAACAGAAGCTTCATTCTGAGCACTGCAGCAAGAGGGTGCTACAATTAGTGCTGTTTCTAAACACAAATATGATGTTATGTGATGTAAATACAGTAGAAGTGTAATGCCGTTGGAACACAACTTATGGAACACAATAAATACATCACGATTAGTTAAACTCTTAAAAACATGAAAGACCACCTTTAGTCTTACACGTCTTATGACTCTCATGTTTCCTTTTCATTCACCTAAAACCAATGAATATTTCATAGTAATTGCTAAAACATACTGTAGGCTTTTATGATGAAGAAAACATCCAGGTGACCCTTAGCCAGTTTTAGAGGGACATCTTTTTCAGTTTTTTTAATGAGAAATTCATGAGGACAGAAAGTGTCAAGAACAAGAGATGTTTGCAAAGTCTGGGCTGATGGCCAAAGATCCTTAGAAAGGTTTAGGGCTCAGTATGCTGCACTTGATCTGAAGGCTCCAAGAAAAACATCATCTTACAAATATCTGAGCAAATGAATTATTAAATAAAGTCAAAATGATCTTCAACAGATCAGTCATTCCACTCCAAGACAAGGATCATGTATTTCACTCGATGAACTGCAGTGGGTTCTGAGCAAACTTGGCCGGGATCACCATTCACATACGGTCTTCTTTAATACCTTTGCACCATTCAGATGTCTTATTGTGGTTAAGAGTCTCATCACTGTGCTCAAAGTCTTCTGTAAATGTTAATCGTTCAACACCTTCATTCAAGAAATTCCAGAAATGTTTTTCTTCTTCAAGAATTTTCGTCAAGAGTCTCAGTTCTTACTATTACATCGAACCAAATATACCAATTAGCCATAACATCTAGGTTTTGGGTTCTTCCTTTGTGAGACCTGGGCATCCCCTCAGGATGCGTCTCCACAGGGTCTCTGGCAGTGTACCCTGGTGTCTGGCACTAGGATGTTGGCAGCAAATCCTGTGGGTACTCTGGATGTCGGATGGGACCTCTGTGGATAGGACTTGTTTGTCCAGTGCATCCTGTGGGTGCTTGATCAGATTGGGATCTGGGGAGTTTGGAGGCTTGGTCGGAAGTCTTGGTCTTCTTGCTTGCTGGGTACCATGTATAATGGGCTGTGATGCACTGGGTGTTCTGCATGGGCTTGGACTGGATCTTTGGTCCCTGCAGAAATTGGTGAGCCTTGAGTCCCATGATCCTGTCACCAGTTTACTGATGTATAGGTGGTGGTCATGTTATTCCGAGGTGTTAATGTCAAGGTCATTGAATAACACCATTAAGCCTATTTCTTGCCATTTTCCAAAAGTTTAAACATTGCAAGTATATTGAAGGTACTGCACGTTGTGTGTTTGTATAAATAGCAGTTTTAAAGTAGTGCCATTTTACAGCAAGGCAGATGAAGCCTCTAAAGTAATTTAAAAACCTGATTTAAGTCCCTTTCCATTCTAACAGACTGTCACATATTATCTGCATCTATTTTTTTTTAATCGTCTTATCAGCACATGGAACGAAAAATGCTGTGCACGTTTGTTTAGTATCATGATGGCTTATTTAGTATCATGATGTAGCTGATGATTCAAGATGCCAAGAAGAAAAGCACGTAATTCAGTTAGCCTGCCTTTTTCTTAAAACTGCCTGCCAATGATGATGTCTACAGTATGTAAAGAGGGAAAGATGAAGACGGAAAACGAGAGAATGGACAGTGAAAGGGTGCTCCCCGCTCCTCTCTGTTTTCCTCTCTCGTCTTGTGCGGTGCTCTGACGCACCTTTTGGATGGATCTGTCAATGCCAAGTAGGCGGGTATCCCACGCCTTGCACTTTATGAATTTCTGTCTCCTAGCAACTATAAGAACCATTGTGCGCATGTGTGCGCGCGTGTGTGTGTGTGTGTGTGTGTGTGTGTGTGTGCGCGTGCATGCGCATGCGTGTCACTGCAGGAGAAAAGGACTGACAAATTAAGCATGTCTAGCGGTGCTGAAATATTCTTCTTAACAGGAGGAACCCCATCCAAAACTCCACAACTCTCAGCCTCCCTCACTGTTGCCATGGCAGCAGAGGGATGTATACAAACACATGGTGCATGTGGGTGGGCCAGCATGTGACTTGATTACACTTCCTGCAGCATAATTACACTTCCTGTGAGAGGGAGGAAATCCCTCTATGTGGGGTCCTCGCTTTTGTATTACATTACAAGTCATAAAACATGCACACCTATAGAAACACACATTTAAATGACTAATTATCACTGCAGCTAATTAATGGGTTTTCTTTCACTTTTTTAATAAAAAGTGTATGATTTCCCTATTACATGGTCACAGCTGTTAGATATTCCTTTCTTTGCACATTTGTTTCACACCAAGATAAAAAATGTAAGCCCATTAACACACACAAACACACACATGCGCACACAGTAATTCCTTGCTAATGTAAATCAAGTTACATTTTTAACAGTTTAGGAGTGCCTTTAACACCCACACACACACCCACACACAAACACACGACTGTGTGATTGGTTGCTTAGCGGCTTAGAAGCTTGTCTTCATTATCTGCTTGATACTGCTATGCATTTCACTTCTTCACTATATACAGTGTTTATCTCTCTGTCTATTTACTCATCCATAAATTCCATCCACAGTGCTCCAGTAAGAAGTGCAGTGAGGTCTTGCTTACTTCCATCTTACATACTTCCATACGCAGCTTACTTCCATCAAGTTCCCATAGCAACACACTCACATTAAAAAGTGATGCAGGGACACACAATAAAACACAAGCAAACAGCACCACCACTCTCCTTATCCTTTAACTACATGCACATTAAAACACTAAAACGTGATCCCAGTCCACTTTTATTAACTCAGTCCTCCTGGAGCAATATTCTCTCTCTCTCTCTCTCTCTCTCTCTCTCTCCA
>JAQQZT010000012.1:27323688-27334589 GCA_030068275.1 Clarias platycephalus
TCATGTTTGTGGCTGTAATGTGACAAAATGTGGAAAAGTTCAAGGGGGCCGAATACTTTTGCAAGCCACTGTACATACGGTACATACACAGCGCCTGCGCACAAAAACTGAAACACTTATCTGTCAGAATTTATTTTTACTTTTTTAAAAACGTAAAAAGTGCAGGTTAATTTGTTTTATTTTTGCTTTATATTTTGTATTAATTATTTTTATGTATTCATTTTGGGGGGCTGTGGAACGAATAATTTGAGTTTCTATTATTTCTTATGGGAAAATGAAATTCGAGCCTGCCTCCAGAACGATGTATGCTTGTAATCCAAGGTTCCACAGTAATTCTAGCACACAAAATGAACATAATTGAATACTCCTATGAAGTTTTTCAAAGTCATGCGGTTTTTAGTATAGCCACAATGTTGGATATTAAAAGTTTTTGTGTCAAAAAAAAAAAAAAAAAAAAAGCAGCTGTCTAGTACCAAAAGAAACTCACCCACTCTCTCTCACACACACACACACACACACACACACACACACACACACACACACACACACACCTACAAGTGTAAAGGCAGCCAAACTATAATCCAACAACTAACACATGAAAGAAAAGAGAGAGAACAAAAGCTTCACTACACAATCGTTGCAGAAGGGCATAAAACTGTCAATGACCCATGTTTATAACACATCTGATATATCATTATTATTTTGATCCAATTTTCCTTGTAATAATGATACACAAGCTAATGATAAAGAAAAGATGACATAAAAGATTAAGTTATATGTTATATTAATACTAATTAATATTAGATTAAATTATAAAACAAAAACGCACTCAAGTGTCTTGACGCTTTAGTCACAATGATTAAAACTCACTCAGGATTTTTTTGTAAAATTCTGCATATTTCTATAAACTGGACTGTAGTAGGGAAGTGTGAACTTGGTCACTGTAGAATCACTTTACTGTGATTTAGTGCTGGATACCGAGATATCAACATCTGTACGAGAGGCGATCATAAAATGCTCATAATCGTATGAAAAAAAGGAAAATACGGCATTTACCCAAATTATTCGTTTTCATTACATTATTTTTTTCTTAGCAATAACAATTTCATGACCGTTCCATGTACAATGGACAATATTTATAATAAAGTTTACAATAGATTTGCAGTCAATAGATATATAATTAAATTATATCTACCTGAAAGGATGGGAAATCAAAATCACATTTTGTAGTTTCATTTAACGCTGCACATAACTTTTATATCTGGTTATTTTATATTTTCTCAATTAATTTATTTGATTTAAAAAATGCTTGAATAAAAAGTTAAAAGATGATTAAACATAAAAGCTATGGTTATTATTTACAAAGAAGTTAATAAAAGGATTAATCATCCAATCAGAAAATTATCATTATATTACAGGTGAATAATCATTTAAATAAAAGACGTTGTGTGGAGGTGATTTATATCCCAAAGTGACTGTCCTAGGTTACACTCACACAACTGAATTGCATGCGCACTCAGGAGAATAATATGTAAGAAAGCACAAATAAAACACGGCACTGAGCCTTCCGGTGTACACATGCTGCCATCTTGGTCTACACACAACTCTTTAGCCTGACGGACTAGAACTAATTAGTGAAATGACCTGTTATACTATAATCCTACTATAATAATTAGTAAATAAAACATTGTTATATTTCCCAGCCCTAGTCTGACGTTCACGATGGCTCACCTCATGTGTTAAAGCTAATTAGCTTCCAACACGAGGCTGAATCCCAAATCCCTCTCTAACCCCTGATCAAGAGCACAACTTGGTGTGTCCAAGGAATACAAAGAATTCTACACCTTACGCGACACACAACCTTTCCATTAAAAGCTATTTGGGATTCTATGGCGTTATATTCCTGCCACAATTCTGAGCACGTGGTTTGACATTTTGAGAGCAGACAAAGCACTCTTTGCGCGTGCAATGTCTCCACTGCGCGCTCAACAGCTCGATTCTGCGCGTGCAGTTTCTCCCCTGCTCGCTAAACGTGTTCTCCGCGCACACGCAACTTCTCGATTCTGTACGCTCGCTCAACATTGTCCAGCGTTACAACACTGTCACAAAACCAGCCAATCACAGACTTCCACACACTACTTCTGATTGGCTGTTTCTCCTCCAATCAAGTGGCACTACTATCGACCGCTTAAAGGAATTTAATTAAGTATTAGAAATACCTGTTTCGTTTATTGGAAGCATGTCATGAAACAATGTGACAAGATAAAAATGTAATAAACGAACATAATTTAATAAAATACATAAATAAGTAATTACATACTCACCGAAGATACGTCGTATAAAAATTCAACTCGCTCGCTTTACTTATCCAACTTTATTTACAACGCTTCCTTTAAGCCACTTAATTGGAGGAGAAACAGCCAATCAGAAGTAGTGTGTGTAAGTCTGTGATTGGCTGGTTTTGTGACAGTGTTGTAACGCTGGACAATGTTGAGCGAGCGTACAGGCAGAGTCGAGCGCGCACAGAAAAGAAATGTTGCCCGCGCGTGCAGACAGAGTCGCGCGTGCGCGGAGAACACGTTGAGCGAGCAGGGGAGAACCTGCACGCACAGAATCGAGCTGTTGAGCGCGCAGTGGAGACATTGCACGTGCATAGAGTGCTTTGTCTGCTCTCAAAATGTCAAACCATGCTCTCAGAATTGTGGCCGGAATATAACGCCATAGGATTCAACCCCAGAACACTTAGATGGCTGAGGCTATTCGGGTGGAATAAGTGGAGACATAAAAAGAAAGTTATGAGACTTACAGGACTGTCCACCTCCATGGTTCAGTCCCATCGCCTTTTGACTACATAGTTCCAAAAATTTAAAAGTACTTTCTGACCCGCCTCTTGAACAGTTTATATCCTCCCACTGCACTACAGAATGTTTACAAGGCTGAACTAGCAGGGGATTTTCAAAGAGGATTTGAGAGTTGGGTTCAAAGTGGGCGAGAATGATGGAGGCGTTATAGAGTAGTACCTCAGTAAAGAGGAAGAGGTACTCTACCACCGGGTGCAATTTGAACAACACATCTCAGTCTAAAAAAAAGGCATGCCCACTTTTGCATTTATTTCGATACAGGCCTTATAACAGCATTATAGTCATACAGGGTGTGCCTAGGTGTCACATAGCATATTGGTCAAGTCATAACCCTCATCCTGGAAGATTATCCATCGTTTCTGTGGCAGTTACATACAGGGTCAGGTTGCCGACTTGACGCCTAATTGTTTCTGAGCACTTGGGGACAAAGAACTTTGCTCAAGGGTCCAGCAGTGGCAGCACGGCGGAGTTTGGGCTCAAACCGAGGACCTCCTGATCATCCGTCCAATAGATTAACCACAGAGCTACCCCTGCCCCCATGGTCATACAGGAACGTCCATAAATGATCCACAGTGAAAGTAGTAGAAGAACATCCAGGAAAAGAAAAAAAGATCACTAGTTTGCAAATGTCGCTGAACTGTGAAGCCTGAAACGGACTGACAGAGGGGAGACCTACTCAATGTTCAGGACCAAGATCTCAGATTTTTTTTATCAAAATGTGCATAAATGTGTGTCCCTTTCTCCACCTTTATATGAGAAACAAGTTGTGACTAAATATAGCTGCCATAAATCAGTAGTCGGTCAATATTTCTTACAATCGGGTATTCTCTGATAAAACGAGAAACAAAGTGAGCAGAGAACAAAGAGGATGGTCCTGAACATGTGAGGTTCACAGAGATATTTTTACTCATGACTCAGGAGAATCTGTGTCTTCATGGAGAGAGAGAGAGAGAGAGAGAGAGAGAGAGAGAGAGAGAGAGAGAGAGAGAGAGAAATTACAGTGAGAGCAACAGCGGCAATAAGAGGGAAAACCCTGCTGCAGCTCACTGTGGATGAGTCATCCAATTTGTGTGTGTGTGTGTGTGTGTGTGTGCGCGCGCGTGTGTGTGTGTGAACATGATTGCACTTAACTTCAAACACACAAATCTGACTGCAATGAGCATTTGGAAATACATTTGCAGTAGCATCCAGGAGAAATAAAGAGGACGAGAGGAGGAAAACGACAGGAATGAGAATGACAAATACTGAGGAAGAACAGAAACGAAAATACAGACATACAGATAGAAGGACATGAGAGTTACACCCCAAGCATCTCACTCTATTACACACATCATAAGTCAGAGCTGCACTGTAATTCCTGATCTGCCATTAAAACAAGGTCAATCCCCTTACTGGCCTTACTGGCTAAAGGCACTAAATCCACGCTGCACTCTGACTGGTCCAGCTGAGCGGGAATCTTAGAGTTGATTGGCCGTCGACTCTGATGTCCTTTTCCTTTCAGTCGCACTGGAGGATAATTAAAACCAGGAATTAACCACACGATCAATAACTAAACAATGCCACAGGGACATGCTGACACAACAGAGTCTCTCATACGTCTGTTAGTGGCTGAATGCAGTCTCCCAAGATCATACCCGCCCCACACACACACACACACACACACACACACACATCTGCAATTCCACTCTGCAATTCAGAAATGCAGGATATAAACTATAAAGCTACAGAGTAGAGAAAAATACACGGAGTCCATATGTACACAAATATTTTTTATAAATAGTGTTTTCTCTGTGCATTTTGGCCTTTCATCCAGACAAACTCTGCTTTAGGTCACTGAAAGAAGAAAGTAAAGATACTTAGAAACTCCCTTTTCACTGATAGCATTTTAGCATTATAGCGTCCGGAAAGTGCAGCGTATCTCAGTGTTTGAGGTCATAGTGTGATATACTTGTACTGATTGCTCACCATGGCGTTATGGTTGGGGTTACTGTACTGTGCATCACTGTCTGCTGGTGTTTTTGCATTTTTCATGTGGACGAAGATTTTTTTTTAAAGAATGAAAGAGGAAAAAACACCCGTGTACGTGTGGACTCAACCCAGCATCGCTACAAGACCCTAATGACAAGGCTATGGAGATGTCGTTTCTAAAGATCAGCAGTCTGCACATATAGCTCAGCTCTGAGATGTTACTCAAGAGTGCTTGATACTGGAGAAAGAGACTGGCAGGAAGAGCGTAATGTCTCCGAGTGAAGTCAAGTAAACCGATTTGGTCTGGGGTTTACTTCACAGCATTATTCCATGTCATCCATCATTTCCTTTCATCAGTGGCTTCATTGCATATGGAACATTATGTGTTCCTAATGCATTCAAGAGAGCAAGCCTTATTTCCACCCTGAGCAAAAACCCACTCTTGATCAGCAACTAACGATCCGTATCACTTCCCTCTTTTCTTACTAAAATCCTTAAACATACTATCAGCGAGGCGTGTTCAAGTCAAACTGGAACTTTTGATTGTGCAGGATAACAGAACACAGATATGGGAGTAAAAACTACCCTTTATTTCTCTATATAATCCCCTGCTGCTCTAATGCTGCACTAATCCTAGTGTTTCACTAGTTCAGCCATTCAAAGACTCGAACTTCATGGAAAACTATTAAATGAGTATTAAGTAATTTCATGGAAATATATGATAAAAAAAGTACTCTTGCATATTTTCCCAGAAGTCTTACAGGACATGCAAACTTTCATCGATTGCATAGTACACAGGATGAACAAATTCAGCATTAAACAGCATTTCTGACGAATAAGTACAGGAACATAAATGCCCTACATACAAACATTCAAGTTACAAACTTTCGAATATATGAACATGCGTTCATGCATGTTTAATCTCGGAAGTTAGATCACATGACCGCCGTACATGTCACATGCGTGCAGTGCGCATCCCAGGATGTCCAGAAGCAAGCACGAAAGCAGCGACAATGTACAGTAGCTGGTACTGCTAAGAAGCGCCAAGACTGATGATGGAGACAAGGTGAAAATAACGGAGTATATTTTAACAACATTCCTCAGCTCTGAGTTGTGGATGCCTGAGGCTGAGTGTATCTACAGTAGACTAAAATATCGAACTTTAAATAGCATGTTGTTTAGTGTTATAACATTGCTCTGGTTGTGAAATCTGTCCAACAATGGGTCATATTTAGCTTAAACGAGGGCCAATGCACAGGAACTGCACTTACGCCCAAAAAACACCTCAAAACAGAGCCAGACAACAGCTTCTGCCCTCCAGGCACTGCTTCTAATACCTTCAGTGCCATCAGAGGTGAGAAAACACTGACCGGAAGAATGCAATGCCTTCGAGTGAAGTCATGTAAACTGATTAGGTCTGGATTTACTTCACCTTCAAGATGACTCATGATCCTAGCACTCTGAGGAATCTTTACTCGGAGGGGAAATAAAGATTTGTTGTCTGCGTTAAGATACCAGCGTTAAATGCTCCCCAAGAGCAAAGGTTCCCAACCCGGGTTAAGGAGGACAGCTCTCTTTCAGCATCTCTTTTTCCTGCTCCCAATACACCTGGTTCAAATAACAGGCTAGTTAAGTTCAACTCGCTTCCTGAGTTGAAGTGGATAGAGCATGGAAATACCACAAAAAAAAAAAAAAAAAGAAAAACCTCCATCTCCTCCTCCTTATATCTTCATTAAAACACCCTGAAGGAGCAGAGTGAGGGAATACAGTACCAGGTGATCCCATGTGGAAAAACACCAGACACTGCAGATGCATCCACACACACTCAGGGCTCACAATAATGTGGTGCTAAAAGAGATTTAAGAAGGCTTTTGAGGACGGTGTCGGCCTGAGTCGGAGCTGTGTAATCAAATACCTGAGTGGATTGTGTTAAATGGATAAGTTGCACAAGTTCAATAATGACTGTTTATGAGGCGTGAACAATGTTTGAGTGTCTCCGTAGCTATATTTACAAGAGGGAGAGTCCCCAGTGAAGACACACACACACACACACACACACACACACACACACAGACTCATGACTATATATGGCTCTGTTAACGCCTGCTTATGCTTCCATGCATCTTCTGTAAACACTGCTAATATCTCTGAGCTAACAATAGGGAGCAGAGTGTCTGTGCAGGATATCAGTATTAATCAAATCAAATCACTAATCAAATGCACAAACACCACAGAGAATTTAAAAAGCATTGCATGAAAATTTGACAGAAACACCAATGACATAATTATTGACAACACTGTTTCTTGTTCAAAGGGGTCAGGTGCAATCATTTTCACAGACGCACACACACGCGAGCACACACAGAAACACACGTGCTCACATACACACAAACACATACACACACGCACGCACACACACACGCACACACAGTTGACCGAACGTGATGGTTTTCTCATGCTTTAAATCAACATCATCAGAATCACTCTCCCACAAAAAAAACATGAGCAGCACAAGAAAAGCGTGAGAAAGGAACTGCCGAGTGTAATGAAGCATCGCTCAATTTCTAAATAAAACAATTATTGATATCCGTTAATCATACAGTTAATCATCAGTCAGACTATAAACTGGATGCTGTAAAAGAGATGTACTGTAGTCCAACATTTTACCCATGAAGCTCAGTTAGCATGTTTCTGAGAATCTGTGTCCCCTTCCCAAACCAAAACAAACTCTCCGTATAAACCACAGGCCGAGTCAGGCCATGACCAAAAATAATACAACATGAAGAAAGGTTTATATACAGCAGAATCACCAACCCCAAAGGGAATAATGCTGTTTACCCCTTGCTTGGTTTATTGCTAAAAAATAGAGTTATGATAACGAAGAGAAGGTCAAAAGGTCATGGCAGTCTTGGGATTTCAGGGATTTCTGCAACCGGTCTTTTTTCAGGATGATGGGAACCCGTGCTTCAGTTTCACACACACCAAAACTATTCACGGATACTAGCTGTTTTATAAACGTAACTCTTCTGAAAAAGAAATCCCCAAAATCACACAGTAACCTCGATTAGCCGTGGGGTTTGGAGTTGTTTTGTATTGCTGCTGGTGGAACTGGTGCAGGGCAGAAAGAGACAATAATGGACAAGGAGGATCTATATAAATAAAAGAAAGGTTATGTCTGTACATTGGTCAGAATTTGCTCTTTCAAAATCTTTATATTTCATACATTGGAGGGCCCGAAACCAGTCCATGAACATCTTCTGCCCGTATGTCTGTATATCTGTCTGTCTGTCCATCACACAAAACTGGCTGAACAGAACTGAATGAAACTTTGCCAGTATTTCTGTATTTGCCTGAAGTTAAACCTGCACCATGAATGAAATCAAAATGTTGAATAGAAGGGAAGTTATGCACAGTTTTGTTTCATATTACGTCACAGCATCTAATCGCTTTTTCCCTATGCTAGGTTATACTGTACGTGCCCCTCAACAAAGCCAATCAACACAATAGTTTACAGCGTATACATGTTATATGTTTATCACTGGCTAGGAAAAGGGGCTGAATTTCTCGACTCTATTTCTATTCCATAATACAAGGAGGGATATCAAGAAGATAAAGAAAACCATTTTCCTAATCCAGACTCTAGGCAGGTCTTATGTAGGTTTAATGTAATCAATATTGGTTTATATTAGCTTTCTGAACGTGTTCGCATTATATTCTGCATGCTGCATGTACTCCTAGATCAGGCTCCACAGTTAAATAACCAGCACATAGGCTACAACAGAAGAACTCTGGTAAAATGTTGGCTCTCTATACAGTATACAGCACATGAATATTTGGATGTTGATAAAGTCTGTTACAATATATTGGGGTTGAAATAAAAAGGCAAAGTGCAAATATTCGGCTTTAATTTTAGGGACTCAAAAGTAATTAAGCTACCTAATAATCATAAATTACACTGTCGTTTTTAATGCAAGGGTTGTTCAAGTCAAGCTGCGTACAAAATACAAAATGATTGTACGAAATAACATTACACAGTCATGAGAATAAAAACATCCTTTATTTCTTTCTATAATCCCCTGCTACACTAATGCACTTATCCCAGCGTGTCACTACCAGTGCTTGGATACCATCTAGGAAAGTTTTCTCTATACACTTGAGTCATGATCGGATTGCCTGCTTCATGTCTGAAACTCTGGCCTCCCAGGAACTCCTTTAATGGCCCTTTCCTTTAATGGAAAAAAGTCCTGGTTTATAACTAGAAGCATTCTGTTTTTGCAGGACAATGTATGACCTCATACTGCCCACTGCACCAATTGCATGTTACAGGAACTTCGCTGGCAGTAACATGCCATATTTTAGCAAATTTTTTAAATCATAGCTAAAGTCCCATGTGTATAGGTTCAATATAAAGTTGGATACCTGTGTCATTTACAAATATCACACACAGATCCCTTAAGTCAGACATATCGTGGTCGTCCAGTCAGTCACTAGAAGACCATCAGACCCTCAGTGAAGACCATCATCTCTTGTGCTACAGTAGGGTCAGATGGTGTTGAATGAACAGGAGAAGTTGCTGTGCTGTCAGGTCCATCAAAGCTTCCACATCAGTTACTAGGGCCATTATGCTCTTATAGAAGGTAACATATTGTTGTGTGGTGAATGCATATAAATGTTTCTTTATGTTAAACTTCTCACCTCTTTAACTACAAAATGTGTCTGGCTTTGTATCCATCACTTGTCCAAACTGCAAGATCAAGCTTTAGTTGTTTCTTGACTTGCTGCTGTGATGACGTGTTCTGGGATTAGACTCCAAACTTTCAAGGCAGGCGTTCGCATAGAGAACGGAATAAAAATATAAGGCACTTGAAGTAGATCAGATCTACATGAGAGGCAGTTGTACAGATTTCTACAAAGCTCTGCTTTTCACTGCACTGTTGCATCGTCACTCACAGCTCCTGAACTGCAGCCATTCCTGCTGCTGTTTCCTTTTCTCGGTGTTCCCAACACACTTGTTCTCACCTCTCTGTGGGGCTGAGCAGCAGATTTTACGATTACAATCTTATTCTATCAAGGAGCTTGCATCTACTGCTTTGATTTCTCGGCAAGAAGCCGAGACGTTGCGAAGAGAAGAAACGTGACATGGCAGGGGTCTTTGAAAGGCTGCACATGTAAGATTACAGTCACAATGACGATGTGATCAGTTTGCTGTCAGTATTTCACGGGGAAGGACACAGTTTGTTTGTTGGTTTGAAGGATTAAAGTTAAAAATTCTGGTAAATAAAAGACCTGTGCACAACTTCATGCTTGCAAATGCAGAAGTGCTGTCTCAAGACTTTCTCTTACTAGTCTCACACATGCTGATTTTCTAACAAAACGCACTTCACAAAACAGACAAAGAGACAAAACAGCTACTTCACTAATTGACATTTTGCAGAAATGTTCATCTCATCATCTTTTTTGATGCAGCAGACAGAACCAGACAATAGAGGGGCGTATTATCAGCCTGCCAATCTGCAGAGCAGTCAGATCAAGCCTCCTTTATAATAGTGCCAGACATTTAAGAGGAAAAAAAACAATGAGCTGTGACTACATAATTATTAGATTGAATACTGTTGTATTATGTACACAGAGTGCGTTATCACACCCATACAGACACAGCAATATCTGCCTGGACTAAATCAGGAGAATAGTTATTTTTATCATTAACATATTAATTAGCGTACTGAACCTTAACTCTGTATGTAAATACTTTTTAAATGAAGCCATTAATTACATAATAACCATAAGCAGTAATATTTAAAAAAAATATTTCAGAAATGTAACATTTGAATTGATTGAGTTACGGATTATGAAGCTTTTCTGTCTACATATGACAACTAGTACACAAGGGGTGCATTAATGTGGCAGGGAATTATATAGAAATCTAAATAATTATCACCCTCACCTAGGGCTGGGCCGATAAACGATATCATATCGAATCACGATTTATTTGATCTTAAAAACGATGAAAAGCTCTAGACATTTTTTGCTCGATATGGATTAAGAGCCAATCACACAGCAGAACAATACGAC
>JAQQZT010000012.1:27350456-27352956 GCA_030068275.1 Clarias platycephalus
ATATTTCAATCGACAGTTCAGGCATTTAAGTGGCACCGAAATGAGGCACCGAAATTCGCGTTCTGTTCCGGTCCGGTCCATACCGGTTCTATAGGTACAGGTACCGTATTAGCACCGGTTTTCGGTACCCAACCCTAGCGAGTGGAATGCCTGATCCATGAAAATCAACACATAATTTGTCTCCATTTGTCTGTGGGAACTGTACACACAACCACTTATCAACACCACTTGCACATTACAGAAACTCAGCTGGGAGTTACTGCCACATTCTCCGCACAGTCCTGACCTCTCTTCAAGCCATTTCCACATGTCTGGGCCATTAAACGTGCTCCTAGGAGACCAGCAATTTCAGGTGTGAAGAAGGCAGTCCCATTATGGCTCTGGCGTACTGAAACAACTTTCTACCTTGATCGTATCCAAGCACTAGTGCGATGCTGGGATAAGTGCATTAGTGTAGCAAGGGATTATATATAGGAAATAAATGTAGTTTTTACTGTGTTCTGTTATTCTGAACAATAAAAAGTATTTTATTCTGATGGTCTTGGCCGAAAACAGGAACAGTTTCTCTGGTTAGGGTCCTTTTAGTTTTATTGTATATAATCTACTGTACCATCTTCTCACAGTGTGGTGTATCTGCACCGTATGTACATTCTTATGTGTTATTCTTTATGTACAAGTATGAAGTTCTATAAACGCATGAGAAATCCTTCTTGCTTGAATGTACAACATAAATAACAGTATACTGGTTTGTGCATCCACCAATTAGGTTTCTACCTTCTTGAACTAACTAATGGAAATGCATCTAGTTATTTGCATTTAAACACGTCCATTGGGAAAAGTACTGTGAGTCACTGTTAGGTTAAAGCCAGTTCTCCACAGCTGATGTGGATGGATGCGAGTCTGCTTTGGATCGGCTCCTCCAGTTTCCATACAACTGACTGAAATGAACTGCACCTGGATTTGTTTTGTTTTAACTCTGGAGAGTTTTAATACTGTAATCCAGTGCCTACCCTTTTAGGTGTATCTACTGAGGTGGCTCAGTTGTTAAGATGTTGGATTGGTAATCCACTGTTCTCTGCATGCGTGGGTTTAAATCCCATCATCAGGCTTCTAGTTTTCCTTTGAGGATTAATAAAGTTCTCTATTGCTATAGCTGCTTTGGCAGTAGCTGATTAATGGCATTGCAGTAAGAGTCTCTAGAACATCTGCATTCCTTACATATGACAAAACATTTTCCTAAAGCAATAAAACTATCATTACTGCAAAGGTTGTGTAGAAAGAATTAAACAAACCTCATAACATAAAACAAATTGTTTGCACTAAACATAATAAAATTTATATATTAACATAACTTCTGTCTAATCTGAGGTTTAATTATGAATGCTGATGTTAAGGTTAAAATTCAGTACCATGTCAGTTCATCTTACTGTACAATACAAATCTGAGCATTTAATGTTAAGTGAGTAGAAACATTTCTAGCTATTCACCGAAGCATTTCTAAAAGCTATTCTCAGACTTAAATAGAAAAACACAAGCCATTAGTCTCATCATTGCAGCACTCATATTTGAGCAACACACTCGCCGAACTCCTCCCCTTCCACCCTGATCTTCACTTTCCTTCTGCTGCCTATAGGTCTTAGGCAATTATGATTACTAAACTTCCTGGCCAATCTGGTTACAGATGAGAAGCCATCGATAACAATCTGATGCAAGCGATTATAAAGACGCACAAATGCTGCTCGCGTCTTATAAATACAGGTTTCCTGCATTAATGCTAATTTGCCCACCTTAAATTTACCTGTTACATAACCACGTTCTGTTACACATAGCATGGTGCTCATTTGCATGTGTTAAGCTAAAGTAAATACTAAGTTTCTCGTCAGCTTGATACATACGAGACTTTCTTATACAAGACACTGTTTCAGTCGTGTAGATTCTCTCTGTCTTTATTGAGCAGATGATACATTAGGACTGTGAGCAAACTGAGCATTGATTGTACAGCTGGACATCAACTGTGGTGTGTAGTACCCTTGGCTCGGTGTGTGTGTGTGTGTGTGTGTGTGTGTGATGACAGAATCTCCATGAAAATGATTCATAGCTTTGGTATTTCCTATAAGACCTTATGGCCTGAAAGGTGAGACTAAAACATGATCATGATATCAGATTTCAGCAGAATGTGACCTTTGACTTTTCTCTCCCTCTCCCACACACATGCACACACTCAGACACACGACACACATACACACACGGCCTTAATTAATCAAGCTAGTCAAGAGACTTCTCACAGGAGAGAGACAGAATGAGACAGGGACAGACATTATATGCGCAAATAGACTGAAAATAAACCACCCAGTGTGTCTGAGTGCTGAATACGGGGCAAACACGTTCAGCACCCAGCATAAACTCTGAGAGAACACAAGAGGTCCACATCAGGCCTGAGAACAAAAACCAGACAGCAGAGCCTGTTACTAAAAAAAATCACTAGCTTGTAGATGAGCAG
>JAQQZT010000012.1:27355456-27375107 GCA_030068275.1 Clarias platycephalus
AGAGCGCGCGCGCACGCACACACAGAATTAGTCTTGGCTCTGCATCCATCTCAGTGTTATGAGCTCGCAGCATCACTTCCTGTATGGCTCAGGAGAGAGAGAGAGACAGAGAGGGAGAGAGAGACAGCTGTAGGCCCACCGGGTGTTGGGCAGAATCACTGAGCTCCAGTCTTTGCCAGGAGGGACTGAGAACCTGAGTTTGTGTGCCAGATCTTTTCCAAACCCCACTCCTCATCCTCTTTTTTTGTCTCTCACATGCTTTCAAGAACAATATCTTGTTTAAGAACTATTTTGTTGTGGAGTAAATTACACTAACGCCTCATACAGTGCAACATTTATTTACAGTCCCTGCCAATAAATAGAGCAATATCTGTCCAGCAGTCTGTATCTGAAGACGAAAGAGACAGCAAGGAGAACCCAGTGACCTATAAATATGCCTGAGGCAGAACAGTTTATGCTGTTACAGGCATGACCTGGAAAAAAAAACACAAAATAACACAATCTAATAAACTACATGAGTGATGCAAACACCACCACCACCACCATCATCATCATCATCATCAAAAAGAATATCCACATCTTAGCTCTATCCATATATAACTGAAATACAGAACCATCAGGTGTTTGGAATTTGTAACTATAAAGTATCTAATAAGAAGAAAAGTATCTGGCTGGTGCCAGATGATTGCTGTGGTATTCCATGTCAGCTAGGGTATCAACTTTCATGTAAGAGGTCATCATTTATAACATTAACACATTAACATTGATTACACTGCACAACAATTTTTAAAAAAAGTTTTGCTTCCAGCGGCACGCTGGTGAAGTGGTTAGCACTGTTGCCTTGCGATTCCCAGCCAGGCTCAAATTCCTGTCTCTGTGTGCATGGAGTTTGCATGTTCTGCCCGTGCTTGGTGGGTTTCCTCTGAGTACTCCAGTTTCCTCCCACAATCCAAAGACATGCAGATTAGGTTAATCAGCGTTCCCAAATTGCCCGTAGTTTGAATGTGTATGCCCTGTGATGGATTGGCACCCTGTCCAGGCTGTATCCGGCCTTGTGCCCTAAGCCTCCTGGGAACCAGGTGACCCCGAATACAAGATAAAGTGGTATAGATGGTGAGTGAGTGAGTTTTGCTTCCTGAAAAGTTTTTGCTGATTGTGATAGGCACATTATGGGTAAACACAAAGCCAACACAGCAAAACTCACCGAAAAAAAACTCAATAGAAAGGCACCAGAATAAACAGTGCACTACAGCCACCTGTGCACGAGGACCAGCAAGCAAAGAGCCCAAAGTAGCTGACATATACAGTACAGTACACTATTTATATATTTTACTCCCAAAGAGCCAGACTTTCTCATATTTTCCCCCCATTTTTGGCTGTTTTTTGGTCCTCATTTTCAGTCCAGTCCCTATACCTGACCAGTTTCAGAGGAATGTTTTTTTTATTTTTTATTATTAAGCCACACAGTGACTTATAAATTATTTAAACATAAAAAGCATCTTTCTTAAGGCATGAACCAGTGAGAAACAGGTGCAGATGATGACAGATGATCAAGCCACTGATTATTATACTGGTGATGCTGAGTGGTTGGAACAGACGAGAGGAGAAATGAGGTTGCTGCTGATTCCCCTTTTTACCGCAGTGCAGCCCAGGGGTGTTCTAAGACTTTTAGCTATTTGTCTCTAGGATAGTCCACCCTCAGTTTGACTACTGAATCCTGAGTGAAACTGATAATAACCTGGTCATGCAGCTGTTGCCATAGTTGTGTGTACTTTATGTAAAATATGACAGACACCAACCTGAAAAGCTTCAAACAAAAATGTTCAAAGGAAAGGAGACACTAGAGCCTAATAACATCACTACAAACTGTTTATTTTAGCTTTAAAAATCCAAAATCTGAAAGAAAAAAAAAATACATTTTTATTATTGCATCTTAAAGCACAGAAGAAAAGGCATGTATGAAAAACAGCCACATTCTAGAAAGATTCGGTTTTATTATTTTTTATTTCATTTGTTCCAGCAGCTTTTCCATAATAAATTATTTGATGTTTTCATCTGTACATTTTCTACGTACGGTGTACGGCTGATTTTGTTCAGATTGAGGACAGGCTGTGGTAATGAGAGGGCACGAGCCATGGCAGAGAACATGAACAGCTTTGGTCTAAACTAAGAAGCATTAATACACAAATGACTACTGCACATACAAACATACTGTAGGACTTAAGCCCTTTCAGCATAAACACACAAAAAAAAAAATCCCTTAAACAGTACATTTAATTCAACTCAATTTGGTTTCCATCTGAGTCACACCCTTACAATAGGCAAATGCTGACAAATGTTCTGAATTAAAAAAAAAAAAAAAAAGAAAAAAAAAAAATCAAAAGCATGAATACAGAAAAGCTAGAAATATTATCTCATTATAACACAATGGTCTTATTGTGAAAATCTCCACAGAGGCTCAGGCAGCACGGCAACTGCAAACACTGTGCAGCACTTTAGTTCATAAAAAAAACCCTAATCCTATGAATATACAGAATGTCCTACAACACAATGAATGTTAGTGCACACACACTCACATACCAGAGAGATCTTCTATGATTGCAGAAACACACTGGCTAACAACTAGTACAGTTAGAAAAGTGCTGCATTCTAAACACAACTCTACGTACAGTACACACAAAAATTCAAAAGCTATGTGCAATCTGGTGTTATGGAAGTCATTGTAGTGTGCATGGAATGAAGCAATTAAGAAAATGCTTATTTCAGATAATAAAACAATTTGTAAAAAACTCCCTTATTCTCTCCCTCTGTCTCACACACACACACTTACACAAAAACAGGACCATTCAAAACTCTTTACAAAAACATTCTTCTGCATTTCTCCATACTGTACACACAAGCACAATCTGCTCATAGCTAAATAACTATTCATATGTACATTTTGTTATATATAGCTCAGTGTTGTGCAAATTGTCTTTGATTTTAAGACATTCATTTCAAAATATGACATTCAGAGTCAACTATTTAAGACAAGTGTGTATACACCCAAACAAACACACATACACACTCACGTAGACAAACAGAATCCCCACAGTCTGAAAAGTGTAAAAATATGGGCAGTCCATCATAAAAACAGAGAA
Organism: Clarias platycephalus; assembly: GCA_030068275.1. Taxonomy (NCBI): domain Eukaryota; kingdom Metazoa; phylum Chordata; class Actinopteri; order Siluriformes; family Clariidae; genus Clarias; species Clarias platycephalus. Next base: position 27,358,597 of record JAQQZT010000012.1, read on the forward strand.
GATTTGATGAAGGGAAAGATGAGAGGAAGTGAGAAGCGAGACAGCTTGCTATTCCATGGATCTGTGCAGCTCTAGCTTGAGAGCTTGATGTTCTTCATACGGTGCAACAAGGAGTCTTTCTCCATCTGGGCCTCTGCAAGTGCCATCTTGGTTCGGGATAGTTCTAGTTTCAAACACTCGTTCTCCTCCATTAGCATCTGCGGATGGAAGACACACCAGATACGCAATGTGCATTTAGAATTTGAAGCGCTGAGCTTTAAAAGGATATCGCATTCTCACAATAGATGTTGCTAAAATTTGATTCTTAACATAGACAATAATTCACAGTGATAAAGCGTCTCTGCTCCATGGATGTAACATGAGACAAACCCAAGAACGATCTTTTGGTTGTATAATATAGTTGTCCATAATACAACTAAACCTTTTGGCTAGACCATGTTTTCTTGGTTTTAATAGGTTACACGTTGTGTACTGTTGTTAGCGCTCAGTGATCATATTTAAACAAACAGCTGGATTTATTGCCGTGTACCTTTTCACTGCTGGTGGGGACGGGTCTTATGGGTGACTGAGGTGCAGTCTGTGTTTCTTTTGACTCGCTAGCCACAACCCCACGCACTTCAGGAGCGTTCAGAAATAGGCATTCAGAAGTAGGCGTTTTGTCAGGAACAGGCTCCATCTTCTGTGGCTCTACCTGTGGAGCGGGCTCAACTGTACAGAGAGAGGAAAAGGAGACAGGACACCAGTCAACATCAGTTACTAACCGAAAATATGGGCTTTTTTAAAAGCATGTACATATAAGGAATTAAAGGAAAATTTGCATTCAGGAAAGAAATTAAGGTGACTAAGTTATAAACAGGATGAGGACTAATACAGCACTGGCTCAGAGGTCAGGCTATGGTCTACTGATTGGAACACGGTAACTCTGAATCTCAGTACTTCCAAGCCGTTACTGTTGGGCCCTTGAACAAGCCCCTTAACCCTCATCTTGCTTAGCTCAGCTCTAAGTCACGCTGCATGAAACTGCCAAATTAATAAATATAACCTCCAATATGGAAGGAGCCATCATCCCTGCGCAGCACCAGGAGATTGTGGATATGTAAGGACATGGGAGTGTGTTCCGACTCTGAAGGGCTGTCCCGGTGACCATCATCCTACATCACACATGAACACATCACCCATGTTATGCTGTATCTCCAGCTGTTCTGTTCAAACACCAGGGTCCAACGTGTGTCTATACAGTACCTTCAGGTTGATCTGTGTACCCTGGATCGTGATCTCCATCGGGAGTACTTGAGAAGCGGAATTATCATCTAGGAAGGTGGAAAGATTTCGCAAAGAGGTCATGAAGAGGTCAGCGTTTAAGGCCTGCAGCTGGCATTGCAGGAAGCCATTGTGTTCGGCCAGTGGGGAGTGAGCAGCTGCTTCTGGGCCACTCTCCAGCCGGACTCGGACCTCTGGAACCAGCTGCTTACTGCGGGGCTCCTGGTCTGAGCCTGAGCCTTACACACAAACACACACACACACACACACATTTGAACAGTCAGTAGCCTGTCATTAACAATGAAGAGAACAATGAAATCTTTCGATTCAAGTGTTACAACATGGGGGGGAAAGACAAGCAAAAACACACTGTGGCAACTGAACGTTAGTCGCCTACTGCCAATTAAGTGCATGTACTATAAATAAGCTTCACGATTCCATGGATATTCATTCACTATCACTTTCATAACCTTAAGACAAAAAAAAAAGTAATTTTTTCTGCCTCAAGATTTTTGCAGTGAAACTTCTGTTTGAGAGCCAGAATGACAATGTGAAACCAGATGTGTTGATACACTGGCACTTTTCTAAGGTAAAATAATAAGTGCTGGCCTGAGGACAGGCATATGGCTTTGTAAATCACACAGTGGACAGTTAGGTTTTTCTCTTTTTCAGATTACCGTTTTTACTGTTATTAGCGACAAAAATGATTCCCTAAAGGGGTCATATTTAAATTCTTCTTTCTATTCACAGACCTAGAGAGATCGTGGACATATTGAGAAGAGCGGTTGGGAGGAGAGTCAGTTAGGAGACGGACAGAATGCAGTGGGATTAGATTAGCAGAGGAGACAGTTTTTCACTGTGTGAGTGTCCACAAGCAACCACTACTGTTCATCAAACAATGACATAAAGGAGTTTTTGATCATCCTGCCGCAGTTGCTCTTCCTTAAACAAGACGCACACCGTTGGCATATTATTTGCCTCAACATTTCACAAACTTGTGATGGAAGGAGTCGACACAAACAATCTATGAAGTGTGCAATTTTAAACGTACATAGTGCACACTGTCTCATGCATACCGTATTAAAGGGTTCATAACTATGACTTGACACTATGAATATTAAATCATGTCTTATGGTCAGGGTGAATGCTCCTCACTTGTCCCAAGTGTTTGTAAAGGAGGTGCTCTAAGAATTCCCAAACCAATCTGTGTTTCTAGATGTCATCTTGACCTTCTCCTGCATGTCCAACACATCTGTTTAAAACCGGGAATAAAACCACAAGATAATCGTAAAACTTGAGGAATGAGAGTTCCTCCAGCCTTCTAGCAAGTTTCTGGATTGAATTCTGGATAAACAGGTTATAGAGATGAAGTAATGGAGAAACAGAGGCTGTGACCTTCTGTTCGCAACCATATCCCGAAGGGAGCTACAAAGATACTGTGGCTTTGCCAATTTCTATGGGAGATTTATAAGAGGGTTTAGCTTGTTTGTACAAGAAAAAGTGAGCAACTCAAAAAGTCAAACACTGTTTCACCAGCACCCCCATACTCGACCTTCCGACCTATATACTGCTCTTTTATAGCGGATGCAGATGCATCTGTAAGCAAGGTTTTCTCAATTATATGAAAGCTAGTGATTGGATTAAACCCATGTCAAGCCTGGTGGGCACTGTTCTCTTTTTCAGTCAAGTTCACCCCAACCTACGGATCTAAGAACAAAAAATTTAACACTCTGTCATGACTCCCCAAATGTTCACAAGAAGGACCTCTCAACCCTGTCATCCTTCCTCAGTCCTGCATCGTGCTGGCCATTGGACGGGAATTCCTTAACATCTTAAGAGTACATTGTGAGGAACCCACATAACTAGGTGATTCCCTATGAAAGACTATTTTTGCCCTTTAATTAAAAAAAATAGTGCAGAAGATCTGTTAGCTGCATGGTCTGTCCAAAAGTTTGGGGTCACTCTGAAATGTTCACGTTTTTTGCTTAGAAGATTTTTGCTAATTTTTCTTTCATAAAAGAAGCAATAAAAAGCTTGCAGACCTTTGGCATCCTGCCAGTCAATTTATCAAGGTAATCTGAGGAAATGTCACGCCATGCTTCAGTGAAGCACCACCACCAAATTGGATTGGCTTTGTGAGTAAATCACAGGGTCAAACTGCTCAACAACAGCTTGGTGGGGTTGGGATCTGGTGACTGCACAGGCCAATTTATTACAGAAAGAATTCCAGCTGACTGCTTTTTCTCTAAATAGTCTACTTTGGGGCTGTGATTTGTCTCATTGTTGTGATCGACTCAAATAAAAGCCCAGTCCACACTGCATGGCATGGTGTTGCAAAATGGTGCCATCTGTGTTCAAGAGCCCATTAATCATTTCCTGCTGGAGCATCTGTAAAGGCACTGCCTAGATTCATGTTTAAAAGTTAGTTCCCTTCTTTTTGAGCAAAAAAAGTAATAAAAATAAAAATCTGATGATTATAGTGAGTCATTTTATATCATCAGATGAGCAATAACACAGAATTTTTTTTCACCATGCAATTATTTATTTGCCTGAGTGAATTGCTAGTGTCTTATGATCCACCATACCTGCTGTACTTCGATCAAAGGCTGCAGGCTGCTTGTCAGTACCTCGTATTATGAGCACAGGGGGCATCGATTTTACTTACAAAGCCCCAAAGTTATGGAATAGCCTTCCAATTAATGTTCGGGACTAAAGTCTAGTCTAAAAACCAAAAAGCCTTTTGTGAATAGGTCTGTCGTAGGTAAAGGAGCAGATCTGCTGCGCTCATGGACGTAGAGTATTACGGTGAACTGGTATGTTTAGATGCTGTCTTTCCCACTCTCATTGATCACTCAGGTTTGTTGGCGGTGGCGTGACTGATTACTTCTCAGGGACCCCTCATGTCTGTGTTTCCTTCTGGCTCTCCCTTTTAGTTATGATGTCATGGTTAGCCCTGCTGGAGTCCCTGCTTGCACTCTACACTAAATGTCCATTCACTTTATACATTTAGTGACTGTGACCATACCTAACTGCACTCTCTTTCTCTCTCTACCCCTCTCCTCCTGTGTTGAGCTACACATAGCACTCCTTGAGTTGCCATCGATCCCCACCCCTTCTGGCCCATCTTGGTGCCCCGCTTCTGGTTGGTGATCTCATCGTATGGAGACCCTGTGTGGTCTGCTCGGGATGCATGTGGCGCTTCCACTTGACCATAAAGATGGTCCTGCAGACAGCTGTTCTCTGATGACTTGTAACTGCAGTCGCTCAATAGTTCAGGACTGCGATTCCCACAAATAGTTTTGTACCTGAGCGTCCAATATAACGAAAGTGAACTCCATATTAACTCAAGGGACAATCTGATCATTATAATTTATACATATTTTCTCAAACTTTTCTAACTTATTTCCATAATTTTTCCTTCTATAATTTTTCAAATGACTAATTTTAATTGCTAAAAGCACTATATAAATAAAATGGAATTGATTTGAACACTAATCTGTCCGCGGGGTACCAGACCCCGTCTCCTGGCCACGACTGACGTCTCAATCAAGAACCTGAAGGATTCTTAAGGTCATACTGTAGGAGCAATCAACATAATAGACTAGTCCACCTCTAATAACCCCAAATTAACTCACTGTCTCACTCACCCAATGCCCTCAGAGCCTTCTGATGTGTCCTTAGTTCCTAGGTTTGGACAATGACAGTGAACACATCTCTGAGGCACGGCTTGTGCGTCCTTCTAGACCAACAACCAACCACAGCAGTGTCTAGGATCTACCAGAGAGTCCCATCACACAAAGGACTAGGACACTTCATCTATTGTTGCATCCTCTTTTTGTTATCAGACTTGCTGTTCTGACACATTTATACTGTATGTTTTGACCCTTGCCTGTGTCTATCAATGCCCTACTGGATATGGCTACATTCTTGGGATGCATGTTGTTTCTAAAGTGTGTGTGTGTGTGTGTGTGTGTGTGTGTGTGTGTGTGTGTGTGAGATCTAAATGGAAGGCTTTTTGAAACCATTATATAGATTTGTCTAAATCGATTAACAGTTCAGTTTCAGTAAGCTTAAAAATAAGCTTGGTATGACTCTCAAATTTTTGGGACAGACAGAATATTTCGGCACACACAAATCTAAGACATTTACAAAAATCAAATCCAAACACCATACTCCCACACAAACAAACACGCACAAACACTTTACCTTCACTGCTCTGAGCAGTAATTAGTGGTGTGGAACAGACAAAACCTAAAGAGATGCACATTAACATTTATGTATTTTCAACAGTCAGGATTTAAACACACACACACAAACACACACACACATAGAAGACCTATTGATGTGGTCTTACCGAGACTGTGGTTGCTAAGATACTGCCGTAGACTGATGTTGCCGAGATGATTGGTGCGGATCTGCCCCACCTCCAGAGCTAGAGTAGAGTTATCCCCTTTCACGTTCAGTGAGGCACACACTGAGTGCAGCTTCAGGACCAGCACAGACACCTGCAGTGACACACACACACACACAAGCATTTAATGGTATACATGATGCAAAAAAAGTTAAAGATAAAACTATTAGATATAGATAGCAACAAAAAAAGGAAGTGGTGGAGCATAACAAAGATAGAGGGTCCAAGGCAGAGTGAAAAATGTCAGTACCAGATCCTTGATGTGCTCGTCAGTACTCTGGGAGGTGGCACTGACTGCTTCGAGCGACTGGGAATCTTCTCTATCCTGCACCATGGCCTCAGTGGCACGCTCAGCAGCACTCGGGTCACTTGAAAGCGCTTTAAATCCAGATATAGACACATCGTCTACAAACACACACACATATATATAAAACTATTTACAATTGCATGGCATGTCACACTGACACCTGGATCACAACTGGCCTGAACCAGTGAACTGCCTCTACCCCCTCCCCCCAGCCCCCCAGGGGTAGCTGCTCTGTAAAAGGGCATCTGCCACATGCTGCAAAAGTGATGGCATACTGAAGGCTGTACAATAATGTTCACAATTTCTACCCTATACATGGAAATGTAAGAAAGGACAGATGCTTTGAGTTAAATGTAATTCTTTCTTTTCATAGTGAACGATACACTTTTAATTAATGATGCAATCCTGCCACCTAGTGGCAATCAAGCTGGATTCTGTGGTACATAGAAAATCCCCATGTCTTCAGGAAGGCAGCTCACAACCTTACTTGTGACTGAGCTGTAGATTTTATTTACACACTAGATACAGTGAGCCAAAAAGCCGAAAAAAAAAGTAAAAAAAAATAATAAAAAGCCATCAGACTGCCCTGAAAGGACGAATAAATTATAACACTTTTTACTTGAGGACGGCGCTCTCAAAGAGGAACATTAAACACCTGATTTAGTTACACTACACAACACTGCTGAACTATTTCAAAATTCCATCATCTGGCCGAGTTTTTTACGATCCTCAGATTTCCCAGGATTCTATAGGATACCTCTCTCCGGTAGGCTGTAGGAATCACAGTCCTCCAGTAAGGAACTGTCTATGGAGATGTTGTCCAGAGACTGCAGGGAAGGACTCTTCATGTTCTTATACGTCACAGAAAAAGACGACTGCGACCGATCCCTCATCAGGCGCCCACTGGAACACACACAGCCAGAAACACTGAGTGGATGAAGAACACTTACACAGACGCCTACACAAACTGGAAGATATGAGTAAATGCACTTATACACTCGTTTCATTTATAATTAATGTAATGTAATTGTTATTTGGTTGCAATAAGATTTGAGGGTTATTTAGTTTGAGTATCATTGCAGTTGGTGGACATGGACATTGGACCTGCTCAAGTTACAGATTATAGCGCGGCAGTGTTGAAATCTGGGAGAATCTATAATTGCTTTTTGAGACCTCATACCTCGCAGAGACTAAATTAAATCCATCAACACCAGGTAAATCAGCAGGCCACCGTGGACTGCTGCGAGACCTTGGTGGTGGTGCTGGTTGAAGACAGACAAGTAATCTGAAGACCTGTACAGCCTGCTCGTACCTCAGCTATAACTGGCATGGACCGGGTTGACAGAGGACCAACTGATGTTTTATATGGAGGCGGGCATTCCCTCCTTTCCCTTCCCCTTCTCCCTCTTATCTCCAGTCGAGAGGTCCTGCAAACCTCCACGGTGTCTTGGTTATTATCGAGTTATATATTGGTTATATAATCTTGTTTTTGACCTAAGAATTTACTACAGGCTCAAGAATGGCAGTCCGAGCTGGTAGGCGAGCTCTGCTACATGAGGCGTCTTTGTATTATTACTCATATCAAGCTGTAAAGTGCTTGAAAGCATGCCACCTCAACCTCTCACAACCATGGAGAGAGGCAGTGCCTGTGGACTGGATGGTGCTGACTCCCAAAAGAGAAAGGAGCTGAAACAGGAGGGGTAACTACAAATGTGACTGTGTGGCCCACACGCAGTAAGAGGACACTGGTATTCATTACTGCTAGCGGAGTGAACCTGCTCAGTAACTCCAAAGTGGTTTGGTAGGAGCTCAAGCCTGTGCACAGATTAAGTCTCAAGAACTCACACGGAACCGAGTAGACAGTGCAACACATTGGAAATACTGCTTGTCTATCACTAAGGCACAACTCGCTTTGACAATTGATCCAATGTGACATTGGATTTGCCATCCGCAGGACACCAATGTCCTGTAAAAAGAAAAAAAAACATTCATCATCTACTCCATTCCAGCTATGATTTAATGAATTACACACAGCACCCTCTGTCCTCATGCTGCACATGCTCACATTACATCATATCACTGAAGGGACGCCACGAGATCCTGGAGACATGCAGGACTCAAACATAAAAAGCTACAGTTCAATGTCATACTTGAACATCCGGGTTTCCACTTGGGTCATAGGCAGGTGCAGATCCAAATATACAAGATGACATCGTGCCGGATCATATGTTTGGACATCACCAGACCGCTGATCTAACTGAAGATTTGTCAGCTGACTGAACCGGAGTCAGGCAGTGGGTGTGCGGTCCTGACGTGGACTTACCAAACATGACCGTACTCACAACACTCATTTAATTTTACAATCAACTAAATCTGTTTGTTTGTTTTTTTACTTGCCTGAAAGCCAGCGTCCGCTACATCTGCCACAACCGAGAGAACTATTCTCATTTCTAATAATAATTAAAGACCTTCCTATTAAAATATATACAATATACAGTACTTCATAATACACTATTCTCACTCACTCAATCTGATTGTCTATACCGCTTTATCCTGTATACTGGACAAGGTGCCAATCCATCGCAGGGCACACACTTGCACACACTCACTCGCTCATTCACACTACGGGTAACTTGTGAACTCCAGTTAGCCTAACCTGCAAGTCTTTGGACTGTGGGAGGAAACCGGAGAACCCGGAGGAAACCCACCAAGCACGGGGAGAACATGCAAACTCCATGCACACAGACCCAGTGCTAAACTCTAAGCCGCCGTGCCGACTACACTTTTTTCCCTAAATTTGCAGAAATTATACAATCGATACCAACTACTGTAATCTTTTAAGGTCTAACTAATACATTATGCTCAGTTATACAATGTTTTTGCTAATGATTTGATCTGAACAAGAACTAACAAAAATGCATAATTGTTTGGAATTGTTTGATTATCCTTGGTTCTAGTTATGAACTCTTTAATTGCTTTTGGACCCTGTGATCATGTGTGAAGGACACAGGACATGAGTATAATGGACATGGTTTATTACCTGGACATGGACTGAGGTAGTCTGGTTCCCTGGTTCTTGTCATTCCAGTCCCTAGATATCGGCTCACCCATGGAGTCCCCTGCCATAGTCCTGCCCTGGGAAGCCTCACTCTGCAGTGCTTTTGCCTCCTTGCCCTCCTGAAGCTTATCTGCTCCATTTCTTTTCTCCTCTGGACCTGAGCATGCATTTGTCTCCTCAATGGAACTTTTCTTCTCGGTTTTGGAGGTTGCTGAAAACGGCAGGAGGGGTGCAGCACTCTGGCTCTGTATCTCTGTGTCCACACACAGCAGCTGTTCCACAGGGCAAGTGAGCTTAGATGTGCCTGTAGTGCTGTCCCCTGCCTCACTGCCAACCTCCAGAGTGGCTCGGCTCCCAGACGGCGAGAGCTCAGAGCCCAGAGGGCTATTGTCTGCGTCAGCTGATGGCACAGGCTTCAGCAGCAGTGCAACCTCTGCACTGCTCACCAGGATGCCCACACACGCACCATATGTCCCTCCGGTACCCTGCTGTGCCAAGCCATGCCGCTGCAGGTCCTGCTGCAGTGTGCGCTGTAGTGAATTCAGGGTTTGCTGTAGTTTCAGCAGGAACACATACTGACTATGGTTAGCTTGCACACTTAGCTTCTTCTGTACATGTAACAGCACCTGCATGTCCGCGTCTCTTGTGCCTGAAGAAGAAGAAGAAGAAGAGGGAACAGAGGAAGACTCAGCAGCATTCAGTCCATCCAGAGAGAAAGGTTTGTGCAGGCCATTAGTTGGCTGGTTGTCCAGCGTCTCAGTGCTATAATACTCCTTCAACAGCTTTTTCCTCTGTAGCCGATCACTGACGTCAGTCGGGATCATCCCTGAGCCTGAAGCCACCTTGGTCCTCTGCTGGTACTGAACATAGCGGGCAGGCTGGCACAGCCACAGGGTAAGTGGGAAGGAATCAACACATGGTGAGGGCCGGTGGCTTCGAGGACCCTCGTAGTCCACCCAAAACTGGGTGAAGCGTAGGGCCCACAGATCGGTGGCTGACGGTGCCCTGAGGGCAGTAGTGCTGAAGGCAGGAGCTGCCAGGCCACGGTAAACATCATGTAGGCACGTGTCCCTCTCATGTGCATGCCGCTGGAAGACTGGATGAAGTACGGGAAATGAGGAGGACGTGGAGGAGGTGAAGAACGCCTGCTCTCGGAAAGCCTGCAGCAGAGCCTCGAGGTCCGAGCGGGAGCAGCCAGTGGAGTGCCGCGTGTTCGTAGCCACCATTTCAGATGTCTGGATTGAAATGGAGCGGGGCTGGTCTGGCTGGGACTGACTCTTATCACCCGGGACCACCAACTGTACAAATATAAACACACAGTTTTTATGTCGTCATGTGACCTCTTTAAGATGATACTAAAAGTTCAGTGGTATTGGCTTGCACTCTATTGTGAACTATATAGAAGTCAGAATGTGGGTTTGTGAAAAGGCAGATTTTTTCCCACCTTTAGCATGAGACCATCTACTTTCACGTCGATGTGTTCATCTGGTTTTTGGGAGTCGTTGAGCTTGTAGAGCTCCATAAACTGGACCAGGTTGTGGCGCAAATCCAGAGCAAACAGGTTGAGCCACACCAGGCTTTGTGCATCCACGACTAGCTGCAGGGCATTCAGCTGCACGTATAGGTTTGGGCAGGGAACTGCAAAACACACACACATACACACATCCTTGCCTGTTCTAAGACTCATGTATATTGTAGATAATTACTGAGCACAGCACATGGAAAAACAGAGCTAATACACATACAGGGAACTCTAATCCAAAGATTTCTCTTATTAATCGCACCTCTGCGGCTGTCCTCACTGGAGCACTCAGCTGAGCACAAATCCAGACCGCCAGTGACTCAATAGAAGCACAAAGATTTCCCTGAGGCCAGGCCTCATCATTTGGGCACTGTGGCCAGAATGACCATCTGTTTAACCACCACGTCACAGTCTAACTGGCATGTTCACTCTGTGGGTAGGCCAATGTGAAATACAAATTCTTGCACCAGAAATGTTGTATTTCTAATTAACATAGAAGCTTTCATGAAGGTCACAGGTACGGCTATTGGTTTAAGCCTTTACCAGTAGGGTAGTCTTGTTAAAAAAAGTGATTTTACTTCAAATGCAAGATAATCCCACATGAACATAGTCCTGACTTCACCAAGAAGACTGTAATATAAATGGCCCTCACCCCTAATGGTGTATATACTCACTAGTTCAACTGCTTGTTAACGTAGATATTCTAATCAGCCAATCACACGGCAGAAACTCAATGCATTTAGGCATGTAGACATGGTCAAGATGATCTGCTGAAGTTCTGAAGAACTGAGCATTTAAATGGGGAAGAAAGGTGATGGAAGTGACTTAGCACATGGCATGGTTGTTGGGCTGATCCGAGTATTTCCGAAACTAGCAGGTCTACTGGGATTTTCATGCACAAACATCTCTTTGGTCTTGTAAAAGAAAAAAACATCCAGCGAGTGACAGTAGGAAAATGCCTTGTTGATGCCAGAGGTCAGAGGAGAATGGCCAAGGCTGCTTTGAGCTGATAGACAGGTAACAGTAACTTAAATAACATCTTGCTGCAACAGGGGAATGCTGAAGAGCAAAGAAAACAAAAATACAACATTTCTCAAACCTTGAAGCAAATGGGCTACAGCAGCAGACCACAGCGGGTGGCACGCCTGTCAGCTAAGATCAGGAAACTAAAAAGGTACTATTCACATTGACGCACCAAAATTGGACAATAGAAGCTTGGAAAAACATTTGCCTGGTGTAAGGAGTCTCAATTTCTGCCGTGACATTTAGATTTCATGAACAACATGAAAGTGTGGATCCATCCCGCATTGTATCAATGGTTCAAGGCTGGTTTTGATGGTGTAATGGTGTGGGGGTATTTTGAGGGTACACTTTGGGCCCCTTAGTACCACTTGAGTGCCTAGCCTACCTGAGTATTTTGCTAACCTTTTCCATCCGTTTATGACCACAGGATAACGTGCCATGTCACAAGGCTAAACTCATCTCAGACCGGTTTCTTAACCATGACAGATGAGGTCACTTATACAAATGGGATCTACACTCAACAAATCTCAATCCAGTAGAGCACCTATAGGATGTGGTTTAACGAGAGATGCACATCATGGATGTGTAGCCAAAACATCTGCAGCACCTGTGTGATGCCATCATGTCAATATGGATCAAACTCTCTACGGAATGTTTCCAGCACCTTGTTAAATCTATGATGAATTAAGACAGTTCTGAAGACAACAGGAGTACTAGCAAGGTGTACCTAACAAAGTGGCCACTCAGTGTATATTACAGAATGAATCAACAGCTATTAGCAGATGGAGTGTCATCTTACTGGGATAATCCTTTCCATCAGGGAAGTAATACTCTGTGAATTCCATATGGATAGCAGGCATCTCCTGTGGGAGGTACAGCGTCTTTTTATTACAGGATATCATAGCCTTAGGAGAGGTGCGCCGCTGGTCCGCTGTTGACAACTGGAACAGATCAACAAGGCATGTGATGATGACTAGTTAGGGGATATTCTGCACATATTCAACATGGGCAATACTGATGCATATGTGTGTGTGTGTGTGTGTGTGTGTGTGTGTGTGTGTGTGTGTGTGTGTTTACACCCACCTGGTAAATACTAAAGTCGGCCATGCGCAGTACGATGGAGCTGGACATGAGCTGGGCCCTGGGGCTGGATGCTGGAGAAAAGGCTGTACTAGTGTTTGTAGAGATTTTGCCTACAAGAAGAAAAAACACAAAGAAATCTGACCTCTCGGACATGCGGCGCTGTGCACATCTCTGTGTGTGTATGTGGCACCCCAAATGCACACCAGAGAGGTACCTGGCTCCAGGCACCAGCAGCAGTGTGGGAACGGATCCCAAGCTTCAGCGCCAGAGTCCAGCTGCCTAACTACTACACCAGCGTTCGGCTCCTCTATGGGGACACACAACCCGTTACTATTGGCCACTCGCTTCCATTCAAACACTTTGAGGACATTTCTGAAGAAAAGATGCGTTAACATCTCAGATATGCTAAGATATGCTAAGTCTCAGTAACATTAGGTATAATAATGATTTGTATGACTATGCCTTCTACTAAAAGAAAGGGAAGGAATCTGTGCATTGAATTAGCTATACAGTAGCTATACGAGAGGAAGGACCAGTGAAAGGCAGTGTTGATTTCAGCACGGTGCAGGTGAGTGGGTTCGGTGCTAATAACCGAGAGCTTGGCTAGCCTTCTCCTCACAAACACCGTCTCATAGGCTTTCCCAAGCAGGATTTTCCACGAAAAGCTGAATTCAAGCACTTTCGAGCCCTTTACGGAGCTGTGCAAACAGAAACAGCCTTTCAGAGGTTGTACATTCAAGATACGCCACAGAAACACTGCTCTATCACAAGGCAGAGTGACAAGGATGGATAGGATCAAGAATGAGTTCATCAGAGGGACAACTCATGTGAGATGTTTAGGAGATAAAGTCAGAGAGGCCAGATTGAGGTGGTTTGGACATGTTCAGAGGAGAGATGGTGAATATATCAGTAGAAGGATGTTGAGGTTGGAACTGCCAGGCAGGAGGTCTAGAGGAAGACCAAAGAGGAGATTTATGGATGCAGTGAGAGAGGACATGAAGTTGGTTGGTGTGAGAGAAGAGGATGCAGAGGACAGGGTTAGATGGAGGCAGATGATTCGCTGTGGCGACCCCTGAGGGAACAGCCGAAAGACAAAGAAGAACAAAAAAGAACCGTGGTTTCCAAGAATGTTAGCAAGACTGATAGCAAAAAGAAGATTTTACAAAACGCAAGGGAAAAAGTGTTCTGCAATCCAAAATTTCACCTTAAGAACTCGCATCTGGAACCAATTAAATTCGTATGCCGAGGTACTTCTGTATATGTCTTAAGGCCTAGTCCTAGTCAGTACTTTTAAAAATAGATTTTTTTTGCTCCTTTTGTCTTTAAAAAAAAAAAAAAAAAACTTTTTTCATCAACTTAAAACAAAAGCATAGGAAAAAAAAAAAATGTACACCAACAGATCCTCTTCACTCAAGGTCTTTAGAGGCCCGAGTGGATTACTGTGTCCTGAGGTTTGTGCACTCAATAATCATCATAACTCTTCCCAGCACTCTTACACAAATTGCTTACACTGAGTACTTTTACTGATCTACACCTGTAAACTGCCCGGCGTCACCCAGAAGACGATTTATTTCTGAGTCCCTTGATTGCCTTGGATTCACAGGGCTCCTGCTATATGCACAGCGTGTCTAATTTCCAAATACCTCAGCAGAAATGGCAACAACAATGAGAGATTTCCCTGCTGTCACATTTTCCAAGCTTTTGCAAACTTTCTTCCAGGTCATAAAAAGTCTAGCGGAGACATAATAAACATTTCCTGGAGATTTACTGATTTATCCCCTGTGCGAATGCATGGTCCTGTGCTTAGACCGAGTGAACGCATGTTTCTACACACACACAACATGATTAAGAGGAGGTGAGAGGAGGTGCACACACTAATCCTGACCTTGTGTCAAAGAAACACTGTGTGGCAGAAAAGTCACCTGTAAACCGATTATGATTAAAATAACTTGATCATAAGGCACACCCATCTACAGCTTTCAGTGAAGTCATATAAGATAGATAACTCAAAATGTATTATCCCAATGCTGAATTAATGAATAAAGAAAATTAAAAAAAAGAAAGGTTTGCCTCATGCTGCTTTTTTTTTTTTTTGGGGGTATTTCCAATTTTCTCCCCAATTTAGTCGTGGCCAATTCCTCCCCGTCGCTAGGGGGCTCCCTCATTAAGGCTACCACGACCACTCAGCCGGGAGGGCCGAAGACTATCACGTGTTTCCTCCGAACCGCGCAACGCCAGCCGACCGCATCTTTTCGAACTGCATCCCTCCCCCCTGAGAGAGCTCGGCCAATCAGCTCTCCCTAGACCTCCGGCTGTGAGAATTCTCACTGTTTAAGTGCAGTTTCAGTCCACATGCATGCCCAAGTCCTCTACACAAGGAGTGTTTCTTTATGTAAAGCTATGACACCGTGCATTAAGCAGAGCTTTTTAAAGTGTGAGCTCTTTAGCACCATCCATACACCTCTGCATACCGGAAATAATTAACTAGAATTTCTTACATGTAAGGATTTGTATTTGTTCTTTGCACACTTTGATAAATGCGACCCCTGGTCTTGTGCAGTTATGAATCGAACACTGAAAACGGATCAGGAGACCTACATGATGAGGAGCTGGACACAGCCAGTCAGAGAGACGGGAAACTCACCATGCTGAGGAGAGCACTGGGACTGTCCACTGATGGCATTTTTGAGCATTTCCATGTTAGACCTATATTCTTCCAGCAGAGCACGAGCCCAGCCTTCACGGGTCTTAGTGGCGTCACTGTAGTGCATCCAGTGCTGACAGGTCTCACCTACGCACAGACAAACAGGGTGACTTAGGGATATTTGTGGCGATGCAATATGGTGTAGGAATAATAACGGTGTTGCATCACACCAGCCAGTTTCAGATATGTTTATACCTGCTCTGTGGAACGGATAGTAGTCTACAGTGATGGAACTAAAAGAGAGCTGCATGGCCCCACCTTGAATCCTCTTATCAATCCCTGTGGGGGGAGGGGGAGAGAGAGAGAGAGAGAGAGAGAGAGAGAGATGAGACAGACATTTGGAGGACAAGGTATTAGATGCTAGTCTCTCACTTTGCGGGTGTGCCGTACCTCTGTCCTTGGCATGGATGTCATCACAGATGTGCAAGTCGAGGTGTGTGATCTGCAGGTGGTGGGAGGTTTCACACACATTGAAGGCATTGAAGAGGTGAGCCATGGAGGCACTTGGGTCTACTGAAGCCGAGGCCTGCTGTGTGTGTACCTGCTGTGCAGAGACGGGCACCGCCGTTGCCTAACACACACGAGAACATATAGACAGTGACTTACAGTGCAAATGCAAGACGGAAACTGTCAATGTAATCAACAGCCAGCAGACCAAAACGAGATGGACAGCACCAGTCAAAAGTTTGGACACAGGTTTGGATTTATTTTCTACATTCTAGAACAATACTTGATTTTTTCAAAAACTATGAAATAACACATATGGCATTAGGTAACAAAACAACAACAGTCAGTTGATATTTTAAGACATGGAGGTCAGCTGTTCTTGAATAGTTTTTGAAAGAAATTCATTTAGAGTTACCAGCCTCAAAAATCACCAATTAACTGGACCTCGGATTAGAGCCGTTATGAAGACTTCACAGATCACGAGTAACAGATACATCTCAATATCGACTGTTTAAAGGAGATTACTGTATAATCTTGTAGGCCTTCAGCATTATTTTACAGTGTGGAAAGAAATAAAAATCAGGAACGACACTAGAGTTAGATCTGTTTACACACACAAACACACACACACACACACACACACACACACACAGACACACACAGACACACACAGACACACACAGACACACACAGACA